>CM056052.1:469774204-470152369 GCA_029574335.1 Rana kukunoris | reverse complement strand
ATTGGGTGACTCTGACTCCTGCAGGCACTGGGAAGGATCAGGGTCAAGGTACAGTAGCTGTTGGAGTTGTTCCCGCCACACTCCCACGCCTCCAAAACACTACTACTGGTTTGTGACACACCTCGTCCTCTCCTCCACCCCTTCCTCTTCTTCTTGCTCTGTGGCCTCTTCCTGTGCTGATGTCTCCTCGGAACCAGCCGTGCTCCCGTAGGCGTACGAGGGGCTACACAGAAATGCAGGCCAAGAGATGCCATGCGGTGCTAGAGCTGGTGTGCTTGGGAGACAGGAGCCACACTGGGGCCGAGGTTCTGTCAGCTCTGCAGGGGCAAGCTCAGAGGTAGTTGACGCCAACGCCAGCTTAAGCCTGGAATTGTGATTATCGACAATGGCCCCAACCTCCTCTCTGCCCTGCGACAGGGAAAACTGACCCATGTGCCCTGTTTTGCGCATTTTCCTGAATTTGGTGGTGCAGCAGTATTTGGGCAGGTACCTGGGCTTACAGGATGTCCTGAAGCAGGCCAGGAAAGTCTGTGTGCATTTCCGGAGGTCATATAATGCCACTGCTCGGCTGAAGGGAATACAACCTGCCCAAGAACCGTCTAAACTGTGACATGCCCACCAGATGGAACTCTACATTGGCCATGCTGCAGCGGCTGCACACGCAGCAGAGAGCCATCAATGAGTACCTGTGCCAATATGGCAGCAGAACTGGGTCAGGGGAGCTTGTTTTTTTTACCATGCCAGTGGGCCTTGATCAGGGATGCATGCACTGTCCTGTCACCATTTGAGGAGGCCACAAGGATGGTGAGCAGTGACAGTGCATGCATCAGTGAGACTGTCCCTCTTATTCACATGTTGGAGCACACGCTACGTGGAATAATGGACAGGGCCCTTGAGGCAGAAAAGAGGGAGGAAGAGGAGGACTTCCTTACCTCTCAAGGCCCCCTTTATCTGGACAGTGGTCCTGCTTGCCCACCTAGCACACAGGAAGAGGACGAGAAGGAGGAGGATGATTGTATCAGCAGCATGGAGGTGGAGTCTAGCACTCAGCATCAGCAGCAGCAGTCTTCAAGGGATCACTTACAGTCCCAAGGAACCCATGGACTTTTACGTGGCTGGGATGAGGTGGCTGCAGATCCTGTCGTCCTCAGTGACCCAGAGGACTGTGCCCCGAATGCCTCAGAAAACCTACGCTGCATGGCCTCGCTGATCCTGCATAAGCCTAGCGTAAGGATCCTCGTTTCATAGGTATCAAGGAGAGGGATCTCATTATACTGGCTGGCAACTCGATCCACGTTACAAGAGTAAGGTTGCAGAGCTTATCTTGCCGTCGCAGAGGGATCAGAAGATGAAACTTCTGCGGGAGGCCTTGCAGAAGGGTCTGTGCAACGTGTTCCCAGAACTTGTTCACAGAAGGACCCCCGAACCCCCCCAAGGCACCAACGTATATATACGTTGATGTGCCTGTCGGTGCCATTCTGCCGACGTAAATGTACATGCGGGCGGAGCGGTCCTTAAGTGGTTAAAGCCGCAAGCAGTATTAAATTTTATTTTTTCTTATAGTAATCTCATGTTGTGCAGGACATTTCTAAACATGTGCCACTACTATAGACACTCAGCAGGTACGATATTTAAGGAATTTAAAAAAAATTCACTTTAAGCATCATTAAAATCGCTGCTCCAGAAAAAAACTACAGTTTTTAAAAACCTTTTTTTCCATTGTTACATGTTCCCTGGGGCCAAGACCCGGATTCTCAAAGACGTTTCCCAACAATAACTTGAATATTGGGCTTTAAAATTAGCACTTTTGAATTCGAACGTGCGAGTCCCATAGACTTCAATGGGATTCTAAGGGCCAGATTCACGTATTCCAGAGCATCTTTGCTCTGGAGTAACGCTTTTCATTCTCATTTGCGTTGCGCTGCCGAATTTTTTAGGAGCAAGTGCTGTCATTCACGAAGCACTTGCTCCTAAAGTTGCGGCAGCGCATCGCAAATGAGCCGGCGGAATTCAAATGTCGCGGGTACGGGCGTGTAGTATGCTAACTACGCGCGATCCCGCCGCCGACGTACTGCGCATGCGTCGAGTGTCAAAACATCCCGTGCGCATGCTCCAAAATCTGTGAATGAACGTCAATGACGTCACATTCCCATTCATGACCGTTTTACGCCAAGCGACGTTTTTTTTTTTTTTCCCGACGCGATGACGACGCCTATACCTAACATAGGATACTCCAGCCCCATGTAGGTATATCTATGCGCCGCGTATCCCGTCCGGAAACGTCGTAACGTCACTGCGCGTCGCGCCGGATTTCGATCGTGAATTGCCGATTTCCGCTCATTAACATATTTTTTGAGCGTAAATCGGACGGAACGCCCCCGGCGCCATTTTTAAGTTGAAGTAACGATGCGATGGCGAAACTCAGTTACGCTGCCTCGCATCGGAACTTCAACCCGGCGTTTCTTGTTTTCTGGTTACAGAAAACAGAAACGCCGGCTCAAAGCCACTGTTACGCTGGCGGATCACTCGATCCGCCAGCGTAACCTTTCATGAATCGGCCCTAAATGTTCAGAAGGCGAACGGTCGGTCTGTTCAAACGTTCTGGTGCGAACCAAACACAGGGTGTGTTTCAGTTAATCCCTAGTGTCCAGTTGTCAGGCAAAGGGAAACCTGGGCACAGCATGATAAACCCATACTGTCTGGGTCAAAAAAGGACAGGTGGCAACCCTAATACATGTAAGGAAAGTAGTGCAGAACACTGACTTATCTTCACCAGCTTATTATGACAGATTACCCAATACGGTTAAACCTTGTTAAGGCCAAAGGCATATAGGGAAGTCCATGCCACTTAGTTCCAAAATTCGGAGCCAGGAGAGAAGCAAGAGCAAAGGTCAGGGGTAAGCCGGGTCAGTAACGTGTAATCAAGCAGGAGCACAAGGCACAGGAACACAGATTACAAGGCTGACGATAATGCAGCAATTTGTGAGAGGAGCTGTTGTCCTTCTATAGGCCAGTGGACACTGGCAATTAGCACGCTTTGTGAGTGCTGGTGCACCGCCGTGCGCAAAGGTTCGCTATGCGTGAATTAGTATGGCCATACTGGATATTGGCATATTTGGCAGAATTCTTCCCTGACATCTGCAGAACCTCTGTCACCATCCACCATCGCATTCTCTCCTCAGCAGGCTGCTTCTTCTTTTTACATACTGTTTATAACCTCAAGGTTTCACTCTGTTGTATACTCTTTCTGTAGAACCCAAAGGTTACCCATGGCTGCTACTCACTATTGCCCCAGATACACCATAAATACACTTGTCTTTAAAAACACTTGATTGCACATTTGAATAAATGAGACCAGGCAACTTCTATTTAACAAGAAATGTGTTTAGCAGTATACAGTAGTGGGTAGTATATGATGGCCTGTCCATTAAGGACACACAGGTGTTGCCCCCTCTATCCATGCCACCCCCTATGTGCAGAGGTGTATTTAGGTTTTGTGCTGCCCTAGGCCTGACTAAACTCGTGCACCCCCTAATTTAAATATGACCCACCCCTTCCTGTCACGACCACACCCTGTGTTGTTTAAGACCCCGCCCTGAAATTTTCGAGTGAGGACACTAGTTCTGAGGGCATGGGGGGGGGCAATGGATTCCCTTAATTTACTTAGATTCCCCCTACTCGCTGGTTGTCCATAAAACAGGGAATGAAGGGAATTCTTCGCAATGGGACAGGGATGGTAAAAGTGTTGCCTATAGTTCTACTTTAAGTAGATGGTGCAGCAGAAACATATAGCACAGTGAGGAAGGTTTGTGGTCCAGGATGACAAAACAGTCAAAATTGGAAGCGCCCCCCCCCCCCCCCCCCTACAGTTGCGGAATGCCGGCCGACGGCATACTTGAAGCAGCGCGGCCAAATTATGGGGGCGCTAGACTAATTTTCCTAACAGTGTAGCGCAAGCCGGCGGGGACTCTTTTCGTGCTGCCCCCCTGCAAGGTGCTGCCCTAGGCCTGGGCCTTGTTGGCCTAGGCCAGGATACAGCTCTGCCTATGTGGTTAATGGATCCTCGGCCGCCACGGCCACCACCTATTCATCCTTTCAGGATGCCGGGCACACAAATTACAGCGGCAGGGACATTTCTTAAAGTACTATTAGAGCCACAGACACTGAATCGCCTCTACGCCAATCATGAAGTGCGTGTCTGATACTGTTTCCCAATTGGCTGAAACGTCAGGCGCGACGTCTAGGAGGAGGGGAAGATACGCACGGCAGAAGCTGCTGTGATGTCAGAAGAGAAGCCTGATCACCCGCCCGTGGTGCCCGCTGCGGTGTGCCTGCTGATCCCTGATGTGCTCGGCGATCCCCGCCGCAGATGCGGTAAGTTTCACTGGACCGGCAGATTGGTTACTATGCACAGCGGAACCATATTTTTTGTGCACCAGTTTTTGTAAATCCCCCCTGTTCCTTCTCATATAGTGCAATGTACTGGATTTTGGCTGTATCATTTCTACATGGTGCTGTCCACACCAGATATTCTGTTGTGGAAGGATGTTATGTTCTCTGCTCTGACTGACTTCCTGTGTTGACACCCAGCCTGGCTTCTGACCTTGCTTCCTCTTTTACCTATCTGTCAAGATCTGACAGCACCTCCAGAGAATCATCTGCTGTGACTACGGTGCTTCGCTTGATATCACAGATTCGACTCCTCCCCTCTAAACGCATATCAGCCTCTCATTGGCCTTCATTAGTAGTGATGAAGGCCAATGAGAGGCCGATAGGCGTTTAGAGGGGAGGAGTAGAATCTGTGATGTCAGGCATTGTGCACTAAATATTGGATCCATATTTTTTTTTCATAAATTGTTTTATGGAATGTATAATTATTTGTTTATATTACATTTATAGATACGCAGCGCTGCACTATTTTCACAAAATTAATATTGCAATAGTGTGGTGTATCACTATAAGGCCTCATTTCCACTGGCGTTTTTACAGCCACATTTCTGAGCGTTTTTTACAGCTTAAAAACGCCTGTCCATGTTATTCTATGGCATCATTCCCACATAGAAGTTTTTGAGCTGCAAATGGCCTCGTGTTTTTGAGCTGTAAAAAAACGCAGGAGCAGGGCGTTCTAAAGCTCCTAAAACACAGATGTAAAAACGCTCGACCTTAAAAAACGTGAAAAAAAGACGCGAATAAACGCGCAAAAATGCGCACCGCGGCGCTTTTGAGCTGCAGGGATTTCATAAAAAATCTCATATATATAGCCTAGAGATTTTTTTTTTTTTTTAAAACGCTGCCTAACGCTAGCGTTAAAAAACGCGCAAAAACGTGCAAAAAAGCGCATGCAAAAACGCGGTAAATTTCGCGTTTTTAACGCAAATTTTTCCAGGCATACCTAGCTGTTTTACAGCTCACTTTTAAAACGCCAGTGGAAATGAGGCCTTAGTGTTCGGCAGCTGGGGGTTTATTTGACTTTTTTCACGTCTTTATAGGAGTAATTTATTAGCATTGTGGCCCTTGATTTTTTTTCTCACAATTTGCATTAATATCTCACTACTTTCAGATGAAGCCCAGTCTTGGATGCCCTGGCATAACTCTATGACAATCCTCAATGCATGGCAACTGCAGAGACTGCCCTTTATACCCTGCAACAAGGGCAGGGATTACATAGTAGACTTATGTAAATAGTTCACAGATATGGGGTGGAATGAGGCTGCCCTCAAATACCAGTATCGGCTTTGTCTGTCCCATGGGACTTTCGCAGCAAAGGCAGTAAAACCAAGGCCTGGGCTTGTTAAGAACCCCTCCCGGTTCCAGAGCAACCCTTGAAAATGCTATCACTGGATTTCATTGTAGACTTACCCCCCTCAGATGGAGTCACCACAACCCTGGTGGTAGTTGACAAGTTGTCCAAGATGGCCCACTTTTTAACCATGATAGGAACTCCTTCAGCCACAGACATCTATTCATCAAGGAAAAAGGATGGGGATCTATTAATCAAGGTTGTCCAGCAGCATTGTCTCCGACAGAGGGCTGCAATTTACTTCCAGTTTCTGAAAATCACTGCGCAAAGCCCTGAAAATTAAATCTTGTCTGTTCTCTGCATACTATCCACAAAGTAATGGATAGACTAAAATAACTAATCAGACTCTGGAACAATATCTAAAATGTTTCTCTATGTTAACACAAGGCAACTGGGCATCCCTTCTCCTATATGCCAACTTTCCTTATAACAATTCAGTACACATATTTACTAACCAATCAGGGATAATTGCAGTTTTCACCCCTCTCTTTTACCAGATGTTATCCTTAAAGTTTATGTACCTGCAGTCCGGGATAGGCTGACCTCTATTCAAACCAACTATCAGGCACTCCAGCAAGCCATGCAGAAGGCTCAGGAGGAAGCAAGGTTTGGCTTTCCACAGCAAACCTCAAACTCACTTGTTACTCTTGGAAATTGGGCCCAAGGTTTATTGGACCTTTTGAAATTAAGAGGGAAACTAAGCTTGTAGCATTTGAACTGTACCTGCCAAGCTCTTATAAAATCCAGCCAGTCTTCCACATCTCCTTACTCAAACTAACAATGTCTAGCGCTGTGGGGCGTGCACCCGGAAGTGTCTGTAATCACCGGGTCCTCGGTAACAAGCGTATCATGGATCGTGGTAAAGGGCCAATGACAGTGGCCCATTACCACGTCCCATGACGGAGCAATTACTTGTCACAAATAATTTGTGCTCATACATGCCTCATCTGTGGCTATCTATACCTCATCAGTCCTCATCCATGCTAATCCATGCCTCATCTGTACTCATTCATGTCTCTTCTGTACCCATCCATGCCGCATCCATGCCCATCCATGCCCCATCCATACCTCATCAGTGCTCATCTCTGCCCATCCATGCCTCATCTGTGCCTCACCCGTGCCTAATCTGTGCCCATCCATGCCTCATCTATGCCTAATCCAGGCCCATACATGCCTCATCCATGCCCATAAATTCCTTGTCCATGCCACATCAGTGTTCATCCATGTCTCCTCATGCCACATCTGTGCCCAACCATGCCTTATCCCTGCCCATCCATGCCTCATCAGTGCTCATCCATGTCTCATCTGTGCCCATCCATGCCTTATCTGTGCCCATTCATGCCTCATCCGTGCCACATCAGTGCTTATCCGTGCCACATCAGTGCTTATCCATGCCACATCAGTGCTCATCCGTGCCACATCTGTGCTCATCTGTGCCACATCAGTGCTCATCTGTGCATCATCCAAGCCTCATCAGTGCTCATCTGTGCCTTATCTGTGCCTCATCCATGCCTCATCCGTGGCCATCAATGTCTCCTCCATGCATGCATTAAGGTGAAAAACCTAATGTGCTGCAGCTGCCCCCCAGAGCCCCCCTTTTTCTTACCTGAACCCGATTGTTCCAGTGAGGAGCACAAGCTCAGAAGCTCCAGCCGCTCTCTCGGGTCCTCATTGGATAGATTCATAGCAGTGCAGCTGCTGTCAATCAAATCCAGTGACTCAAGAGCTAGGGACGGGGCTGAATCCGGCTGTCTCTGTCAATGGATGCAACAGCAGGACTCATGGAAATCGGCTCTCCGTGGGGACACTCGCTGAAGAGGAGGAGTGCTGCCGGGGGGGATCTGGGCTGCTTTGTGCAAAACCCTTGCACAGAGCAGGTAAGTATGACATGTTTGATTTTTCAAAATAAAACGCAACCTTTACAATCACTTCAAGCACTTCTTATTGACACTAGCTTCAGCATGACCAATTTGCAGTGTTGAATATCATTCAGGCAGCAGATGGCGCTGACACAACCAAAGCCATGTTCACAGAAACAAAAAAAAAATGCTGTATTTTGCAACCAGTAATGTTGATAATTTTGCATGGTTTCCCTTGTACTTTGAAAATACTTCATTAAAAATATATGAAAGTGAAACTTGTCCACAAAGTCACTTTCAGTACTATCCTGATTCCTGACCCATTAGAAACTTGCCCACAAAGACACACTCAGTACTCTACTACCACATCAGATATATCTCAGCAGAGACACAATCAGAGAGTGACAGTAGGAGCTACTGTCAACGTAAAATGGACAGTTTGCTGGACACAGGATATGCAAGACTACAGAGCGTAGATGTGGACTGGAGAAGACTGCTTAGCAGCTTTCTACAGGCTTTGGTATTTTGTCATGGGGCTCTGTAGTTTAAAGATTCCAAAGTGTCTTGGATGGGACGGGATCTTCAATCCTGTATTCAGACTTTGTTGATTACCAGCAGGTGTGTGCTCAGGTGAGCACAGCCCTTATATTGAGTGTATGGGAAGACCTCATGGCTCCCAGTTGGAGACGGCTTCATATCAAGAGACAGGAGGTCTTTAGGAGTCAGAGAGGCTATAGGAGACAGCCAGAATGTTGGTGACTGCAAGAGGCAGAGCTGTGGACTCTAAAGGGAAGCTGTCTACTTTGAGGAGTCCAGTGGTCTAAGTGACCCAGATTAAGTGCGGAAAGTGTTCTCTGTATTTGATGGAGAAGAACCCCTGCGCAGGAAACCTTTGTTTGGACTTTTATTTTGCCTTTTTAATAAAAATGGGCTACCATGCCCTTAAATATAATTCCTGATTTGCTTGAATCACTGTTTTTTTTTTTAAATATCTCTTGTCTATGTTTTCCCGAGGAACATTCAGGGTTCGAGTTTTTATTTATTTATATACATATATACATGTATACAATTGGATTTATTTATTGATATCCATGTATGTATTTTGAGAGTTGGAAAAACATTATTTTTTTTGGCCAATCTGGAAATATTAAATTTACTTATCCTGTATTTTATTTATCGATTGAGGTCATTTTCTTTCTACATGAGAATATTATTTTAGGTTATTTATTTGTCGTCCACGGCCGGCGGTGAGGCATTGAGCCTCAACTTACTTCTTGGGTTAACGTTTGATCATCCTGAGGAGTAGGTATTTTACAGTAGGTGACCGCGATATTGTGTCAAATTTCGCTCCCTTTCTCAGCGAGATTGACCACCTACGAGCCCCATCGCAGGAGCCAGCGCCGAGCCAGCTTGCTGCAATGGGGACAATGCCGTCATAGAAGCGACGGGGATCCGACTTGGATTCCCGCTAATTCTACACGCGGCGTTTGGTATGAATCCTGAGGGGGAACTCCCCGCCAGATTTTTAAATAAAAATCCGGCATGGGTTCCCCCCCAGGAGCATACCAGGCCCTTAGGTCTGGTATGGGTTGTAAGGAGACCCCCCCCACACCGAAAAAACGGCATGGGGGTCCCCCCACAATCCATACCAGACCCGTATCCAAAGCACGCCGCCTGGCCGGTCAGGGAAGAGGTTGGGACGAGCAAGCCCCCCCCTTCTGAGCCGTACCAGGCCGCACGCCCTCAACATGGGGGGGGTCAGGTGCTCTGGGGCAGGAGGGCGCACTGCGGCCCCCCCACCCCAGAGCACCCTGTCCCCATGTTGATGAGGACAGGACCGATTCCCGACAAACCTGGCCGTTGGTTGTCGGGGTATGCGGGCGGGAGGCTTATCCGAATCTGGGAGCCCCCTTTAATAAGGGGGCCCCCAGATACCGGCCCCACCCTAAGTGAATGAGTATGGGGTACCCCTACCCATTCACCTGCAAGCAAAGTGTTAAACAATAAAAACACAACACCGGGTATTAAAATATTTTATTAGTCTGCTCCGGGGCCTCTCTTCTTTAGCTCTTTCACAAGGGGGGCTTGCTTCTTTGACGTCTTCGGGTGGGGGCCGCTCTTCTTTCCGCCATTTGGTTCTCTTCCGCCCGCCGGGGGGGGTCGCCTTTATAAAAGCACCCCCCCCCCGCGGGCTCCCTCCGAAGTCTTCGGTGGGGGGTGGTGTGCCCAGGCTTCTGTCTTCTTCTTCTTCCGTCTTCTTCTGTCGCCTTCTGCCTTCTCCGTCTGCTATCTTTGCTTCTTCTTTCCTTTAGATGTTGACACTTCTCTTCCTCCCGCTGCAATGCCGGGTGCGCGGCTCGCACCGATTTATATAGGCCACCTACGACGTCACAGTCCCATCATGCTCCAGTACCTACCCACGTGATACCTACCTACGTGGGAAGGTACTGGAGCATGATGGGATTGTGACGTCGTAGGTGGCCTATATAAATCGGTGCGAGCCGTGCACCCGGCATTGCAGCGGGAGGAAGCGACATGTCAACATCTAAAGGAAAGAAGAAGCAAAGACAACAGAAGAAGAAGGAGAAGGCAGAAGGCGACAGAAGAAGACGGAAGAAGACGCTGCTATGACGCGCTCGCTGGAATGTGCTTTTACTATTCCAGCGAGTGCGAGATGTCGGCACCCTGTCGCCGAGAAACAGCGCGATGCTGTCGTGCTAAAAACACATTCTCGGCGGCAGGTACTGTAGCCCATTTAATGGGCTATTCTAAGGTTATTTGTTTGAATGGAGGGAGGGAGGATATTAGGGCTGCTGCACATCTTCACCGGTCTCACGATTCGATTCAATTACGATTATCAAGTCCACGATTCGATTCGATTCGATTCCGCGATGCATCACGATGCATCAAGATTACTGTGCACGGTTTTCATCTGTTCTTAAAAAAAATTCTCTGCATGTAGCAAACTGTTAACACAGCAGACAACTTAAAGAGGAGCTCCAGACTGACCCCGAAATACTACAAGAGATGGACAGAGACTGCAGACAATGATACAAGAGATTAGATAGAGACTGCAGACAATGATACAAGAGATGGACAGAGACTGCAGACAATTGGGCTGATTTACCAAGCCTGTGCGCCAAGACTCATGGTGCACAAGCAGGAGTAAACCTGTTTTTGACATTTACAAAAGAAACACGCTGCCAGTGCAGCGTGTTTCCTCATTTACTAAAGTGCCTAATGCGCCCAGAAGAGGGCGCACAGCACGCCAGTACAGAGCTGGCGTGCGGCATTTAGTAATGTAAACATCGGGGATTCGGGCGGGAGTTTATGAGGGGAGGGAGGGGGGTGATGCAGGGGAAGTGTAGTGACATGTGTTTCAACTTGTGTGGCGGGCCGATTTGAAAGGGAAAGTGACTTTTGGGACCCGATCCCCGTGCCCTTGCAAAGTACGCTAGAACCTCGGAAGGTTCACTTGCATACTGGGCATGCGCAGAGGGAAAAATCGGAGCTCACCGCGCGCCGCTTCAGTACGCCGGGAAATCCTTGGTAAATACCAGGCGGCGTAGCAGTGTTTGCACTGCCTGGAGCGGCGCACGGCAAGCTCCGAGCTGTTCTCGGGCTGCGCTGACACTGAAGGGGAACTCCGCGCCAAATTTCAAATGTGAAACCGGCGCGGCTTCCCCCCCAGGGGTACAATAGGCTCTCCGGCTTGGTCCGGAACGTGAGGGGTTAACCCACGCCAAAATCGGCGTGGGGTTCCCCCCCAGATCCGTACCAAGCCCTCATCCCAGGCATGCAGTCTGGCCGGACAGGAATGGGGGTGGGGACGAGCGAGCGGCCCCCCCCCTCCTGAGCCGTACCAGACCACATGCCCTCGACATGGGGGAGTGTGTGCTTTGGGGGAGGGGGGCGCTGCCCCCCCACCCCAAAGCACTCTTGTCCCCATGTCGATCGGGACAAGAGCCTCTTCCCGACAACCCTAGCCATTGGTTGTCGGGGTATGCGGGCGGGAGCCAATCAGAATCTGGGAGCCCCGTTTAATAAGGTGGCCCCCAGATTTCGGGCCCCCACCCTATGTGAATGAGTATGGGGTACATCGTACCCCTACCCATTCACCTGGTGAACGTTTTCACTTTTGAGGGTCTTCCGCCGCCCCCTTCAAATTCTTCTGCCTGGACGGGGGTCGTACATCCCATCCAGGACTTGGACGTGGCGGGCTTCTCGTCGCTCTCTTCTGCCGCTGCCCCCTTCACCACGAAGCTCCGTGCTTGTTTGATGAGGGCAGCGGGCTTCCGTCGTCTTCTCCGGGGCGAGGGTCGTACATCCCACCCCGGATTTCGTCGCCGGGTTCTGCCTGGCTCCTACTAGGGGCCAGGGCTTCTTTCGCCGTCTTCCGCCGGAGGGCGCCACTCTCCGGGCTTCTCGACGTTGTCTTCCGCCGCGGGGGCCAGGCCTTCTTCTTTGCCGCCCCCCTCGATTTTTTCGGCCTGGACGGGGGTCGCACATCCCATCCAGGACTTGGACGTGGCGGGCTTCTCGTCGCCGTCTTCTGCCGCTGCCCCCTTCACCACGAAGCTCCGTGCTTGTTTGATGAGGGCAGCGGGCTTCCGTCGTCTTCTCCGGGGCGAGGGTCGTACATCCCACCCCGGATTTCGTCGCCGTCTTCTGCCGCTGCCCCCTTCACCACGAAGCTCCGTGCTTGTTTGATGAGGGCAGCGGGCTTCCGTCGCAGTCTTCCGCCGCGGGGTGACACTCGCGGGCTTCTTCTTCCATTCGATGTTGACACGGCGAGGTCCGGCGCTGAAATGCCTTCTGAGCGGCGGGCAAGGACTTATATTGGCATTGGGCGTGGGCGTGGTTATGCCAACATGTGACCTCAACCCATGTGACAGTGATGTCACGTCACATCACTGTCACATGGGTTAAGGTCACATGTTGGCATAACCACGCCCACGCCCAATGCCAATATAAGTCCTTGCCCGCCGCTCAGAAGGCATTTCAGCGCCGGACCTCGCCGTGTCAACATCGAATGGAAGAAGAAGCCCGCGAGTGTCACCCCGCGGCGGAAGACTGCGACGGAAGCCCGCTGCCCTCATCAAACAAGCACGGAGCTTCGTGGTGAAGGGGGCAGCGGCAGAAGACGGCGACGAAATCCGGGGTGGGATGTACGACCCTCGCCCCGGAGAAGACGACGGAAGCCCGCTGCCCTCATCAAACAAGCACGGAGCTTCGTGGTGAAGGGGGCAGCGGCAGAAGACGGCGACGAGAAGCCCGCCACGTCCAAGTCCTGGATGGGATGTGCGACCCCCGTCCAGGCCGAAAAAATCGAGGGGGGCGGCAAAGAAGAAGGCCTGGCCCCCGCGGCGGAAGACAACGTCGAGAAGCCCGGAGAGTGGCGCCCTCCGGCGGAAGACGGCGAAAGAAGCCCTGGGAGGAGCCCGAGGTGGGGCGACACCCCCGTTGTTCTCCGCTGTGTTCGGCCGGCCCCCCCCGGATGTAAAAGAGCTTCATTTTGGGGTGGGGGCACAGTCGAGCATGGCGGAGAGCATGGGTGGGTGTTTCCCCCCCCCCCGCAGAAGACGGCTAGAAGACCGAGGAGTGGCAATTTTTATTGAAAATTCTACACGACCAAAAATGTATACAGAAAAGACAAAAACAATTAAACCAAAACGACCCTCTCTGCCCCAATACATTTTCTTTACATACAAATATTATCCCACCATGCTATACATATACCATCTATACATCACTAAGAAATTAGCACCAATACCCGCCCCACTCAACTTGCATTTTTATACTCTTTAGTCATTAACCACTTCCCAAGTAACCAAAGCAACCCTCTACCACTAAACATTTTCTTTACGTACAAACACTTATCCCCACCATACTATACATATATACCATCTGCACATCACTAAAATCTCGCACCAATACCTGCTCACAATAACTTGCATTATTATACTCTTTAATCATTTCCACTTCCCAAGTTAACCCCAACACCCTAAAACATACATACTTCTATTATGCATAAACAAATAAAACAAAATCATAACCCTAACCTTCCCCAAAACTTTAAAATCTACGCAACTCACGCAATTGTACATACACATGCTACCACATTACTAGCTTTTTTTTTTTTTTTTTTTTTTTTTTAGTAAAATTACTCACCCCAGGACTGCTTTTACACCGCCCCTTTTCCCACACGCCACCCAACATTGCTCATACACATGTTACCACATTACTGCATTTTTTTTTTTTTTTTATAATAAAATTACTCATTTACTTCCATCAGCACAATCCCCTGCAACCATACCCCCACCAGAATCCTCCACAGGATCCAGGTGGAAAACCTGTTCTGCAGGGCTATACCAGGGGGAGTCTGGGCACTACTTGTCGCCCCAACTCCACCTTCTGGAGAGGAAACACCCGGACCAGGACCTGACCCAGAACTGGGATCACCCCAGGACTGCTTTCACACCCGCCCCTTTCCCACCGCCACCCAAACATTGCTTTTACTCTCCTTACCTGGCTGAGAAGGCAAGTCTACAACTGGCTGGGGATCTCTAGGAACCTTACCCCTTCTGCCCTTACGAACAGGTCTCGTACTAGGGGTATCAGAATCAGAGAAACGACCCGCCTCTTGATCCCCCCCACCACCAGACACAGGGACAGAGGACCCAGACCAAGTAGGAATGGGCTGCGAATCCCGAGAAGGGGGATGCAACACCACCCTAGGCATCTTAGCCTTGCCACGAGATACCACAGATTGCACCAAAGGGGCCTTACCCCTCCCCCCAGATTTTAAAGGGGAAACTCTCGAGCCTCCCGACTTATGACCCAATCTTCCTGACGATGGCCCCGGACTCCCGGAACCCATCACAAAAGACTGACCCTCAAGAGTCACTGCGCCAGCCAGCTGGAGCGGGGCAGGAGGCCCGGCCGACGAAACAACCGGAAGCACAGACTCCCTAGACCCCCCAGACCCCGCAGGGGGAGACACCCCCCCAACAGGTGCCCGAAAGGCCGAGGGGCACTGGCTAAAAACGTGCCCCATAACACCGCACAGATTGCATTGAAATTTATTGCACCCGCTGGCCAAGTGCCCAGCTTCATTACACTTTGTGCAAAAGGGTTCCCTACAGTCCCTACTGAAATGCAAAGGACTGTTGCATCTAAAACAGAGCTTGGGTTGCCCTGGATAGAATGCAAGGATCCTATCCCTCCCAATATAACCTGACGCAGGCACATGTGTCACTGATAACCCGATGCGTCTAAGCCTTACTGAGACAGACCAGGCACCAGTCCAGATCCCCTTGGCATCCAAAACTTTCCCTGGCGGGGCCATCACCTGGCCGTACCGCCCCAACCATGTTGTGATATCTTCTGCGGGAATAGATTCATTTCTAACCAGGACTGACACCCTTTTTATTTCTTCCTGTCTAGACAGGGGGACTGCTCTAAAGGATTTCCACGAGGACTGATTCTTCACCACCTCCCGTCTGGAGATAAAACTCTCCATTAAGACGGGGGTACCAAAACTTACATCATACTCCAGGGAGCCCGAGGGGTGGATAACAGCAAAGATGTCTGATGCCTTAAACCCAAGGGCCAACACCATATCCACCACCTCGTCTCTCCCCGGAGGACGACCAAACTCTTCCAACCAGCGCAGCTGCACAACATTATGGCGCTTACGCTCCACTCCCCCCACCCTAGTGGCAGCTGGCACTGAGCCCCTAAAAGCCATCGTACCGTGGGCACTATAAAAACGCCCAAGCTGTACCCTGCCACCAGTGACATCTGCAAAAGACAACCCCACTTTTAGGGCCGACATAACCCCGGCCTCCTGGGACCCACTGATTTGGGGAGGAGGCGGGGGGAGATCAGAAACAACAACATTGCTAGAATCAACATTATCAACAGCTATACTTAAGTCTTTCCCAGGGGCCCCGGGCACAGCAGGTGCACAAGCACCGGAAACACCCCCAGCAGAAATAATTGCTGCCGGAGGGGTCCCCGCACCGCCTAGAGGACCCACTTGGGGCTGACCCGTATGCTCCAAAACCCCAGAGGGTACCCCAATGTCATGAAAACCAGTACTCTGGTCCGCTTTAGTTGGCTCACCCTCCAGCAGCCGTATGTGGTCCATCGCAAGACATGGGCTAGTTATACTACCCTGTTCGCAATCACCCCACTCCATGCGCTGGGGGGTCATCGCCACGGACTCAGAAACTGAAGGGCCGGAGGGGGAAACCACAAGAGGCACCCCACCACCCGGCAGCAGGTCCACAGAAAAGATGACCCAACAGTCTCCGCAACAGTGGCCACCCCCAAAACCCGGGATGAGACAATAGTAGGTATCTCACCCCTCACAGTGTCCTCGGCAGAAATCCCACGATCCATGGCACTCACACCCGCGGAACCGTCCTTCATTGCTCCATCCTTCTCAGCAACAGCCTCCACAAGTCCCATCTCCTCACCCGCAGCTGTCCCGGGATCCGCTACTTCCGGCTCCACACCTTCAGCGGTAACCCCGCAACCCGCGGTATTCACTTTCGCGGCCATACCCTCCGGCTCCACACCCGCAGCGGCAGTCCCGCGACCCGCGGCATCCACCGCAGCAGTAGCCTCGCGACTCGCGGCACACACATTCGCGGCAATACCCGCCGCGACTTCGTCCTGCGTTCCTCCAACCTCCATGACTTCCTCCTCGTCCGCAGCAGCCCCGGGACCCGCCACTTCCGGTCCCGCGGTGATCGCGGGGGATCCGACCAGGCCTCCAGGCTGGGCGCCCCCTGATGGCAAAGGGGAAATTGGCACCTCAGCCTGGGAGCTACGGCGAGCAGCCTGGCTTCCCTTATCACAAACCTCCATCAGGCGTTCCTCCAACTCATCCATCTCATCAGTGTCCATAGTAGACTGATCCAACAGCCGGTTCCAATAAATGACATACTCACTCAGGGTCGTTTTCAATGTCTGAACACTCAGGCGATAGCCCTTCCGCTTCTTTTTGCCCACCCGATCTCTGGCTGTTCTTAAGCGTGCCAGGTCTTCATGCACTACCACCAAAAAGTCCATAAGCCTTCCCAAGACTGCATAGACTTCCATCCGACGGCCTGTAGCTTCAAAATCACTTTCACCTGGCTGCTGCTCCTGCCATGCAGAGAGAGCAATCTGGGACTCCAGATACCTGAGATCCTCATCTGATGGTCTCAAACTCTCCACTGTCCTTGAAATGGTATCCGATCCCTCCACAGGCATAGCTTCTCTCACCGCCCGGGAAGTAGAGCCTCCCCCTGGGCTGATAGCTTCCATGGCTCTCTGGAAGTCCAGAGAGCCTCACACACACGCCCTCAAGACCGAGGAGTGGCGACGCCCCCGTTGTTCTCCGCCATTTCCGCCGGCCCCCCCCCGGATGTAAAAGAGCTTGATTTGGGGTAGGGGGCCTGGCCGAACATGGCGGAGAGCATCGGTGGGTGTCTCTCTCCCCGGCGGAAGGCGGCGGCGAAGACCGGGGGGGGGTAGGTGTACCCCCCCGGCGGAAGGCGAAGACCGAGGAGGGGTAATTTTTTATTTATAAAACTACGACCAAAAGGTTAACAAATATATAAAATAAACAAAATAACTAAATAAACCAAATAACACAAAAACAAACAACAAAACACAAACCATCAAATCACCGACCTCCACCCACCAAGAAATAACTATAAAGAAAAAAAAAAAAAAAATAGCACCAGAACAGGTATTTACAACAGGCTCACTGGTACAAGAGAAAGTCTTTATAGTCCATCAGAAAAGCTTGCCCAGATCATTGCCAAAAAAAAAAAAAAAAAAAACACTTAAAACGGCTCACTGGTACAGTAGGGAGATATTAAAGTCCATAGAAACCACTACTGTCCAGATCATCGCCAACCCACAACACACCCCACCATCACAACAACAAATACCTACAACCCACGTATGAGCAAGAACATGATAGTCAGACATGTCTGTAGCCTTATTTCAAAAAAATACCATAAACAAAATCTAAGGGGGTGAAAAAGGATAGATGCCCCTACCCATGGAGAGGGGCAGAGCCGTGACCTAAGGGGGCTGGAAGAGGAACCCCCTCCATAAATGGGCACACCTCTCAGGCCCGACCCTGCTCCTTTCCAGATCCCGCACCTTCACCAACTCCCGAAAGATACCGCCCACCACCTCATGCACAGGCAGGATTTTGTCCCTAGTGGACACCAAACACCGAGCGTGCCAAGTGTAATAAAGCACAACTAGGCTGACTAAATAAAGTGACGATAACTCAAATCCCCTGCGGACCCCAAAATCACCATACACTCGCTCAGCATAGGTCAGGGCCGGAAGGCGGGGGTAGCCAATGGCACCCCCTACCTTCGTAAGAACCTCCATGTTGAAGGGACATTGGACCAGAAAATGGTCCATGGTCTCCAATGTCCCACCACATTCCTGACGGGGGCAGTCCCTGTCCCCCAGGTTCCTGTATTTGAGATTCGCACGGACATAGAGTCGTCCATGGAACGACCTCCATGCGAGATCCCAAAACTTACTTGGAATTCTAGAAGAATTCAAGAGGGCTAGCCCCTCCGTGAGGACCCTCTCAGGGCAGTCCCTCAAAGACAGGGGCTTCAAAATGTCCGAGGCCATGACCCTCAGGTACAGCTCCCGCCGACCCAAAGAGCCCACCTCCAGGGCAGTTATCCGCCACTGCCTCAGTACCTTTAATGCCAGGGGGACATAGGAAGGGAGATACCCATGCGATCTCCTCAGATCGCCGGGCCTCCCCCCCTCCCCCCACTGCCTCAAGAACAGCAAGAGCCAGTCCTTGCATGAACACTCCCACCAGGAAGGCTCGTCCACAAATATGGACTGCAAATTGTATTTAACAAAGATGGTGACAAAGAACACCACCGGGTTGACCATGTCCAACCCACCTTGCCGTCGCTGGCGGTATGTGACCTCCCTCTTGATCAGGTTCAGTCTGCTTCCCCACAACAGCAGGAAGAACAGACCATAGACCCGAGCATAGAGAGATGCTGGCAAAAGACACACATAGCTTACAAAGAGAAACTCAGGCAATAAGTACGTCTTGACCAAGCTTACCCTTTCCCTCAGGGAAAGTTTCCAACCTTTCCAGGCCTTCACCTTCCGAGTGGCACTCACCAGCCTGCGCTCCCAGTTTAGCTTGGGATAATCACCCGGGCCGAAATGAATGCCAAGAACTCGAATCTCTGGTACGGGCGTGGGGAACACGTCCGGAAGGGGGAACTGCTCCCCCTCCTTCCCCAACCAGAAAACTTCACTCTTGTCCCAATTGACCAGCGAGCCTGACGCCTCAGAGTAGCACCCGATCTGGGACTCCACATAATGGGCCTCCTCACGACCAGATACCACCACCGAGACGTCGTCCGCATAGGCCACAACCCTCACCGCCGAAACCGGACCCCCGACAGGTCCCACCGGAACCCCCCCCAGACGCCCGCAGTCTAGCCTCCTTACGAAGGGGTCGACCGCAAAGATGTACAGGAGGGGGCTCAGCGGGCACCCCTGCCGGACGCCAGAGTCCACGGCAAAGGCCCGGCCCACCCAACCGTTGACAAGAGGGAAGCTCTCAGCTCCCCTATACAATACCTGCAGCCAATCAACGAATTGATCAGGCAGACCGTATCTCCTCAGAAGCAGCCAAAGGTACTCGTGGTTCACCCGATCAAACGCCTTAGCCTGATCCAATGCAAGCAGATACCGCTCGCTGCCATCAGCCCTGCACCTTTCCACAGCCTCCCGGACGCTCAGGACGGCACTAAAAGTGCCCCGGCCAGGAATTGTGCAGTGCTGAGAGGGAGACAGCATCCTGCCCGCCAAAGCAGACAGACGTGTAAACAAGATCTTTGCCAGTATCTTCCTATCTGTGGTAAGAAGGGCGATCGGACGCCAATTCTCCACCACAGACGGATCTTTCCCCTTTGACAGTAGGATCAGAGCTGACCTTCTCATTGAGGGAGGCAGCAGGCCATAGGCCAAACATTCACTAAACACGTCCCTCAGATGAGGAGCCAAGAGGCTCTTAAAGGTTTTGTAGAACTCGGCCGTGAGCCCATCGGGCCCAGGTGACTTTTTAGAAGCTAAAGAGCTAATAGCCTGCTCAACTTCAGCTACCGAGATCTCTTCTGTCAGAGAGTCAGGAAGGTCAGACCCCACTTCCAGCGGGGTCTCATCAAGGAATTCCCTGACTTTCTCCATGTCTAGAGGCCGCTTCTTCAGGAGGTCCGAAAAGTGGTCTCTGACGACACCCAGGATCCCCGATCTGGACCGGACCAGAGATCCTGAGGCATCCTTCAGGCCATGTACGACCTTCGACCTCGCCACCTCACCACAGCTCCTGTAGGGATCAGGAGAGATAAACTTCCCATAATCCCTCTCAAAAACCAGGGAGGCGAGACGGTCGTACTGACACTCCTTCATCTGCGCCTTCAGACCGGATATCTGTTCCTGAGAGCCCCCAGAGGACACCAGGCGGTCAAGCTGCCTGCGTAGTCTCTGGTAAGCCTGGTACTTGGAAGCTGCCCTGTACCCAGAGATTTCCCGGAAAAAGTCGCCAGACCTCTTTTTAACTACTTCCCACCACTCAAGGCGGGAGCAGTTGCCCTCAAGGAGCGAGGTCTGGCCCAGGAAGAAAACCTCATAGGCTTCCCTAACCTCAGGATCCTCCAGTAGCGACCCATTCAGGCGCCACAAACCCCTCCCTTTCTGAGGAGTGTCAGCGACATTCAGGGCCACAGATACCATACAGTGATCGGAGAACTCTACCGACTGCAGCTCAGGAGCCGAGCAGACAGAGTCCTCCTTTAAAAAAAACCTATCTAATCTACTCTTACTACTACCTCGGGAAAATGTGAAACCAGTGAGGTTGGGGAGGTGACGAACGTGCACATCCACCAACCTGGCCTCCCTCACTACGTTATTCAAAAAAATACTATCATATCCCAGAGGGTTGGCGGCACCTGCCCGGTCTTTGGGCCTAGTGATCATATTGAAATCGCCACCAAAAATCACCTGCTGGGACGTAAAAAGATAAGGCTTAACCGCCGTAAGGAGGCTCCTCCTCTCCCTCCTAGTTTGAGGCCCATAAAAATTTATGAGCCGGAGGAATTGCCCCCTCACGACAGCGTCCACCACCAGACATCTACCGATCTCCACTTCAATCACTCGCCGGCAAGCCACCGGACCAGTCTTAAAAAGGACCGCAACCCCACTGCAGGGCTCGGCCGCAAGAGACCAGAGGGAGGGCCCACATCTCCACTCCCTCTTTGCTAGATGCATCTCTGCCACAGATGCCAGCCAGGTCTCCTGCAAAAACAAAATGTCAGCTTCAACACGGCTGAGAAAATCGAAGGCCATAAAACGAGCTCCCGCAGAACGAATACTTGCGACATTAATGGTCGCAAGCCGTATTGGAGAGGGTACCGCCATCAGAATGATTGAAAGTGGTCATGTTCTCCTTCATACTACAAACACAAAAACATATTTACATATCTACACTTCCTCCTCCTCTGAGCCCGAGGAGGAGGAGAAGATACCAAACGGGTTCCCCAGGGACACCCCACTTCGTGCCCCTGGGGGAACCCCACCCTTCACTGGGGACTTCCCGCCCCCAGATCTGGCAGCCTTCCCCTTCTTCTTTTTGCGTCTCACCTGCTCCCACTCCTGCCACCTCTCCGAGATGACTACACCACCCCCCTCCTCGGACCCGCTGCTCGAGATTTCCCTCTTGGATGAGGCTCGAGCAGCTTCCATCTCCATGGCCACAGGGCCAGAGGAGACTCTGGGTCCAGAAGGGGGGGGAATGGAAGAGGCAGGAGGGGGGCCAGAGACAGGGGAGAGGACAGGGGGGGGACCAGACTTAGCTGGACGGGAAGAAGAAGGGGAAGGGGGGGACGGGACTTGGGAGGGGGGGGACGAGGGGGGGGGGTACGAGGAGGGGAAGATGAGGGAGGAGGGCATGGGGAAACAGATGGAGGGCCAGGTGGAGGGGAGGGGCAATGGTGAGGAGGGGGAGAGGGAAGGGGGATGGGGATCGGCCCTGCAACATTAGGAGAGGAAGGCCCTGGCCCCGGACCCTCAGGCCCGGGACCCCCAGGCCTCCCCGACTCCTCCCCACCGGCTCCGCCCTCCGGAGGATCGGGAGCCTCCTGGCCAACCGAGCCCGTGTCCCCCGGGGGGGGAGCCCCACGCCCACGCCTGCTCCGCCTTCTTTGAGGCAATGGGCCTGTTGGTCCCTCCGGAGTAGTACTAGGGGCTCCAGGATCCCCACCCCCCCGGCCATCACTCGCCGGGGGGGCTTCGGCCGCTCCCGGCCCGGGAGGTCCCCCCCCTGAGGAAGAACCCCGATATGCTTTGGGACACCTGCTAAATGGGTGCCCCATCTCACCACACAAGTTGCAGCATATCTTCCCACATGACTCGGACTGGTGGCCAAACTCGTGGCACCGGCCACATCTGACCACCGTGCAGTCCGAGCTCATGTGGGTCGGGCTGCCGCACTTGAAGCAACGACGGGGCTGTCCCGGGTAGAACGCCAGGATCCGGTCTCTGCCTAGAAAGGCGCTGCCAGGGAGGTGGGCAACACTGTTGCCCTCCCTCTTGAGCCGGATCCTGGTCAACCAAGCCCCGGTCCAGACCCCGCGCTCATCAAGGTTCTTCCTCAGGGGGGTCTGCAACTGCCCGTACCTCCCGAGCCAGGTGGCAATGTCCTCCGGAGGGAGCGACTCATTCCTCACCAGGATGGTGATGTTCTTAACCTCCTCCTGCCTGGAGATGGGAATGAGCCTGTACCTCTTCCAAGGGTCAACGCCCCTCACCAACCCAAAGCCGGTGATAAAGCGTTCCATACACACGGGAGTGACAAAACTTATATCAAACTCCCGTGTGTTGGTGGGATGGATGACAGCAAAAAGGTCATCCACCCCAAAACCCAAGGAGAGTACCAGGCCCACCACCTCACCTCGAGCGGGGCAGGGGTCCGGACCCTCGTACCGAAGCTGGACAACATTCCTACGCCTCCTCTCTGGACCACCTGTACCCCTCGTCCACGCCGACCCCTGCGTCCTCTCCTGGTCAGCAGGGGGGGCGCGGAAATTCTGGGCGCCAAACCGGCTGTACAGGTGGTCCAGAGGGGCACGAGAGCCCAACACCTGGGCGAAAGAGCGACCCCCCTTTAGGGCAGACAATAAGTTGGCCTCCGGAGACCCCCGAAAGATGTTCTCCGGAAGTGGGGCACCCCCCTCAGCACCCCCAGAAGTGGGGGGGGACGGGGGGGCCCCCATCCCTGCCGGTGGTGTTGCACCCACCCCCCCGCTGATATACCCTGACCACCCTGACCCACCACCTTTGGCCTGACTACAGGCTCCCCCCCCCCCGGGACCACAGCAGAGGGGGGTACCACCCCCACCAAACTCCCCCACCCAGACCCCTCCGCGATCCACACCAGCCCCTTGGGACTCAACCTGTACTGGGGGGATGCCCCCCTGGGACCCCTCCAACTGCCGGATAAAGTCATAGGCTATACAGTCCACCGGGAGGGGTCCCACCTGACATTCCCCCCACCCCGCCTGTGCTGCAGGGAGCCCCTCGGGGCCTGTGGCTATGTTCATGGGGACCTGGGGGGTAGGCAACATACCGTCCATTATACCGTCCATTCTATTGTCCATTACACCCGATCTCTCATCCCCCGGGTCCTCCCCCAAGCCGGTGACACTGGCTGCAAACTCGCGGGGGGGGGCACTTCCGGTCCGCGGGGGGCACTTCCGGTCCGCGGGGGGCACTTCCGGTCCGGGGGGTCACTTCCGGTTCGCGGGGGGGCACTTCCGGTTCGTCCCTGATGCTGGCCTCAGATGCTCCTCCCCCAGCAGCCGGCGCCATCTTGGCCACACTGCAAACAAGTATTTTTCCTGCTGCTGTCTGAACTTCTACTTCACCGCCATGCACCTGCCTCTCACCCGATGGCTCACTAGCCGCAGGAGCAGTCACTGGCGCTGCACTTACCAGGTCCTCCCGCTCTACTGCAGGCTGGGGGGTCCTGGAGACAGGCACACAGCGGGCTTCCACAGCAGCAGCAGCAGCGTGACCATCCTGAGGGAGCCTGGGCATGCTGACCTGTAGACGCCGGGGGGGTACCTCCGGCGGCGCTTGGGCCCTGCGACCTCCTGGATCACTGGACTCCCCCGACCTGGCCAACCCCCCAGTCCCTTTCACGGACCGAGGGATTGACTCCCGGGAGCCCTCCCCAGGTTTTATGGCCATGCTGGGCCCTGCACCACCGGAACTCCCACCCCTACTACACCCAGGCTCTCCTGACTTCCCCGGCTGCTTGGGGGGTTGGGACTCTGATCGCCCGCTTTTCCTCCTCGCCGCCTGGGTTCCTTCCCGGCTTGCCTGCTGGAGGGTCTTCCTGAGCTCCTCTAAGAAGCTCACCTCCCCAGCCCCACGTTCAAAAAACCCCCCTAAATATTCCCAGATTTCTTTAACTTCCAGGTTTAGGGTGTTGATGGCCCCCCTAAACTCCGACCTCCTAGTACTGGTACACCTGTCCCTCTTGTCCCTCAGGCCTGCGAGAGATGTCATTTTTTCCACGCAGGCCTGGGATATCTTCACCAGCAGGGATTTGATCTTCTCCCGCCTCTTCCTAGCTTTAGCCTCCGTCTCACCTGGCTGGGGAGTGGTCCAATCTGTGAGTCCTTCTTGGGTCCCTAGGAAGAGACGGTCCTCCCTGCTGATGGTGGTGGTGGTCTGGCTGGAGGGCAGGTGCTGCTGGTTCCTCCGGAGGCCGGATGCTGGTCCTTCCCCTGGGCTGAGGGAGGCCATCCCTCTTCCGGGGCTGGGGCTGGAGGCTGGTCTTGGTGGCTGGAAGCACTGGAACTCAGGAGCTCAGGAAAAAGGTCTTCACTCCTCTCCAGCAGGAAGCAAACTGAAGGGAGTGGGAGGAGCCGGAACTACTGCCAGTGGGAGGAGCTGCACTGAGACCGAGGAGGGGTAATTTTTTATTTATAAAACTACGACCAAAAGGTTAACAAATATATAAAATAAACAAAATAACTAAATAAACCAAATAACACAAAAACAAACAACAAAACACAAACCATCAAATCACCGACCTCCACCCACCAAGAAATAACTATAAAGAAAAAAAAAAAAAAAAATAGCACCAGAACAGGTATTTACAACAGGCTCACTGGTACAAGAGAAAGTCTTTATAGTCCATCAGAAAAGCTTGCCCAGATCATTGCCAAAAAAAAAAAAAAACCACTTAAAACGGCTCACTGGTACAGTAGGGAGATATTAAAGTCCATAGAAACCACTACTGTCCAGATCATCGCCAACCCACAACACACCCCACCATCACAACAACAAATACCTACAACCCACGTATGAGCAAGAACATGATAGTCAGACATGTCTGTAGCCTTATTTCAAAAAAAATACCATAAACAAAATCTAAGGGGGTGAAAAAGGATAGATGCCCCTACCCATGGAGAGGGGCAGAGCCGTGACCTAAGGGGGCTGGAAGAGGAACCCCCTCCATAAATGGGCACACCTCTCAGGCCCGACCCTGCTCCTTTCCAGATCCCGCACCTTCACCAACTCCCGAAAGATACCGCCCACCACCTCATGCACAGGCAGGATTTTGTCCCTAGTGGACACCAAACACCGAGCGTGCCAAGTGTAATAAAGCACAACTAGGCTGACTAAATAAAGTGACGATAACTCAAATCCCCTGCGGACCCCAAAATCACCATACACTCGCTCAGCATAGGTCAGGGCCGGAAGGCGGGGGTAGCCAATGGCACCCCCTACCTTCGTAAGAACCTCCATGTTGAAGGGACATTGGACCAGAAAATGGTCCATGGTCTCCAATGTCCCACCACATTCCTGACGGGGGCAGTCCCTGTCCCCCAGGTTCCTGTATTTGAGATTCGCACGGACATAGAGTCGTCCATGGAACGACCTCCATGCGAGATCCCAAAACTTACTTGGAATTCTAGAAGAATTCAAGAGGGCTAGCCCCTCCGTGAGGACCCTCTCAGGGCAGTCCCTCAAAGACAGGGGCTTCAAAATGTCCGAGGCCATGACCCTCAGGTACAGCTCCCGCCGACCCAAAGAGCCCACCTCCAGGGCAGTTATCCGCCACTGCCTCAGTACCTTTAATGCCAGGGGGACATAGGAAGGGAGATACCCATGCGATCTCCTCAGATCGCCGGGCCTCCCCCCCTCCCCCCACTGCCTCAAGAACAGCAAGAGCCAGTCCTTGCATGAACACTCCCACCAGGAAGGCTCGTCCACAAATATGGACTGCAAATTGTATTTAACAAAGATGGTGACAAAGAACACCACCGGGTTGACCATGTCCAACCCACCTTGCCGTCGCTGGCGGTATGTGACCTCCCTCTTGATCAGGTTCAGTCTGCTTCCCCACAACAGCAGGAAGAACAGACCATAGACCCGAGCATAGAGAGATGCTGGCAAAAGACACACATAGCTTACAAAGAGAAACTCAGGCAATAAGTACGTCTTGACCAAGCTTACCCTTTCCCTCAGGGAAAGTTTCCAACCTTTCCAGGCCTTCACCTTCCGAGTGGCACTCACCAGCCTGCGCTCCCAGTTTAGCTTGGGATAATCACCCGGGCCGAAATGAATGCCAAGAACTCGAATCTCTGGTACGGGCGTGGGGAACACGTCCGGAAGGGGGAACTGCTCCCCCTCCTTCCCCAACCAGAAAACTTCACTCTTGTCCCAATTGACCAGCGAGCCTGACGCCTCAGAGTAGCACCCGATCTGGGACTCCACATAATGGGCCTCCTCACGACCAGATACCACCACCGAGACGTCGTCCGCATAGGCCACAACCCTCACCGCCGAAACCGGACCCCCGACAGGTCCCACCGGAACCCCCCCCAGACGCCCGCAGTCTAGCCTCCTTACGAAGGGGTCGACCGCAAAGATGTACAGGAGGGGGCTCAGCGGGCACCCCTGCCGGACGCCAGAGTCCACGGCAAAGGCCCGGCCCACCCAACCGTTGACAAGAGGGAAGCTCTCAGCTCCCCTATACAATACCTGCAGCCAATCAACGAATTGATCAGGCAGACCGTATCTCCTCAGAAGCAGCCAAAGGTACTCGTGGTTCACCCGATCAAACGCCTTAGCCTGATCCAATGCAAGCAGATACCGCTCGCTGCCATCAGCCCTGCACCTTTCCACAGCCTCCCGGACGCTCAGGACGGCACTAAAAGTGCCCCGGCCAGGAATTGTGCAGTGCTGAGAGGGAGACAGCATCCTGCCCGCCAAAGCAGACAGACGTGTAAACAAGATCTTTGCCAGTATCTTCCTATCTGTGGTAAGAAGGGCGATCGGACGCCAATTCTCCACCACAGACGGATCTTTCCCCTTTGACAGTAGGATCAGAGCTGACCTTCTCATTGAGGGAGGCAGCAGGCCATAGGCCAAACATTCACTAAACACGTCCCTCAGATGAGGAGCCAAGAGGCTCTTAAAGGTTTTGTAGAACTCGGCCGTGAGCCCATCGGGCCCAGGTGACTTTTTAGAAGCTAAAGAGCTAATAGCCTGCTCAACTTCAGCTACCGAGATCTCTTCTGTCAGAGAGTCAGGAAGGTCAGACCCCACTTCCAGCGGGGTCTCATCAAGGAATTCCCTGACTTTCTCCATGTCTAGAGGCCGCTTCTTCAGGAGGTCCGAAAAGTGGTCTCTGACGACACCCAGGATCCCCGATCTGGACCGGACCAGAGATCCTGAGGCATCCTTCAGGCCATGTACGACCTTCGACCTCGCCACCTCACCACAGCTCCTGTAGGGATCAGGAGAGATAAACTTCCCATAATCCCTCTCAAAAACCAGGGAGGCGAGACGGTCGTACTGACACTCCTTCATCTGCGCCTTCAGACCGGATATCTGTTCCTGAGAGCCCCCAGAGGACACCAGGCGGTCAAGCTGCCTGCGTAGTCTCTGGTAAGCCTGGTACTTGGAAGCTGCCCTGTACCCAGAGATTTCCCGGAAAAAGTCGCCAGACCTCTTTTTAACTACTTCCCACCACTCAAGGCGGGAGCAGTTGCCCTCAAGGAGCGAGGTCTGGCCCAGGAAGAAAACCTCATAGGCTTCCCTAACCTCAGGATCCTCCAGTAGCGACCCATTCAGGCGCCACAAACCCCTCCCTTTCTGAGGAGTGTCAGCGACATTCAGGGCCACAGATACCATACAGTGATCGGAGAACTCTACCGACTGCAGCTCAGGAGCCGAGCAGACAGAGTCCTCCTTTAAAAAAAACCTATCTAATCTACTCTTACTACTACCTCGGGAAAATGTGAAACCAGTGAGGTTGGGGAGGTGACGAACGTGCACATCCACCAACCTGGCCTCCCTCACTACGTTATTCAAAAAAATACTATCATATCCCAGAGGGTTGGCGGCACCTGCCCGGTCTTTGGGCCTAGTGATCATATTGAAATCGCCACCAAAAATCACCTGCTGGGACGTAAAAAGATAAGGCTTAACCGCCGTAAGGAGGCTCCTCCTCTCCCTCCTAGTTTGAGGCCCATAAAAATTTATGAGCCGGAGGAATTGCCCCCTCACGACAGCGTCCACCACCAGACATCTACCGATCTCCACTTCAATCACTCGCCGGCAAGCCACCGGACCAGTCTTAAAAAGGACCGCAACCCCACTGCAGGGCTCGGCCGCAAGAGACCAGAGGGAGGGCCCACATCTCCACTCCCTCTTTGCTAGATGCATCTCTGCCACAGATGCCAGCCAGGTCTCCTGCAAAAACAAAATGTCAGCTTCAACACGGCTGAGAAAATCGAAGGCCATAAAACGAGCTCCCGCAGAACGAATACTTGCGACATTAATGGTCGCAAGCCGTATTGGAGAGGGTACCGCCATCAGAATGATTGAAAGTGGTCATGTTCTCCTTCATACTACAAACACAAAAACATATTTACATATCTACACTTCCTCCTCCTCTGAGCCCGAGGAGGAGGAGAAGATACCAAACGGGTTCCCCAGGGACACCCCACTTCGTGCCCCTGGGGGAACCCCACCCTTCACTGGGGACTTCCCGCCCCCAGATCTGGCAGCCTTCCCCTTCTTCTTTTTGCGTCTCACCTGCTCCCACTCCTGCCACCTCTCCGAGATGACTACACCACCCCCCTCCTCGGACCCGCTGCTCGAGATTTCCCTCTTGGATGAGGCTCGAGCAGCTTCCATCTCCATGGCCACAGGGCCAGAGGAGACTCTGGGTCCAGAAGGGGGGGGAATGGAAGAGGCAGGAGGGGGGCCAGAGACAGGGGAGAGGACAGGGGGGGGACCAGACTTAGCTGGACGGGAAGAAGAAGGGGAGGGGGGGGACGGGACTTGGGAGGGGGGGGACGAGGGGGGGGGGTACGAGGAGGGGAAGATGAGGGAGGAGGGCATGGGGAAACAGATGGAGGGCCAGGTGGAGGGGAGGGGCAATGGTGAGGAGGGGGAGAGGGAAGGGGGATGGGGATCGGCCCTGCAACATTAGGAGGGGAAGGCCCTGGCCCCGGACCCTCAGGCCCGGGACCCCCAGGCCTCCCCGACTCCTCCCCACCGGCTCCGCCCTCCGGAGGATCGGGAGCCTCCTGGCCAACCGAGCCCGTGTCCCCCGGGGGGGGAGCCCCACGCCCACGCCTGCTCCGCCTTCTTTGAGGCAATGGGCCTGTTGGTCCCTCCGGAGTAGTACTAGGGGCTCCAGGATCCCCACCCCCCCGGCCATCACTCGCCGGGGGGGCTTCGGCCGCTCCCGGCCCGGGAGGTCCCCCCCCTGAGGAAGAACCCCGATATGCTTTGGGACACCTGCTAAATGGGTGCCCCATCTCACCACACAAGTTGCAGCATATCTTCCCACATGACTCGGACTGGTGGCCAAACTCGTGGCACCGGCCACATCTGACCACCGTGCAGTCCGAGCTCATGTGGGTCGGGCTGCCGCACTTGAAGCAACGACGGGGCTGTCCCGGGTAGAACGCCAGGATCCGGTCTCTGCCTAGAAAGGCGCTGCCAGGGAGGTGGGCAACACTGTTGCCCTCCCTCTTGAGCCGGATCCTGGTCAACCAAGCCCCGGTCCAGACCCCGCGCTCATCAAGGTTCTTCCTCAGGGGGGTCTGCAACTGCCCGTACCTCCCGAGCCAGGTGGCAATGTCCTCCGGAGGGAGCGACTCATTCCTCACCAGGATGGTGATGTTCTTAACCTCCTCCTGCCTGGAGATGGAAATGAGCCTGTACCTCTTCCAAGGGTCAACGCCCCTCACCAACCCAAAGCTGGTGATAAAGCGTTCCATACACACGGGAGTGACAAAACTTATATCAAACTCCCGTGTGTTGGTGGGATGGATGACAGCAAAAAGGTCATCCACCCCAAAACCCAAGGAGAGTACCAGGCCCACCACCTCACCTCGAGCGGGGCAGGGGTCCGGACCCTCGTACCGAAGCTGGACAACATTCCTACGCCTCCTCTCTGGACCACCTGTACCCCTCGTCCACGCCGACCCCTGCGTCCTCTCCTGGTCAGCAGGGGGGGCGCGGAAATTCTGGGCGCCAAACCGGCTGTACAGGTGGTCCAGAGGGGCACGAGAGCCCAACACCTGGGCGAAAGAGCGACCCCCCTTTAGGGCAGACAATAAGTTGGCCTCCGGAGACCCCCGAAAGATGTTCTCCGGAAGTGGGGCACCCCCCTCAGCACCCCCAGAAGTGGGGGGGGACGGGGGGGCCCCCATCCCTGCCGGTGGTGTTGCACCCACCCCCGCTGATATACCCTGACCACCCTGACCCACCACCTTTGGCCTGACTACAGGCTCCCCCCCCCCCGGGACCACAGCAGAGGGGGGTACCACCCCCACCAAACTCCCCCACCCAGACCCCTCCGCGATCCTCACCAGCCCCTTGGGACTCAACCTGTACTGGGGGGATGCCCCCCTGGGACCCCTCCAACTGCCGGATAAAGTCATAGGCTACACAGTCCACCGGGAGGGGTCCCACCTGACATTCCCCCCACCCCGCCTGTGCTGCAGGGAGCCCCTCGGGGCCTGTGGCTATGTTCATGGGGACCTGGGGGGTAGGCAACATACCGTCCATTATACCGTCCATTCTATTGTCCATTACACCCGATCTCTCATCCCCCGGGTCCTCCAAGCCGGTGACACTGGCTGCAAACTCGCGGGGGGGCACTTCCGGTCCGCGGGGGGTACTTCCGGTCCGCGGGGGGTCACTTCCGGTTCGCGGGGGGGCACTTCTGGGTCCCTGATGCTGGCCTCAGATGCTCCTCCCCCAGCAGCCGGCGCCATCTTGGCCACACTGCAAACAAGTATTTTTCCTGCTGCTGTCTGAACTTCTACTTCACCGCCATGCACCTGCCTCTCACCCGATGGCTCACTAGCCGCAGGAGCAGTCACTGGCGCTGCACTTACCAGGTCCTCCCGCTCTACTGCAGGCTGGGGGGTCCTGGAGACAGGCACACAGCGGGCTTCCACAGCAGCAGCAGCAGCAGCGTGACCATCCTGAGGGAGCCTGGGCATGCTGACCTGTAGACGCCGGGGGGGTACCTCCGGCGGCGCTTGGGCCCTGGCGACCTCCTGGATCACTGGACTCCCCCGACCTTCGCCAACCCCCCAGTCCCTTTCACGGACCGAGGGATTGACTCCCGGGAACCCTCCCCAGGTTTTATGGCCATGCTGGGCCCTGCACCACCGGAACTCCCACCCCCCACTACACCCAGGCTCTCCTGACTTCCCCGGCTGCTTGGGGGGTTGGGACTCTGATCGCCCGCTTTTCCTCCTCGCCGCCTGGGTTCCTTCCCGGCTTGCCTGCTGGAGGGTCTTCCTGAGCTCCTCTAAGAAGCTCACCTCCCCAGCCCCACGTTCAAAAAACCCCCCTAAATATTCCCAGATTTCTTTAACTTCCAGGTTTAGGGTGTTGATGGCCCCCCTAAACTTCCGACCTCCTAGTACTGGTACACCTGTCCCTCTTGTCCCTCAGGCCTGCGAGAGATGTCATTTTTTCCACGCAGGCCTGGGATATCTTCACCAGCAGGGATTTGATCTTCTCCCGCCTCTTCCTAGCTTTAGCCTCCGTCTCACCTGGCTGGGGAGTGGTCCAATCTGTGAGTCCTTCTTGGGTCCCTAGGAAGAGACGGTCCTCCCTGCTGATGGTGGTGGTGGTCTGGCTGGAGGGCAGGTGCTGCTGGTTCCTCCGGAGGCCGGATGCTGGTCCTTCCCCTGGGGCTGAGGGAGGCCATCCCTCTTCCGGGGGCTGGGGCTGGAGGCTGGTCTTGGTGGCTGGAAGCACTGGAACTCAGGAGCTCAGGAAAAAGGTCTTCACTCCTCTCCAGCAGGATGCAAACTGAAGGGAGTGGGAGGAGCCGGAACTACTGCCAGTGGGAGGAGCTGCACTGAGACCGAGGAGGGGTTTCGCCCCCGTTGTTCTCCGCCATTTCCGCCGGCCCCCCCCGGATGTAAAAGAGCTTGATTTGGGGTAGGGGGCCTGGCCGAACATGGCCGAGAGCATCGGTGGGTGTCCCCCCCCGGCGGAAGGCGGCGGCGAAGACCGGTGCGGGGCTGGAGCCCCCCCGGCAGAAAACGTCTGGAAGACCGAGGGGCTCCGCCCCCGTTGTTCTCTGCTTTTTTCGGCCGGCCCCCCCCGGATGTGAAAGAGCTTATTTTGGGGTGGGGGCCTGGCTGGACATGGCGGAGAGCATCGGTGGGTGTCCCCCCCCGGCAGAAGACGGCGAAGCCCGGGGCCCAATGGGCTGGTGGTGGGGGGTCCCGGCAGAAGACCCCCGGAGCTGACTAATAAATTATTTTTTTCTGTGTGTTTTTTTTTGTGTTTACACTTTTCCACCCGGTGAATGGGTAGGGGTACGATGTACCCCATACTCATTCACATAGGGTGGGGGGCCAGAATCTGGGGGCCCCCTTAATATAGGGGGCTCTCAGATTCTGATAAGCCCCCCGCCCGCATACCCCGACAACCAACGGCCAGGGTTGTCGGGAAGAGGCTCTTGTCCCTATCGACATGGGGACAAGAGTGCTTTGGGGTGGGGGGGCAGTGCCCCCCTCCCCCACAGCACACACTCCCCCATGTCGAGGGCATGTGGTCTGGTACGGCTCAGGAGGGGGGGGGGCGCTCGCTCGTCCCCACCCCCATTCCTGTCCGGCCAGACTGCGTGCCTGGGAGAAGGGTTTGGTCTGGATCTGAGGGGGAACCCCACGCCGTTTTTTGGCGTGGGTTTAACCCCTTATGTTCCAGATCAAATCTAAGAGCCTGTTGTGCACCTGAAGGGGGACCCCCACGCCGTTTTTTTTTATAATTTGGGGTGGAGTTCCCCTTTATCCCGGTCCTGTCAGGGGGGGGGGGAATGCCTGCTCGTCTGTCCCTACAATGTATGAACAGCGATCTGTCATTTCCCCTACACAGTCCCACCCCCTTTACAGTTAGAACACACCCAGGTAACATATTCAACCCCTTCCGCGCCCCTAGTGTTAACCCCTTCCCTGCCAGTGTCATTTTTATAGTAAGCAATGCATTTCTATACCATTGCTCGCTACAAAAATGCCAAATCTCACAAAAATGTGTCCGCCACAATGTCGCATTAGACAGAAAAAACAATGATAGCCACCATTACTAGTAAAACAAAAAATTATTCCAAAAAAACCCATAAGACCAACCCCTACTTAGAACTTTTGCCCAAACCAATCAAACGCTTATTGTGATTTTTTGCAACCAAAAATATGTCCAAGAATACTTATCGGCCTAAACTGAGGGCAAACATTTTTTGAATATATTTTGGGGGAGATTTATTATAGCAAACAGTAAAAAAGATGTTTTTTTAGTTACCAAATTGTCGCTATATTTTTGGGTCAAGCAAAAATAAGAAAAAACGCAGAGGTGATCAAATACCACCAACAAAAAAAAAAAAATAAATTTTTAGGGGGGGGGGGGGGGAGGATGAGGACGCCAAATTTTTTTTGGGGGCCACGTCGCACAACCACGCAATTGTCAGTCAAAATGACGCAGTGTTGAAATGCAAAAAATGGCCCCGTCAGTGACCAGTAATATGCTCTGGGGCTCAAGTGGTTACAAATTAAGAATACACTAAAGTTAGCCCAATTTATGGCCATAATGTGAAAGATGATGTTACACCGAGTAAATAGATACCCAACATGTTACACTTTAATATTGCACACACTCATGGAATGGCGCCAAACTTCAGTACTTGAAAATACCCATAGGCAACGCTTTTTTATGTGTTTCAGGTTACCAGTTTAGATTTACAGAGGAGGTCTAGTGCTAAAAGTATTGCTCTCGCTCTAACGTACGCTATGATACCTCACATGTGGGGTTTGAACGGGGGTTCAATATGTGGGCGGGGCTTACACATTTAAGGCCCGCCCCCATATATGGAAACATTCTTCAAACCACACATGTGAGGTATCATAGCGTGCGTAACAGCAAGAGGAATATTTATAGCACTAGACCTCATCTGTAAATCTAAACTGGTAACCGGAAACAATAAAAATGCTGCTTGTTCGCTTCTGACTGCGAGCTACTAGGGACAGGGGCTTTTAAATTATTACTATTTAGGTTTGTTACGTAAAAATTCTATAAGACCTCCCGTTCAGCTTGTAAAGCATCACTTCATGGGGACCAAAAAAAAATTTAACACCTCTAATGCTTTCATCCGCCATTGCAGATTTGATTCTGGTACTGCATTTCGAGTGAACTGGGCATGCTCGAACAGTTAGAAAAAGAAGTTGGAAGTTTCATCCTGAAAATGACTTGCATCTTTCTGAGCATGCTCAGAAAGCTCTTTTTTTGGCTTAGTAATTTAAGGACATCCTTAACAGGTGTAAGCAGTTACAAGTGCACACAAACTAGAGGCTGACATTTCTTCATGTGTTTCCAATTGGTTCATTAGCACACATGTTATAAAAAGCGTGGATACTGCACGTGTCAGCTGCCCCTCAGAGGGGGCAGATTTGCTGGCTGGAAGGAATGGCGGAGTGAAACAGAGATGTTTTGGAGCAAGTTTTGTATTTTTTGATGTTTTCTCTGCTACATAATTTTGCTAAATGTTTCTCAAGATGTTAATGACTAATGTTTTAATCCTGTGGGTCTATCCTGTTATTTCAAAAGCATGATTTATTTTCCAATGACTGTGAAATAAACGTTGGTCTTTTTTGTTTTTAGGTGTTTTTATATATTTTTGGTGTGTTTATTTGTAATTTTTTGTTTTGCTTTCCTTGTTTTGTGGACCAATAAAATTACTTTCAAATTTTGAAGTTTGTTTTGTGATATTTTTTTCCTGCTATGGATTTCAACCGCTGCAGCTGAACTAGTTTGGGCCTAAACCATCAAGTGTGATTTGTCTCTAAGCTCTTTCCTGGTGTGTATGCATGAAATGTTTAGTCACCAGAAAAGGAAGGACAAAGCGGTAAGTATTGTTTCCTAGAACTGATGTCCAGACTGACTTTTTAAAGCACATGTGCAAGATGTAGGAAAAGCTGCAAACAGGGCCTGTTGGAGGGGGGGTGGGGGGGGGGTGGTGTATTGGTGGACAGGCTTGAAGTGCTGATTTACAGCGCTGTGCTTGAAACTAGCACAAGACAATCCTATTCTAATTGTGGGTTGTTTGAGGGAAGCCAATTGAGTGTTAGAACCCCTGCTAGTGTTTTTAGGCTTGGGCTTTGTGTCCCTTTTCCTAAAATTGGCTTCACTTCCTGTCACACAGCTGAACAGGAAGTGAGGTTAAAACCCTACCAATGGTCTTTTCTTTGGGACACAGGTCAATCTAACTAGTGTCACCATTAAGCAAATTGCACTGCAGTGTACACCCCAAATGATTAGTTATTTTGGGGTTTAGTAAAGGCAAAGCCGCTCTGCAGTAGAAGCGTAGGCAATGAAAATCAGAAGGGAAGCACTGATGGTTTTTACTTCCAATCCCGCCAAGTTTTGAGTTTTCTTCCTTGCTTGTCCACTTGTAGTGCAAAGTGGATTTGCCTTTAGTAAATGGACCCCAAAGTCCAAGATTCCTACTAATTTGGGGTGTACACAGCAAAATGCCATTTCCAAAATGGGAAACTATTTATATTGATCTGTGTGTCCCCAACAAAACATTACTCAGGTGTTTCCCTCACTTCCTGTTTGGCTGTGTGGCAGGAAGTGAATGAATTAAGTAGAAAGTGACAACATTTGTGAGGTGTCTTTACCCTATCAGGGGTGCAGGCATCCCCAAAACAAACAAGAAAATAGTTGATTTAACATTGGGTGGTGTTTGTGGGGGTCCCTAACACACATTCATACATATTAGCAACGCTGGATCCTGGCCTATTGGCATGGTTATATTTTCTTAAGCCTCTCAATAAAATGATCTGAAATTTGGGGTTAAACTGGAACAATAATCATCACTTTTATTTTTTGGATTTCTTTCATTTTGGATAGAGTTGGGGGGGGGGGGGGGGTTAGAAGCTCTGTCAGTTTATTTTGTATTATCCCTGTCCGTTTGGGGAGATTGGCCTTCACTTCCTGCCCCATAGCCAAACAGGAAGTGATCGAAAAACTAGGCAAATTAAGGGTCTCCTGTGCCCCCCCCCCCCCCACAGAACTTGTGTGTGTCCCCTGAAAATTCCTGGGTGGGTCATAAAAAAACAGGGTGTGGCCTTGACAGGAAGGGTGGGTCATTTTTCTATTAGGGGGGTGCCAAAATTTGGTCAGGCCTAGGGAAGCACAAAACCTAAATATCCTACTGCATATTAGGGCTTATTTAGACAGGATCCAATTTACAGCATGTTTTTAGATTGTGGGAGGAAACCCGCACAGGGAGAACATGCAAACTCCAGGCAGATAGTGTCACGGGCGGGATTCGAACCAGCAACCCTTTTGCTGCTAGGTGAACATGCTACACACTACGCTACTGTGCTGAACGAACATGATCGCAGCTGAAAGCATGAGATGTTTTTTTTTTTACCAATTCCATGCTTTCCAGCCTGGAGGACAGATGTGGGGTCTAATTGACCCCGCCTTTCTCTATAAAGAGGACCTGTCACACACTAGTCCTATTACAAGGGATGTTTACATTCCTTGTAATAGGAAGAAAAGTGAAAAATAATACAAAAAAAGGGACAAACAAGTGCAAAAATGAAAATATTAAGTTAAAAAATAAAATAAAAAAGGAATTTAAATGCTCCTGTCCCTAGTAGCTCGCACTCAGAAGCGAACACGCATGCAAGTCCCACCCACATATGTAAACATCCTTCAAACCCCACATGTGAGGTATCATAGCGTGCGTTAGAGCGAGAGCAATAATTTTAGCACTAGACCTCCTCTGTAACTCAAAAGTGGTAACCTGAGAAAAAAAGTCAAGCGTTGCCTATGGAGATTTTTAATAACGAAGTTTAGCGCCATTCCATGAGTGTGCGCAATATGAAAGCGTGACAAGTTAGGTATCTATTTACTCGGTGTAACATCATCTTTTACCTTATCCCTAAAAATTGGGCTAGCTTTACTGCTTTCTTATTTTGTCATTCATGAAACAGGTTTTTTTTTTGAAAGCCAAAAAAAAAAAAAAACGTTTGGAAATTTTTGGCACAAATACTGTTGGAAATGTGTCCGAAAAAATGGCCGCCACTTTATTCCCTAGGGTGTTTGTTAATAAAATATATATAATGTTTGGGGGTCCTGAGTAAGTTTCAAGGAAGAAAATATAATTGTTACATGAAGGAGAGAAGTGCCAGAATAGGCGCGGTATGGAAGTGGTTAAAGTGCAACAATAAAAGTGAAAAATTCCTTGAAATTTCGTACCATGGGGGGGGGGGGGCAATTAGGGCCGCCATCAGGAATTATGGGGCCCCTTACACAGCTTCAGGCATGGGCCCCCTGGAGCAGAGAATAGGGGGGGGGGGTGCCGCCTGATATTAAGAAGGGGGGGGGGCTGCCGCAATTTGATAAGCGGGGGGTTCCTTTACTAAAAAATACATATAGAAAAATATATATTAAAAAGGGTGGTAGCCATCCGGGGGCCCTGGGGACCACTGGGCCCTTTAATAAAAATAAACCTCTGGGCTCTTTAATGAAAAATAAATTACAATATCTATATATATATATCTACATATATAAAATAATAAAAAAGGGGGTTGCCTTGGGAGCTCTGGGCCCTTTAATAAAAAATAACTACCAAAAATCTAAAAAAAAAAATAACATGGGGTGGGAGCTGCGGTGGCTCAACGTGAATGGCACTGCGCTGACAAGCCGTTCACCTCTGCAGCCAAGGGTTCGGATCCCGGTCTCGGCTACATGTGAATTGAGTTTGGTGGTGTCAGCCCGGCTCCCGATGGGTGTGCTATGCAAGGTACGCCTGTGCTTAGTACGCCCACCCCCCCCCCCCCCCACAAAAAACACCACACTTGCACGCACTTTGGCCATGAGGTCTCCTAAAATAAAGGGAGGCGAAGGACCTACAGGGCTGGCTGGGTGGGCTACACTCCCTCATAGGGGGAGTCCCTCTGTCCCATCGGGCTCCCAAGTGTAGCAGGTGGGGTAAGTGGGAGGCCCCCCTCACACCCACCATTGCCACCGGGGGCATGGAGAAGGATGGCGATTGCAAGTCCAGCTCCTCTCTCTCGACTTCACGCACAAAATACACTTTAAAAAAGAAATTAAAGTAAAAAGTAACAAACCTGGGGAAAATGTTTATAACATTTTTAGAAGCAAAAAGGTTGTCATCTGGGGCCCTCTGGGAGCTTTCATAATTATATTATATATATATATGTTAAAAAAATAACCAAAAAATATATAATTTTTTTTGTTTTGTTTTTTTTTTAAAGGTGGGGGGTTGTCATCTGGAGCCCTGGGGATCTCCGGGCCACTGGGGACCTCCAGACCCCTAAAACAAAACATTGGCCCTTTAATAACAAAAAATATGGGGGGTTGCCACCCGGGGCCCTGGGGGCCTCTGGGCCCTTTCATAAAAAAAAAAAAAACAAATATATTAAAAAAATATATTTATTTTTTTAAATATATATATTTTATTTAAAAAAAAGGGCTTGCCATCTGGGGCCCTTAGTGGCCTCCGGGCCCCTGGGGACCTTCGGAGCCCTTAAAAAAATAAAACTAAAAAAAAAGTTTTTTTTTGTTTTAGGGTGGTTCCCATCCGGGCCCCTGGGGGCCCCTGGGGACCCCCGGGCGGTGTAATCCCTGTACCCCCCTAATGGCGGCCCTGCAGGTGTACTGCCTGTACCCCCCTGATGGCGGCCCTGGGTGTAATGTCAGCATGTGAAAAATGACATTCTGAAGGAAAAAAGCCATTTAAAACTGACTCGCGGCTATAATGAATTGTCAGCTCCTGGAAATTGCAGGAGAATTCATTCATTAAAAACACCAATAAAAAAGCGTGGGGGTCCCCCCAAATTCAATAACCAGACCCTTTAGGTCTGGTATGGATATTAAGGGGAACCCCGCCATCAATTTAAAAAAAAAATGACGTGGGGTTCCCCCCAAATATCCATAACCAGACCCTTCGGGTCTGGTGTGGAATTTAAGGGGAACTCCACCCCAAATTAAAAAAAAAATGGCGTGGAGTCCCCCCTAAAATCCACACCAGACCCCTTATCCGAGCACGTTGACCTGGCCGGCCGCAGAAAAGAGGGGGGGACAGAGCGCGGCCCCCCCCCTCTCCTGAACCGCACCAGGCCACATGCCCTCAACATTGGGAGGGTGTTTTGGGGTGCCCCCCAAAACACCTTGTCCCCATGTTGATGAGGACAAGGGTCTCTTCCCCACAACCCTTGCCCGGTGGTTGTGGGGGTCTGCGGGCAGGAGGCTTATCGAAATCTGGAAGACCCCTTTAACAAAGGGGCCCCCCAGATCCCGGCCCCCCCCCTGTGTGAAATGGTAATGGGGTACCTTGTACCTCTACCATTTCACGAGAAAAAAAAAGTGTCAGTGTAAAAAAAGACAAGAGCCGGTTTTTGACAAGTCCTTTATTATCTTCTTTTCTTCTTTCCTTCGGGTTTCTTCTTCCTCCTCCTTCTTCTTCCTCTGCTTCTTTCTTGGGTCTTCTATTCCCGCATCTTGCCCGGCGTGTTCTTCCATCTTCTTCCGCTGTCCTTCTCGTCCGCATCTTCTTCTCCTTCTTCTTCGCCGGAGGCGCCGCTTCCAATTGAAATCCCCGCTGTCTGCCGGACCACGCCCCCCCCCTCTGACGCCACGGGCAAGCTCTTAGGAGTGTGGTGCCTGTGCGTCAGAGGGGGGCGTGGTCACAAGTGAGAGGGCGGGCAATTCAATTTGAAGCTTGTGCGCGGCTTTTTCTTTGCCAGAGTCGCCGCTTCCAATTGAATTGCCCGCTTTCTGGAACATGTGACCACGCCCCCCTCTGACGCACAGGCACCACACGGGGACTTTCCTAAGAGCTTGCCCGTGGCGTCAGAGGGGGGGGCGTGGTCCGGCAGACAGCGGGGATTTCAATTGGAAGCGGCGCCTCCGGCGAAGAAGAAGAAGGAGAAGAAGATGCGGACGAGAAGGACAGCGGAAAAAGATGGAAGAACACGCCGGGCAAGATGCGGGAATAGAAGACCCAAGACAGAAGCAGAGGAAGAAGAAGGAGGAGGAAGAAGAAACCCGAAGGAAAGAAGAAAGAAGATAATAAAGGACTTGTCAAAAACCGGCTCTTGTCTTTTTTTACACTGACACTTTTTTTCACTCGTGAAATGGTAGAGGTACAAGGTACCCCATTACCATTTCACACAGGGGGGGGGGCGGGATCTGGGGGGCCCCTTTGTTAAAGGGGTCTTCCAGATTTCGATAAGCCTCCTGCCCGCAGACCCCCACAACCACCGGGCAAGGGTTGTGGGGAAGAGACCCTTGTCCTCATCAACATGGGGACAAGGTGTTTTGGGGGGCACCCCAAAACACCCTCCCAATGTTGAGGGCATGTGGCCTGGTGCGGTTCAGGAGAGGGGGGGGGCCGCGCTCTGTCCCCCCCTCTTTTCTGCGGCCGGCCAGGTCAACGTGCTCGGATAAGGGGTCTGGTGTGGATTTTAGGGGGGACTCCACGCCATTTTTTTTTAAATTTGGGGTGGAGTTCCCCTTAAATTCCACACCAGACCCGAAGGGTCTGGTTATGGATATTTGGGGGGAACCCCACGTCATTTTTTTTTTTGAATTGACGGCGGGGTTCCCCTTAATATCCATATCAGACCTGAAGGGTCTGTTATGGAATTTGGGGGGACCCCCACGTCATTTGAATAATTATTTAAAAATTCGTACCATGGGGGGGGGGGGATGTCAGCAGGTGAATAAAGCGCACTTTTCCTGTGGTTAGAAATATGTCTTTGCACAAAATGACATTCTGAAAAAAAAAAAAAAAGCCATTTAAAACTGACTCGCGGCTATAATGAATTGTCGGCTCCCGGCAATTGCAGGAGAATTCATTCATTAAAAAAAGGGAAAAAAAAAGCGTGGGGGTCCCCCCAAATTCAATAACCAGACCCTTTAGGTCTGGTATGGATATTAAGGGGAACCCCGCCCTCAATTTAAAAAAAAAATGACGTGGGGTTCCCCCCAAATATCCATAACCAGACCCTTCAGGTCTGGTGTGGAATTTAAGGGGAACTCCACCCCAAATGTAAAAAAAAAATGGCGTGGAGTCCCCCCTAAAATCCACACCAGACCCCTTATCCGAGCACGTTGACCTGGCCGGCCGCAGAAAAGAGGGGGGGACAGAGCGCGCCCCCCCCCCTCTCCTGAACCGCACCAGGCCACATGCCCTCAACATTGGGAGGGTGTTTTGGGGTGCCCCCCAAAACACCTTGTCCCCATGTTGATGAGGACAAGGGTCTCTTCCCCACAACCCTTGCCCGGTGGTTGTGGGGGTCTGCGGGCAGGAGGCTTATCGAAATCTAGAAGACCCCTTTAACAAAGGGGCCCCCCAGATCCCGGCCCCCCCCCGGTGTGAAATGGTAATGGGGTACCTTGTACCTCTACCATTTCACGAGTAAAAAAAATGTAAAGGGTTAAAAACGACAAGAGCCGGTTTTTGACAAGTCCTTTATTATCTTCTTTCTTCTTTCCTTCGGGTTTCTTCTTCCTCCTCCTTCTTCTTCCTCTGCTTCTGTCTTGGGTCTTCTATTCCCGCATCTTGCCCGGCGTGTTCTTCCATCTTCTTCCGCTGTCCTTCTCGTCCGCATCTTCTTCTTGTTCTTCTTCGCCGGAGGCGCCGCTTCCAATTGAAATCCCCGCTGTCTGCCAGACCACGCCCCCCCCTCTGACGCCACGGGCAAGCTCTTAGGAAAGTCCCCGTGTGGTGCCTGTGCGTCAGAGGGGGGCGTGGTCACATGTTCCAGAAAGCGGGCAATTCAATTGGAAGCGGCGACTCTGGCAAAGAAAAAGCCGCGCACGAGCTTCAAATTGAATTGCCCGCCCTCTCACTTGTGACCACGCCCCCCTCTGACGCACTTGCAGCACACTCCTAAGAGCTTGCCCGTGGCGTCAGAGGGGGGGGGGGCGTGGTCCGGCAGACAGCGGGGATTTCAATTGGAAGCGGCGCCTCCGGCGAAAACCAAGGAGAAGAAGATGCGGACGAGAAGAACAGCGGGAGGAACAGAAGATGGAAGAACACGCCGGGCAAGATGCGGGCATAGAAGACCCAAGACAGAAGCAGAGGAAGAAGAAGAAGATGGAGGAAGAAACCCGAAGAAAAGAAGAAAGAAGATAATAAAGGACTTGTCAAAAACCGGCTCTTGTAGTTTTTAACCCTTTACATTTTTTTTACTCGTGAAATGGTAGAGGTACAAGGTACCCCATTACCATTTCACACAGGGGGGGGGGCGGGATCTGGGGGGCCCCTTTGTTAAAGGGGTCTTCTAGATTTCGATAAGCCTCCCGCCCGCAGACCCCCACAACCACCGGGCAAGGGTTGTGGGGAAGAGACCCTTGTCCTCATCAACATGGGGACAAGGTGTTTTGGGGGGCACCCCAAAACACCCTCCCAATGTTGAGGGCATGTGGCCTGGTGCGGTTCAGGAGAGGGGGGGGGCCGCGCTCTGTCCCCCCCTCTTTTCTGCGGCCGGCCAGGTCAACGTGCTCGGATAAGGGGTCTGGTGTGGATTTTAGGGGGGACTCCACGCCAGTTTTTTTTAAATTTGGAGTGGAGTTCCCCTTAAATTCCACACCAGACCCGAAGGGTCTGGTTATGGATATTTGGGGGGAACCCCACGTCATTTTTTTTTTAAATTGACGGCGGGGTTCCCCTTAATATCCATACCAGACCTAAAGGGTCTGGTTATTGAATTTGGGGGGACCCCCACGCTTTTTTTTTCCTTTTTTTAATGAATGAATTCTCCTGCAATTGCCGGGAGCCGACAATTCATTATAGCCGCGAGTCAGTTTTAAATGGCTTTTTTCCTTTGAAAAATGACATTTTGTGCAGAGACAGTTCTAACCACGGGAAACATGCGCTTTTTCACCTGCTGACATTAGAGACCCCCATAGTACGAAATTTAAAGGAAAATTACACTTTTATTATTGCACTTTTAGCATTATTAAAATCACTGCTCCCGAAAAAACGGCCGTTTTAAAAAATATAAAAAGCATTGGTACATGTCCCCTGGGGCAGGACTGAGGTCCCCAAAAACTTTTTAGGACAAAACTTGCAGATTAGCCTTTAAAATTCACTATTAAGATTTCCCCCCATAGACTTATACAGGGAGTTCGGCGGCGGCTTTACTTATCAATCACATCGCGCTGCTGCTGCCGCCGGTTCATGCGCCTAATTAGGGATTCATCCAGCGCACTAATTAAGGCATGTACCGGCGCAGCGCAGATTCATTAGTAAATCAGCCCCACTGTCTCTCTCTCTCTCTCTCTATAGGACTGATCTCTTTAACAACGCCACAACACACTACACAAGGCCGCCTTGCAGGTGTGGGGCGTGTACTAAACCCCCTAAGCCATAATTGGTCAAAGCCACCCTGGCTTTGGGCAATTATGGCTCTCCGTTTTTTGCGCGCTGTGATTGGCCAAGCATGCGGGTCACAGTGCATGGTTGGCCAATCATCAGCACGCAATGCTGCAGTGAATTATGCACTCGAATTTGGCGCGAATGACCAGTTTGGTTCGAATTTCGACGAATGTACGAACAGACGGTGTTCGAGTCGAACATATGTTCGCATCAAACGCGGAAGCTCATCCCTAGTCAGGATGGATCTAGCAACATCAGTGATACAGATTTTTTCAACCTCAGCTGTGACCTGTTTTAAAAATAGAGCAATGCTGGGGTTTTTATGTACTGGTGGAAATTTAGTGGACCTCTTCCTCAGCAGATTTGGACCAGCCCTGCCCCTAATATTTTAAGGACTCTGAAATCACGTTTAGTGTAATTGGATGGGAGCGCTAACTCTGTAGCCCATTGATCTTCCTTTTGGTATAGTAGTTTAACCAAGAGATTACGTACAAATAATTTAAATTCCTTAATGACCTCAATGATCAAGATTCGACTGTGGGCAAAAACCGTAACCCCTTCAATAATAGCGGCCTTTCAGTATCCGTTAGTTGGTACCATAACAAATTGACAGTTTCTAGGGGCCTACTAGGTTCCTGAGGGTCTACATCTCTGATGTCCCTATCTTTTTGATTGTATATTGATCCATCACCCCAATTGTGCACATGCGATTGGGGTCGGTGTTGTCTACATTTGGTAGGGGGGAAAAAGAAGGTGTAGAAACAACCAGGGTTATGGAAGTAGATGCCACACTAGAGACATTTTAAGGATTGGTTTGAGATACAGATGTTTGAGGTTTTTTTTTTTGCTCCATCGGCCCTGGATGCTAGAATCTGAAAGAATATGACCTTATTTTGGGGGTCATTGGTTTGTCAATGGCTGTTATCTACATTCAAATGTTTATGACTGATGATGTAATGCGGATATATCAGAATTCATTTTCTACACAGAGGAAGTAGAAACCGATGAGGCAGTGTCGGAGGCGACATTGCTATCATATGTTTCATAGTAATGAGTCTGTTTTTAGTCTAGATCTATGGGTAGCAGATTGCCATTTATAGGCAGTACCCTGACAAAAGGCCATTTTATCCCTCATAAATTTCTTATCTTTATTTTTAATAATGGTAATGTTACATCTATCCAAATATTGACTCAACTCTAATGCCCTGTACACACGAGCGGAATTTCCGTTGTCTTGCATACACACAGTCATATATATAATTTTTACACGGTAAGACCCCTTTCACACTGGGGCAGTTTGCAGGCGCCTGCAAAAATAAGCGCCTGCAAACCGTCCTGAAACAGCGGTAGCTGTTTCTCCAGTGTGAAAGCTCTCGGTGCACTAGCAGGACCGCTCCAAAAGTCCTGCTAGCCACATCTTTGGAGCAGTGTGTTTACCGCTCCTCCACCGCTTCTTCTCATTGAAAGCAATGGAAAACCGCGGCTATACTGCAATTAAAAACCGCACCACTAGCAGCCGAATACAGTCGCAATTCCGACAGGAGGGCGCTGCTGAAAATAGCGTCACTTTACCACCGCCGCACCTCCCATCCCAGCGTGAAAGGGCTCTAATAGGGATGAGCCGAACACCCCTGGGTTCAGTTCGCACCAGAACCTGCGAACAGACCAAAAGTTTGTGTGAACTTTAGAACCCTGTTAAAGTCTATGGGACTCGAACGTTTGAAATCTAAAGTACTAATTTTAAAGGCTAATATGCAAGTTATTGTCCTAAAAAGTGTTTGAGGACCTGGGTCCTGCCCCAGGGTACATGTATCAATGCAAATAAAGTTTTATAAAATGGCCATTTTTTCAGGAGCAGTGATTTTAATAATGCTTAAAGTGAAACAATAAAATTAAAATATTCCTTTACATTTCGTACCTAGGGGGGGTGTATAGTATGCCTGTAAAGTAGCGCTTGTTTCCTGTGCTTAGAACTGTCCCTGCACAAAATGTAATTTCTGAAGGAAAAAAGTCATTTAAAAATCACTCACCTTAGGGTCTGGTATGGATATTAAGAGGAACCCTGCGTTAAATTAAAAAAAAAATATGTGGGGTTCCCCCCAAATATCCATTCCAGACCCCAGGTCTGGTATGGATTTTAAGGGGAACTCCACCCCATTTTTTTTTTAAAACTGCCGTGGACCCCCACACATTTTTATTTTTTTTTGTTATGAATGAATTTTCTCTGTATTGCCGGGAGCCGACAATTCATTATAGCCGCAAGTTATTTTAAATTACTTTTCCTTCAGAAATGACACTTTGTGCAGGGACAGTTCTAAGCATGGGAAACAAGCGCTACTTTACAGGCATACTATACGAAATTTAAAGGAATATTTCACTTTTATTGTTTCACTTAAAGGAATTATTAAAATCACTGCTGCCAAAAAAACGTTTTTTTGCATTGATACATGTCCCCTGGGGCAGGATCCAGGTCCCAAAACATTTTTTATTACAATAACTTGCATATTAGCCTTTAAAATGAGCACTTTAGATTTCAAACGTTCGAATCCCATAGACTTTAACAGGGTTCTAAAGTTCACACGAACTTGCCGCGAACACCCCAAATAGTTCGCTGTTCGCAAACAGGCAATGTTCGAGTCGAACATGAGTTCTACTCGAACTCGAAGCTCATCCCTAGGCTCTAAGGTAAGTATACATTTCCTTCAGCTGCAGTATAGGAGTGGTAACCATCAGGGTGGTTAAATCTCGGAATTGGCTAGGCAAAATCTTTATATATGTAATAAGTGTATTTCAACTTTGTATTTAGTTGTTTGTCTAGATAGAGTTCATCTTCAAGTTTTATTGAATCTATATTTACCAGCACACCCTCTCATTGCTACATGTATGTAATAAAATACAAAAACTCATACTGAAGAACAATACTGTGCTATAAACTGAAAGTATGGTTAGCGTTAAAAGAAATGAAACGGCAGTATATGACTGCATAGTAAAAGAAGAGATATAATATAGGTAAACATAAGGAGCCAGATGACACTGTTTACTTAAAATTTGCAACATGCTCCAGCGACTCCTGCTTTGCTGACTCTCTGATGGTTGCTGGGGAACCAACAAACAAAGGGACTGCAAATCAGAGACAATTGAGGTTTGAAATAAAGACTTTAAGATAAGTTTAAACACAGGCACACCAAGCTCTCCAAAATGCCTCTTGTATAGAGTAGATGAGAAAAAAATTAATTGCCGTCATCAAACAAATGTACATACAATATTTTTGATCTGAACAAGTATTGCAGTTAACTGCCGGAATTACTGCATTATTTTTCACAGTTGAAAACATTTAAAGCAGATTTTATTATGGCCACATAATTTGCAGTCATGTTTAACACTCGGATGTCTCTTTATTAAAGCAAATAATGTCATAATTAGTGCAGGCTTATCCAAACATTGCCAACGGGTTGGTACAGGAAGTCATTCACAACGGTGAAGAACAGCCCTTGATAAACAATTCACACAAACCTCAAGTATGACTTGAAGACTGATTGCATTTACAGGTAATAGATTTTATAACTAGCTCTCAAAATGTTTTTTTTTATTTATTTTTTGATCCAGTATGGGAATTATTAACGATAGTATTTTGCAGGAACTTTTAACTTGTTTCATATTTGTATACATAAAGCTTTTTTTAATGTGAAGGAAATCTTAATGTCAAGATGGTGAAAACATTATTCTGTGTTTGCCATATTGTTTCGTTGCTCTGCATAGAAATGCATCTGGTGACTTTAGAACTTAAATTGTGGACAACCATACACAGTCATCATTTTTATTACAGTTCCTGAGAGTAGAATTGTCCTTTGTTCTCCCTTAGGCTAAACCACTTGCTTACTGCGCACATATACCCCCTTCCTGCCCAGGCGAAATTTCAGCTTTCGGCACTGCATCGCTTTAACTAACAATTGCGTGGTCGTGCGACGTGGCTCCCAAACAAAATTGACGTCCTTTTTTGCCCACAAATAGAGCTTTCTTTTGGTGGTATTTGATCACCTCTGTGGTTTTTATTTTTCGTGCTATAAACCAAAAAAGAGCGACAATTTTGAAAAAAAACACAATATTTTTTACTTTTGCTATAATAAATATTCCATAAAAAAAAAAAAACTATTTTTATTTCTCAGTTTAGGCCGATACAAATTCTTCCACATATTTTTGGTAAAAAAAAAAAAAAAATCGCAATAAGCGTATAGTGACTGGTTTGCGCAAAAGTTATAGCGCCTACAAAATAGGGGACATAATTATGATTTTTTTTATCATTTATTTTTACTAGTAATGGCGGCAATCTGCGATTTTTATTGGGACTGTGACATTATGGCGGACACATCAGACACTTTTGACACATTTTATAAATAAATATAAATTTGCACTGATTACTGTATAAATGTGACTGGCAGTGAAGGGGTTAACACCAGGGGGCGAGGAAGGGGTTAAATGTGTTCCCTACTAGTGATTCTAACTGTGGGGGAAGGGGACTGACTGGGGAAGTTGACCGATCTGTGTCCCTATGTACAAGGGACACAGCATCGGTCTCCTCTTGGATCTCTGTGTTTACCATGTGATCAGTTGTGATCCACTCCACACCAGGGAGAAAGCCTTGCATTACTGTGTGTAGTTACAGACAGAAGAACAGGAAGTGAGGATTTCTCAGAAGAAATAAGGACATTTAAAAGCAAAATCGAAGGATGAGGTGAAGTGAAGGAGGACTGCACTAAGGTAAAGGAAGCTATTAAGGATTTTTTTTTTTTTACCTTTACAACCCCTTTAAAGGTAACATAGAATCTGTGTGTATGCTATTGGGCAAGATTTTATATCTGAGAGACTTTCTTTAGATGCTCACAGGTACTTAAAGCTCCATACAACCTCGTGATTGTAAACGATCACCCTGTAAAACAACCAATTCAGTTTAAAATATAAATGAAAGGCAAAACATTTTTGTGTAGATATAAAAAAACAACAACATTTAAACCACTACAATACTGGGCACTTTTATGCCCGTTCTGCCCAGGCCAATTTTCATCTTTCGTTGCTGTCACACTTTAAGTGACAATGGCACGCTCATGCAACTCTGTACAACAACATTTTTATCATTTTTCTTGACAGATATAGCTTTCTTTTAGTGTTATTTAATCACTACTGTTTTTTTGTTTTGTTTTGTTTTTGCTAAACAAACGAAAAAAGACCAAAAATTTTGAAAAAAATAGTTTCTGCTATAAAATACATAATTTTTCTCCTTCACAGATGTGCGCTGATGAGGCTGTACTGACAGGGACTGATAGGCTGCACTGATATGTAGAGATGTACAGAACGGTTCGCCGGCGAACAGTTCCCGGCGAACATCGATTGTTCGCGTTCGCTGCCGCGGGCGAACATATGCAATGTTCGATCCGCCCCCTATTCATCATCATTGAACCAACTTTGACCCTGTACCTCACAGTCAGCAGACACATTCCAGCCAATAAGCAGCATACCCTTCCTCCCTGACCCTCCCACCTCTAGGGCAGCATCCATTTTAGATTCATTCTGAAGCTGCAGTCTTAGTGAGAGGAGGGACAGTGTAGCTGCTGCTGATTTAATAGGGAAATATAGCTAGGCCAGTGTATTCACTCCAGTCCTGAAGACTCATCTGATCTCTGCTGTAAGGACATCGTCCTGACAGCAACCCAAACAGCCCTTTTTAGGGCTAATATATCAGTCTGCTTTTCTTTTTTTTTCTTCTCTGTAATCTAATTGCAGTTGTGGCAGGCAGCATGTGTGTGGCTTAGGCTCACAGCATATACTGTGCCCACTTGTCCAGTGCCACATCTTATATATATTTTGTTGGCACAGTAGATAACATTTAAAAAAAAAAAATCACTGCAATAGAGAATAGTAGTCAGTTGTCTGCCAGCCTGTCTCAGGCTCACAGCGTATACTGTACCCACTTGTCCAGTGCCACATCTCATATATATTTTCTTGGCACAGTAGATAAAATTAAAAAAAAAAAATTCACTGCAATAGAGAATAGTAGTCAGTTGTCTGCCAGCGTATCTCAGGCTCACAGCGTATACTGTGCCCACTTGTCCAGTGCCACCATTAATATCTGGTGGCACAGTAACTTGCACGCATAGTACAACTAAACTAATCTAAAAAAAGACAGGCAGAGGCAGGCCACCCCACAGGGGCTCGTCATAGTCGTGGTGCTGTGATTCCCTTTGGCCCTAGAATAATGCCCAGTGTTCAGAGGCCATGTACCCTGAACTCGAAAAGTTCTGAGGACATAGTTGACTGGCTAACACAGGACACCCAATCTTCTACAGCTTCCGCTCAGAACCTTCACGCACCATCCTCCTCGAGCTCAGCTTTGGGCACCTCTCAAGTTACCACTAGCCCCCCTGCTGCCACCACCAACACTAGCATGAAATAAATGAGTGATGCACAACCATTATTGCCAGAGGATGTAGATAAAAGGCATATGTCTCAGTCAGGCAGCATTACACACATGGACGTATGGTGTGATAATGATGATGTTGTACCCGCTGCTGCTTCCTCTGCTGAGTTGTCAGATACAAGTGAAGCGGTTGATAATGACGATGTGTCCGTGGATGTCACGTGGGTGCCCGCTCCAAGAGAAGAAGAACAGGGGGAAAGTTCAGATGGGGAGACAGAGAGGAGGAGACGAGTTGGAAGCAGGGGGAGGTCGTCGCAAGGAGCTAGTGGCACAGTCAGACAGCATGTATCGTCACCCGGGGTCAGCCAGACAGCACGCCAATCAACGCATGCTGTTGCCACCACCAGAATGCCATCATTGCAAAGCTCAGGAGTGTGGCATTTTTTTGTGCGTCTGCCTTTTGATAACAGCGATGCCATTTGCAACCTGTGCCAAAAGAAACTGAGTCGTGGGAAATCCAACACCCAACTAGGTACAACTGCTTTGCGAAGGCACATGATCTCACATCACAAACGCCTATGGGATCAACACATGATGACGAGTACAAGCAGCACACAAGCTGAAAACCACCATCCTCCTCCTGGTCCAGCATCTTCAGCCACGTCAACCACTGCTGTCCTCCTTGCCCCCTCTCAACCATCTGCCACTCCGTCTCTCACCTTGAGCAGTTCCTGCTCATCTTCCCACAGTCAGGTGTCTGTCAAGGACATGTTTGATCGTAAGAAGCCAATGTCACAGAGTCACCCCCTTGCCCGGCGTCTGACAGCTGGCTTGTCGGAACTCTTAGCCCGCCAGCTTTTACCATACAAGCTAGTGGAGTCTGAGGCCTTCAAAAAATGTGTAGCTATTGGGACACCGCAGTGAAAGGTACCCGACCAAAATTTATTTTCACAAAAGGCAATCCCCAACCTGTTCTCTATTGTGCAAAAGGAAGTCATGGCATGTCTGGCACACAGTGTTCTGGTCTGCAAAGCACGGTCAGGGCAGGTATATCACCTACACTGCGCATTGGGTAAACCTGCTCATGGTTGCCAAGCATGTAATGCGTGGCTCTACAGAGGAGTTGGTGACACCGCTAGACATGTGCAGACTGGAATATTTTGTTTGGTCTTTTCGCTTTCGTTTGGAAAATAAATTTATTTAGTTACTCCCGAAAATCGTTTTGATTTATTTCGTTTTTCGTTGGGGTATAGCTTTCATCCGAAAATCCAATAATACTTGGTTTCTGTTGAATGGTCAAAAGAATATTCGACGGAATGTCGAATCTTTACATCGAATCGTACATTTCCGTTCGAATATTCCGCCTACAAGAATTCTAATGTTGTATGACTAGTAATAATGTCGAATCTATTTTCTCATAAATCGAAATCTAATCTCTGTAATGTCAAATCTATTATTTCTATAGTGTCGAATCTTTTCTCTATAATGTCAAATCTTTTCCCTATAATGTCGAATCTCTCTATATCGAATTTTTACCACAACGAAAACAAAGCATTTTTTATGTTGGGTTTTTCGTTTCTTGCGCTTTCGTTATCATTTGTTAAAATGATAATGAAAAAAACTGATTTTCGGATGAAAATGCATTTTAACGAAAACGAATGCACATGTCTAGACACCGCCACGACTTGCAGGCAGGCATGCTGCCACCTCCTCTACTCCTCCTACTCCATCCTCTTTGATAACCTCCTCGGCTGAGTCCTCTACTGCTGCTGCGTCTTGCTCCACATCAACTGCACCCCCCCAGCTCCCCAGGGGCTATTCCACATCCTGGATATGACAGTGTCACGCCGTCTTGGGGTTGACTTGCCTGAAACCAGAGAGTCACACCAGACCAGCACTCCTGTCCGCCCTGAACGTACAGGTGGATCAATGGCTGACTCCACACTAACTGGAGATCGGCAAAGTGGTGTGAGACAATGGAAGCAATTTGTTGGCGGCACTGAATTTGGGCAAGTTGACACATGTGCCATGCCTGCCCTGCGAAGAGTGCTGGATCTGGCCGTAGATGAGCGTGAAGAGGAAGAGGAAGACTTGTGGTCACCATCACCACCAGAAACAGCCTTATCAGCATCGCTTGCTGGACCTGCGACAACGCTGGAAGAGGAGTCTGAGGAAGAGGAGATTGAGGAGGAATATGGCTTTGAGGAGGAGGAGGAGGAAGACCAACCACAGCAGGCACCCCAGGGTGCTCGTTGTCACCTATCTGGTACCAGTGGTGTTGTACGTGGCTGGGGGGGAGAACAGACCTTCGGTGAGATCAGTGAGGACGAGGAACGGGACATGAGTAGCTCGGCATCCAACCTTGTGCAAATGGGGTCTTTCATGCGGTCATGCCTGTTGAGGGACCCTTATATAAAAAGTCTGAAGGAGAACGACCTGTACTGGGTGGCCACGCTACTAGACCCCCTGTATAAGCAGAAAGTGCCTGAAATGTTACCGAATTACCGGAAGTCGGAAAGGATGCAGCAGTTCCAAAATAAATTAAAAAGTATGCTTAACACAGCGTATAAGGGTGATGTCACAGCACAACGGGAATCTAACAGGGGAAGAGGTGAAAGTAATCCTCCTCCTACCACGACCACGCCGGCAAGGACAGGACGCTTTACAGACGTGTTGTTGATGGAGGACATGCAGAACTTTTTAAGTCCTATGCATCGCCACAGCCCTTCGAGGTCCACCCTCAGAGAATGACTAGACCGACAGGTAGCAGACTACCTCGCCTTAACTGCAGATATCGACACTCTGAGGAGCAATGAACCCCTTGACTACTGGGTGTGCAGGCTTGACCTGTGGCCTGAGCTATCCCAATTTGCAAATTTAGAACTTCTGGCCTGCCCCACTTCAAGTATACTTTCAGAAAGGACCTTCAGTGCAGCAGGAGGTATTGTCACTGAGAAGAGAAGTCGCCTAGGTCAAAAAAGTCTAGATTACCTCACCTTTATTAAGATGAATGAGGCATGGATCCCGAAGGGACTGACAGTGGGCAATCTATTTGACTAAAAAAGGCCTGATGAGATGAGCTGCCTTGGGCTAAAAATGGTCCACACGCTGCTGTATTTTATCTATGCATGCGGGGTGACTTGCCTGACTTATCCGCTACCAACTAGGGTTCCAGTTGCAATGTTTTAGTGCACTTTCTGCCTGGAAAACATCAATTTTTCTGGCCGCTGCTACAGCAGCGGCTGCAACAATACCTACCTTTTCAGGCATGTGCACATGCCTAATTTTTCTGGCCTCTGATGCTGCACTGTAGCTGGAAAAACAAAACCAAAAAAAGGCACATACATGTGTCAATTCCCCTTCATGATCGTTACCTTGTTGTGGTGAAGGGGCTTGCATATCACAATGAAGCGACCACCTCTATGGGCCAGATTCAGGTAGAGTTAGGCTGGAGTATCAGTGATACTCCAGCCTAACTGTCACTTTAAGCCGGCGTTTTTGTTTTCTGTAACCAGAAAACAAGAAACGCCGGGTTGGAGTTCTGATGCGATCGGCGCAATTGAATTTCGCCATCGCATCGCAACTTTAATTTAAAAATGGCGCGGGGGGCGTTCCCGCTGATTTACGCTGAAAAAATATGTTAATCAGCGGGAATCGGCAATTCACGATCGTATTCGGGCGCGACGCAGTGACTTTCCGATGTTTCCGTAAGCGATACGCGGCGTAAAGATAAAGCAGCCCCCTAGTGGAGTATCCTATGTTAAGTATAGCCGTCGTCATCGTGTCGCAAAAAAAAAAAACGCGTCGCTTGCGTAAAACGTCCATGAATGGGGATTTGACGTCATTGACGTTCACTGACAGAATTTGGAGCATGCGCACTGGGATGCATTGACAGTCGACGCATGCGCAGTACGTTCGCCGCGGGATCGCGCTTATTTTAAATAATACACGCCCCGTACCCGCCCAATTTGAATTCCGCCGGCTCATTTGCGATACGCTGCCGCAACTTTAGGAGCAAGTATTTCATGAATAACAGCACTTGCTCCTAAAATTTCGCCAGCGTAACGTAAATGAGAAACGTTACTCCAGAGCAAAGATGCTCCTATCTACCTGAATCTGGCCCTATGAGTGTGTTGGCAATGGCAATGTTGGCACACCCCAGATAATAAGGTCGTTGCTTCATTGTGAACAGACCAAAAGCGATCTGCTGAATAAGTTTGCATAGAAAAAACATTAATTTTCTTTGTGATGATCTAAGGTGATCATCAAAGCCTACTAGGCCAACAATGGGCCCACACTGCAGAATCATTGTTTTCTGGGTCACTTATTTGTCACTGAACTACCTCAGCACAACCATAGGCTTTGAAAAACCCCCATCGCCTGCAATCTCCCGAACGTGCGCACGAGCACAGTCATCACTACACCAAGATTGACGCATAGAGGAATAAAATTGATGTCATGAGTGTGTCAACTATTGACAACTCTTTGCGGTTGTCTAAATTCTATTCCATACACGTCCCCTGATAGGGGACGTAACAGGGATTAAACTGATAAGAATAGTACTACTTAACATACCAATCATATTGGGATTGCACAGTACATTACATGGCGCACGCGCAGTGCCCCAAATTGGAAGTAAGAGGACCGACCAAGCATATTTTTCCATCTCCCTGTTCCTAAAATCTATTCCATACACCAGCCCCTGATAGGGGACAAAACAGAGATTAACCACTTAAGGACCGCCGCATGTACATTTACATTGGCAGAATGGCACCGACAGGCACATCAACGTATATATATACATTGGTGCCTTGGGGGGGATCGGGGGTCCGATCGGACCCCCCCGTACATGTGGGGGTCCGCGCGGCTGCAGGAGCGATCCGACAAAAGGGGGCGGCTATTCGTTTTTGTCCGCCCCCCTCCGGATCGCTCTCAGCCAATGCGCGCGCCCGCCCGCCCTGTCACTTCCTCCTCCTGTGTAAACACAGGAAGGAGGAAGCGACGTGATCTCTCCCTCTGCGTTTTTTTCAACCACCGCTGAGGAGAGATCACCACACAGTAAGTCCTTCACCAACACTACACTACACACAGGCACATTTAACCCCCCCGATCGCCCCCCCTCCCCCCTGTCACAGTGTCACTGAATGCAGTAATCATACATGTATGATTACTGTATTTAGTGTCAGTGTGACAGGCAGTGTAAAAGTCAGTTAGTGTTAGGTTCAGGGTAGCCCTGTACCCCCCCTAATAAAGTTTTAACCCCTTGATCACTGCCCTAGTTAACCCTTTCACTGCCTATTGCCAGCGTCACTAAGCGATAATTTTTCTGATCGCTGTATTAGTGTCGCTATTCCCGCTAGGTAGCTAATTTTTTTATTATTGTGATTTTTTTTTTACTAAAGACATGTGGCTAAATACATTTTGGCCTAAATGTTTGACTAAAATTTAGTTTATTGATTTTTCTTATAACAAAAAGTAAAAAATATTGTTTTTTTTTCAAAAATGTCGCTCTATTTTTGTATATAGCGCAAAAAATTAAAATCGCAGAGGCGATCAAATACCACCAAAAGAAAGCTCTATTTGTGGGAAGAAAAGGACGCGCATTTTGTTTGGGAGCCACGTCGCACGACCGCGCAATTGTCTGTTAAAGCGACAAAGTGCCGAATTGCAAAAACCCCTTTGGTCATTTGGCAGCATATTGGTCCGGGTCTTAAGTGGTTAAACTGTTAAGAACAGATTTTTTTAATTTAAAAAAAGAGGACAGCCTCTGTGGAGCTAGGTATTTTTTGGCCACGTTACTGAACGCTCATGCACAATGGCTGTAGGCTCATGCGTCCTTTTGCAGAGGTGACAAACCTGGTCAGTCAAACCCAAGGCAACATCATCGACCTCATATGCGCTTTTTCTGGAGCATGACCTACGAAGCGTGCTGAATCAGGCTGTAGATGAGCATGAAGAGGAAGAGTTGTGGTCACCATCACCACCAAGAAGCAGCCTTGTCGTCGACAATTGCTGGACCTGCGGCAATGCAGAGAGAGGAGTCTGAAGAAGAGGAGTCAGAGTAGGAAGGTGGCTTTGAGTAGGTGGAAGACCAAACACAGCAGGCGTCCCAGGGGGCTTGTTGTCACCTTTCAGGGACCCTTGGTGTTGTACGTGGTTGGGTGGAGGAAGAGACTTTCAATGACGTCAGTGAGGACAAGGAACGGGACATGGCTAGCTTGGTAGCCATCCTTGTGTAAATGGGGAGTTTGCGGTTGTGCAAATGGACTGTTTGCGGTTGTTTGCGGTGCGTTAAACAGGGAGTTTGGTCTGTCAGAGTTTGGTCTGTCACTGTGAACCATAACCCTAACCCTATCTGTAACCCTAACCCTGTCTGTAACCCTGTTTTTTGGAAGGTACAGACAGAGATACAGCCAAACTGTACACAGACAGCTATAAAGCAACTGATATATTATGAGATCATTATCATGATAATGATCATAAGCACGTTGAGATGCTTCCTGTTTAATCTCGTTACACTTGTGCTGCAAAGGCACTTTCAACATAGTACAGTGATGGCAGCAGGGTGTTGTGTAAACCCCTCAGCTGCCACCGCTGTACCATGCACTATGGTAGCAGTGTCTTTGCAGCAAAAGTAGCACTGGTTGAGGTGGGGGATTAAAAACTTGGCTCAGCTGCATTTTTACTGCACCCAAACACAAGTGTAATGAGACCAAACAGGAAGCATCTTACTGAGTTTGTGTATGTAAATCTGACGTCCCAACTGTTGGCTGTTAGATGGAAACGATTCAGCGGCTGCACAGCTGCCACATATAGCTTCCCAAAAAACTGTTCTCCCCCACATGTGTGCCTCCATGTTTCCCGGGATCTGCATTGGATCAGCATGGCGGGTGCTACTGGTTACAGGGAAGGGAGATCACCGAGCATCTGTTTGCTGATGTCCTATTTCTGTAACTAACCCAGAAGCAACATGAAAAACAGCACATCTTTTAGACCCTTGATTTCCCATTATAGAGAACCTATCACCAAAAATGCATCACATAGGGGACTTCTAAAAAACATTTAGTAAAAAAAAATGCATAAAAATTAAAGCACCAGGAGCGCTAGATGCCCCTGACATTATGAGATAAAAGTGTCTAATATCCACTCCAATACTAATGAAGTAGAATTGTAAATCCAGTTGTGCCATTTCAGTTTTTATATTAATTGGGAAATCCAGTTTGACACATATCTAATGTGTCCATTTACTTGACAATACTATGAATAATTTTACATCTCCATTTGATCTTGCTGGCCAACGTAGATGCCAAACAACTAAATTTTTCCGATCTGGCCCATATACTGTATATGCAAAAATATGTTAGATAACTGGCAGTTAAAGTCCGAACTATGCAGTCCAACCAGATCATGGAGTGTATGGGCAACAGCCCTCTTTTAATTAAAGCCATGGCAGGTGACAGTAAATCTAAGGTTCCTTTAAAAATCACCCCTGAGCTTCACAGTAGAAGCCAACGTTCACTATAACAATGATCAAAAATATTATTTTTAACAGAAATCTGGTAAGTTGATAACTTCATGTGCAGTCTGCCACTACTGACGGATCAATTAGCATTGTTCCCTCCTCTCTCTATCAATTACAAAATACATTACCCATGTGAAAAAAGAAAAGGGGGAGGGGTGTTTTGTAGTCTTACCCTAGGGTGACAGTACTGCTCCACCCTATATAAAGCACAGTGAGTGAGGCTTCGTACACACAACCGTTTTCCTCAACAGAATCCATCAAGAAACTTGGGGCCAGATTCACAGAGCCATTACACCGGCGTTACAGGAGATGCGCGGCATAAGTCTAAATCTGCGCATGCGTATAAATGCGCCGCATCCCTAGAACGATATACGCATGAAATCTACTTTTTTGGACCGGCGTAATTTCGATAGACCGGCGTATCCGTCCGCGCAAAACTGCGCTAGACATATCATTGAATTGCTATTCAAATATGCAAATGAGGGAGTTACGGGGATCCACAAAAGTAAGTTGGTGCAGCACAGGCTACGCGCTTTGCGCAACAGCTGCACGTCCTGTCTAAAATTAGACCATATAAAAGGTGGAATAAAATTAGACAATCCGTCTACATGTCAGCTAAAGCAACACTGTTAGTAAGGAGCTGAGCTTGCTGGACAACAAACTGTATGACAACATGCCAGGGGCATCCTTGCTCATAGCTATACTAATGACTTTAGAGGAGCAAAGAAGGAGGAGGGCACGGAGGAGGGCACGGAGGAGGGCGCGGAGGAGGGCACGGGAGAGGATATACCGCACACACATAGACCTCTTTGGCATGAGTGATTCTGAGGTGTATCGCATCTTCAGATTCACCCCTCATGCCATCCTGGAATTAACCACAACCCTGCAGGAGGACATCACCAGCCCAACACACCGCTCACATGCACTGCAGCCACTGGTCAAGATCCTGGAAACACTCCATTTCCTTGCCAGTGGCTCTTTTCAAAGAACAAGTGGAGTGGTGGCTGGGATGGCACAATCCTCCATGAGCAGATGTGTGCACCAGGTTATCCCTGCAATCCTCAGACGCATGGCCAACCAAATCATCAAACCAACCACTGAAGGCAATGACAGATTTCTACAGAATTGCCAGATTCCCATGCACCGTGGGGGCCATTGATTGCACACATGTGGCACTCCAGCCCCCCGTAAGACAGAGCACATATACCGCAATCGGAAGCATTCTATCCACGTACAGGTGATAGTCGATGCCCAAGGCCTCATATGGCACGTCCGTGCCAAACACCCCGGATCCAGCCATGACAGCTACATATACAATCAGAGCCCCATCCCAATGGAATTCGAACAGAACATGTATGGGGACACCTGGCTGGTTGGTGAGTGACATGGGTGGCAGGCATGACTGTCCCCCCCCCCCCATGATGCACACATCACAAGGGGCACATGCATGACTAACATCCTCCTGTCTTTTCCCTTACAGGTGACTCTGTATATGCACTGGGAACCCATCTCATGACTCCCATCCGGAACCCCCAAACCCCAGGAGAGGAAAGATACAATGAAGCCCACGCCCAAACACGTGCAGTGGTGGAACGCACCTTTGGCTCCTCCTCCTGAAGTCACGTTTCCGATGCCTGGATAAGTCTGGGGGGACCCTGTTGTAGTCCCCAAACTTTGTGTGCCAGATCATCGGTGCATGTTGCATGCTGCACAACTTCGCAGTGAGAAAGGGCCTGCAAATTGACATACGTGATGACCTGACCCCCGAACCAGACAATCCCCGCCTAACCGAGGATACCCCGTCTTCTGAGGGAAGAGCAGCCAGGAGACAGCTCACATTAGGCATCTTTGCACGTTAAACACACACACATTAATCATGGCACAATGAGAATGAATGCATGCACACCACTGTGGTCCCTAGCACAGACACATCACATCCTCATCAAATTGGATTAGCACAAGCCCACCATGCAGGACTTGTGAGCAGCAACGCCACGCCATGGCTCCAATTATGTCACTGTACATTCATACACCATTCACACGGACCTGGGGATCACTTCTCCCTGGTCCTGGGGAACCCTTCTCCACCACAAATGAGGGTGACACCCCTTTTCCGGCAGGAATGTCACCCCCATATTCCAAATTCATTCACAACCCAAAAAGAAAAAAAAAATTGTCCAGCAAAAAATAAAAAATTTACAGCAAAAAAAAAAAAAACCAGCACAAAAAAAAATAAAAAAAGGGAGGAAACCAAATTAATGCCGCTGGCGTGACCCACGCCTGGGGCGCCCACGGCCATGGCCTCGGCTCCTCAGGGGAGACTCATGGGGGGGGATAATCCGGGGAAGGAGGAGCAGCCCCTGGTCTCTGCCCACCTGGCGGCCTGCCCTCCAAGGCCACGGCAATTCTGTTCAGGCCAGCACTTAGTGTAGCCGTATTGGCCTGGATAGCCTGGGTGAGGGCCCTCACATCCTGCCCAACGTCTGCTGTAGTAGTCTGCAGTTCGTTTAGGCAGTTTGTAAGAGCGGCAGTCCAGGTCCCCAATCGTATCCTCCATCCGCACCAAAGTCTGGCTGACCTGTCCCAGATGGTGGGTCTAAAGGGCCTGGTCCCTTCTCAGATTGGCGGGCAGAACCTCGGCCACCCCCTGGTCTTCTGGGACGACTTCCTGCCTTCAACTGATGCTTGTGGCTGGGGAGAAGGGGAGGCCCTTGGGAGGGGAGCCCTGTTGGGGTAGGAGTGGGAGGGGCTACCCCTTATGGAGGGCTGGCTGCTGCCAGCCAGAGGGGAAGACTCCTCCAAAAATAACAATCCACTGGCTGACATGACCTCCTCCTCCAACTCAAACTTCTCCTCCTCAAACTCCTCCGAGGACTCTGGCCTTGTCTGGGGGTCCTCATCAGGCTGGTGTCCCCGGGGATGGTGCAGTCAGGCCAGATGGCCCATCACCCTCCTGCACATCTGTGGATGACACAAAACGTTCACAGGTTGGAGGATCCACACACTTGCCACATATTCCCCCCCCCCCACACATGCTACACACCAGATAGGAAAAAAAAAACCTTACCTGTCATCACGGGCTCCTGACTAAAGTCATAGCCAGGCAGGCCCTCCACTTGTTGCCTATTAAAGGTCTGGGCCACCACACGCTCCTCCGCTGTCAGCCTAACAGGGCATGGTGGGCCCCCACCAGTGCCCCTGGCATGGGCTGCCATTTTGGCCAGCTTCTTTCAGACCAGACACCCGGAGATCATTGATCTTCTTGACGATCCCCTCGCGTGTCCGGGTCTCCCCCCCAATGAATTTGATTATAGGCAATACATTTTCGTTCAGAATCCATTGTGTCTTATGATGCTTTTAGCGGCCGTTTCATGTTATCACTTAATTTGTTAGAATTATTTTTATTCAAAGATTTGGTAATATGAAAGCTATTCTCTTTCTTTAAGAATGGGTTACTAAGGGTAACTTTCAGATGTGAAGGCAGAAAGTTTACATAGATAATAGAGTACATGTTGAAACCAACACAAAAGCTGGAATTCTTAGGTATGGAAGTTCAGTGTCAGTGCATTCAGTTTCAAACTGTAGTTCTTCCTTTATGAGCTAGAAAATGTTTGCCCTTAAATTAAAAAAGAATTACACTCATCCAAGCAATAGGCATATTTTTCTACATTACAAATACAGTACTTGTAAGAGAATACAATAGTGCTTGTATTTAAAAATACATTCCTAACCTTGGTCAAGAGTGATAGAATTAGATGGTAAGAACGTAATACACATATTTATTTTTCCACTATTGTCCTCAGAATTATGAAGAACCATTAACTTACTGTTTCAAGGCAATAAGAGGCTGGGCATGGACTTGAACTTCTAAAAAAAAAAAAAGAGATGTTTTTTCCCAAGGTAGATCTAGAACAGTATTATTCATGCTTTCAATAAGTATAAAAAAAAATCTTCAGAGCAGCAGTTAAAAAGATATTAAACTTAAATTTCTCTGCTTGCCGACAAGATATATAAGGCGCCTGTCTGAAGTGCGTCTCACAAGCACAGGCATTAGGGTATGGGTAAAGAAGGATTGTTTTTTTTTTCAGTGGAACTCTGCTTTAAACCCCTTTGAAAATTTGTGGAATGATTTGAAGACTGGAGTCCACAAACAGTCACCATCAAATTTAACCCCCCTGGCGGTATTCCTGAGTCTGGCTCTGGGTGTATTTTCAGGACCAAAAGCGGTAACCCCGAGCCAGACTCCGGATCGCCTCGCAGAGTCCACAGGCATGATTTACTTACCTTGTCCCTGGATCCTGCGATGCCGCCGCGCTGTGTGATCGAGCGGTGTCCTCCTCGCTTGATTCACAGTGCCCGTGTGCCGCCGAGCTCCATTCCCTGCGACGTTTCGATGCACGGGGGCGGAGATTGGCGCCAAATTAAAAAAAGTAAATAAACACAATACATACAGTATACTGTAATCTTATAGATTGTATGTATGTACAAATACACACCCCCTTTGTCCCTAGTGGTCTGCCCTGTGCACTACATGCACTTTAGTAAAATAAAAATGATTTTTTCTGCCTGGAAACTGGAGATTGTCCATAGCAAACAAAAAGTGTCCCTTTATGTCAAAAGTGGTTTTAGACCAGCTAGAAAACAGCGATAATTAATTAGAATCACTTGCAGAATTGAGCGATAGTGATTTGTGGGGAAATTTGTCATCAAAAAATTTAAAGTAATAATTTTTGTTATAATTATTTATATTTATTTATTGTATTATAATTTATGATTTTGTTTTTCAAATTTTATTATACCCTGAATGTCTACTAGACTGGTTTGGACAGATTTAAGTGAGTTATTTCTAAGAATTACAGGCCTACAATATAAATTGCCAAATTTCCATTCAAAATAATGGTACTGCTTTCAGCACCTAAAATCTGAATTAATCATACCGCCAGGGAGGTTAACTGAACGTGAGCAGTTCTGCAAAGAAGAGTGGGATATTTTGCAAAGATTAGGGGCCAGATTCAGAAACAATCGCCTATCTTTAGGTTCCTTATTCAGAAAGAACTTGCGCCGTAAGTTATGGTGGCGTAGTGTAAATGGGCCGGCGTAAGCCCGCGTAATTCAAAATAGGCAGGTAGGGGGCGTGTTGTATGTTAATGACTCGTGACCCCACGTAAATGACGCGCCGAATGAACGGTGCATGCGCCGCCCGTGGACGTATGCCAGTGCGCAAGCTCGAAATCACGTCGCAAATAGTCAATGCTTTCGACATGAATGTAACTTACGTACAGCCCTATTCGTGAACGACTTACGCAAACGACGTAAATTTTACGCTGTCCCGACATCTATACTTAACATTGCCTGCGCCTCATATAGCAGGGGTAACTTTACGCCAGTCTGACGCCTTATGTAAACAACGCAAATAGATACGCTGGGCGCAACTACGTTTGTGAATCGGCGTATCTTCCTAATTTGCATATTCAACGCGTAAATCTACGGAAGCGCCACCTAGCGGCCAGCGTAAATATGCAACTAACATACGACGGCATAAGAGACTTACGCCGCTCATATCTTAGCAAAATTCCGGCGTATCTTGCTTTCTGAATACAGGAAAAAGATACGCCGGCGCATCCCAGAACTTACGCGGCGTATCAACACCGACGTAACTTCTTTCTGAATCCGGCCCTAGATGTGCAAAGTTAGTAGAGAAATATCCCAACCGACTAAAGCCTGTGGTTCAAAATACTGACACGAAGGCTGATTCTTCTTCCAACTCATTTTTTTTTATCAGACATGTTGTTGCTATATCTTTCAATTGGTTGTAAATACAGCTGAATAAAACAAAAAAAAACAAAAAAATAATTCTATACCCGCTGCATTCCATCCTCATATACTGACCATTAAAAAACAACTGCATTTTATCTCAAGTAAGCAAAAATACCCAATAATACCAAAATTACATTTTAAAAAGTGCTCCAAACAGAAATACCCTACATATTTCACTTAAATACTACGTTTAAACAATAAGCTTAGGTGTTAATTAAACTATAGAACACCAAACTTAAAATAAAGAAATAAGGAACATGGGGGGTTCAAATTATCCCCATATGGCAGAAATTAAAAACAAAAAAAATCTACCAGATAACATTCTATGCGATGCGATCGCCAGAATTTTTTTTTATGTCAAAGAACCATAGAAGAGCTTGCACATCTCAACACCCAACAGGGCCACGCTAATTTGCTCAGAAATGCATGCCGATGGTTGCAAATTGGCGCACCCAATGCATGACAGATCGTGGCACCCCGTAGCCTAATTAAGCCAGCAGTCGGACTCACAAGTTGCTGGACGTTCTTCAGCCCCCCATGTGTTTCTGTGCTCCTGTTTATGCTATTGTTGGATCCCCTCTTGTCACTATTCCTGGCTCTTACTCCTGGCTTGTTCTGCTGACTCTGCTGCTGCCTGATTACCCGTGTATGACCTTGGCCTGCTCGCCTGACTCTGCTACTGCCTGATCTCCTGTGTATGACTCTGGCTTGTTCCTAATACTGCTTCCTGCTTCTGCTTCTGTCTGACTTCCCGTGCATGACTTCTGGCCTGGCTCCTGACCCAGCTTCCTGTCTCTTCCTTCTGCCAAGTATCACCTTGTACTTCTGAGGGACTCCTGCCCTGCAGTGCAGCCTGCTTTTTCAGACATCATCCAGTGAACATAATCTCAGCACTTATCAGCTTATCGCAGCTGGCCACCCATGCTTTTTTGGGTGTAACATTTCCTGTTACCACCTTCAGGGTGGCTCTGCACTCACCCGCAAGGGGAACACTCTCTACACTCTGGCCTCTGACCAGGTACGTGGCAACGCAATATGCAAAGGCAGAAGTCTCTTTTATAGGATCCTAAGCTCTTTATTCTTGGCCTGTTTCAGCATACGATTCTTGGTCGTAACCAACTCATGTCTCTGACTAAATTGCTCCATAACCACAATGTTACATATCGGTGGGGTTTTCCTGCTAAACTGCTGATTACATGGGATAAGTGTTACACTGTGTCATCTGTGGTGAAAGGACTAAAGCTTTCTAAACAATGGGGCCTAGTGCCTAAGGAGGGAGATACTTAATCTGCCAAACCTTCCCTTGAAGGAGATGCAATAGAATGGCAGCAAGTTGAAGGATTACTTATTTAGCTGTATCTGTCTCCACTGGATACCTATTTCCGACCGTGTGTATGTTCCAACGGACTTTTGCTGTCAGAATTTCTGTCAACCAAAGATTGAGAGCTGGTTCTCAAATTTTCGGATGGAAAAAAATACTATAGGAAAATTAGATTGTCTGTAGCAATTCCTATGGGCAAAATTCCGACGCATGCCTGGAAACAATTTGACTCATGCTTGAAAACAATTCAACATATGCTCGGAAACAATTCGACGCATTGTCGGAATCATTGAACTTCATTTTCTCGGCTCGTCACTGTGTTCTTGAGTTCAGAGAACTTTTGTGTGACCGTGTGACTCCTGTAGTCCAAGGGAGGGGGCAAGCACGACACTCCACACCAGGGAGAAAGCCTCACATTAATGTGTGGAGTTTCAGACAGAAGAACAGGAAGTGAGGATTTCTCAGAAGAAATAAGGACATTTAAAAGCAAAATCGAAGGATGAGGTAAGTGAAGGAGGACTGCACTAAGGTAAAAGAAGGTATTTAGGAAAAATAAATTGTACCTTTACAACCCCTTTAACCAACATACAAAAACCAAAAAAAAAAACACCATACACACAAATAAAATCCTTTAACCACAGTTGATCCAGAGGAAGAAAAAAAAAAAAAACAATAAAGCATGATCCAATTTGCTTCAGCTGGGAAAATCCTTCCTAGGGATATTTGGATCAACTTTACCTATAAATATTAGTATCCAGTTATATTGAGTATATCTAAGAAATAATCTAGGTATTTTTTTTTTTTAAACAATCCACTGAGCTGGCCAGCTCCTGAAGAAGTCTCTTTTACATTTTCACAGCTCTTACTGTAAAGAAATCTTTCCGTATTTGGAGAATAAATCTCTTTTCCTTCGGAGTGCCCCCCTGTCCTCTGTGATTGCCTTAAAGTGAATAACCCAACACTAAGTTCACAATATGACCACTTATGTATTTTTTTTACATATCGATCATATTCCCCTTTACAGTGGAGTTCGACACAAAAATGGAACTTCCGCTTTAAGTGCTGGTGACCCCCTGACATGCCATTTTTTTGGCGAGGGAGCGGGTACCCTGTTTTTTTGAGGCAACTTGCTCCTACTTGCTCCCCTGGAGCCGCTGCGCTGGAAGGAAGATCACCTCTTGCCCCTGACTCCCTGCAATCTTCTAGGGACACATCACAGGTCCTAGAAGATTGCCCGCCCATTCATAGCATGCAGGGCAGGTAGCCCATGCGCAGTGCGTGCCCGGCTGTGAAGCCACAGCCGGGTGCCCACAGTTAGAATGCCGGCACCGCGGAGAGGAGGGGGAGAGAAGCGAGGCTTCCTCTACCTGCATCACTGGACCGTGTGACATGTTAGTGTCTGATTATTAAAAGTCAGCAGCTACACTTTTTGTAGCAGCTGAATTTTGAATGGGTGGAACACCGCTTTAATTTCTTCTTCTCAAGAAAGGATAAATTCAGTTCAGCTTATTGTTTCTTATAGCTGAGCTCCTCCATCCCTCTTATCAGATGGGTTACACTTCTCTGCACTTTCTCCAGTTCTCCAACATCCTTTTTGTGAACTGATGCCCAAAACTAAACTGCATATTCCAGATGAGGTCTTACCAATGATTTGTACAGGAGCCAAAATTATGTCCCCTTCTCTGCAGTCTATATCTCCTTTTAATACAAAAAAATGATTTTGCTTGCTTTGGTAACTGCAGCTTGGCATTGCATGCTATTATTAACCCCTTCCATACAGGGCATTTTCACCCCCTTCCTGCCCAGACCATTTTTAGTATTCAGCGCTGTTGCACTTTGTATGACAATTGTGTGGTCATGCAACACCGTACCCAAACTAAATCTTTATGTTGTTTTTCCCCCACAAATAGAGCTTTCGTTTGGTGATATTTGATCATCTCTGCTGTTTTTATTTTTTGCGCTATAAACAAAATAATTGTTTTCCTCAGTTTAGGCCGATACGTATTCTTCTACATATTTTTGTTAAAAAAAAATCGCAATACTCGTATATTGATTGGTTTGCGCAAAAGTTATAGTGTTTTCAAAATAGGGGATAGTTTTATGGCATTTTTATTTTATTTTATTTTTTACTAGTAATGGCGATGATCTGCGATTTTTTATTGTGACCGTGACATTGCGGCGAACACATCGGACACTTTTGACACGTTTTTGGGACCATTCACATTTATATAGCGATTAGTGCTATACATATGCACTGATTACTGTGTAAATGTGACTGGCAGGGAAGGGGTTAACGCTAGGGGCACTGAAGGGGTTAAAATGTTCCCTAGTGTGTTCTAACTGTAGGGGGGAAGGGACTCACAAGGGGAGGAGACCGATGTGTGTTCTTCTTTACTGGGAACACAGCATCGGTCTCCTCACCTCTGACAGGAGGTGGATCTCCGGCCGTGATCAGCGGCAATCGCGGGTGCCCGGCGGCAATCCCGGCTGCCAGGCGCACGCACGGGGTCACGTGCGGTGCCGCGCGGCCGCGCTGTAAATCGCCAGGAACAATGGACGTCCCATGATGTCCACCCGGATTGAGGGAGGGTTCCTGCCGGTGTCATTTTACAATGTGCCGGTAGGGAAGGGGTTAAAGCAGACTTTCAGTCATTTATTTTATCTTTCCATCTATTTTTTCTTCTGCCAGTAAATACCTTATACAGCCCACTTCCTGCTTCTTGTCTGGTAAAAAGCCTAGGCTTATGACATCATGCACAGCTCTCTCTCACTGATAGTGAGAGTTTTCCAGGAAGGCAGGGGGTGAGTCATAAGAGGGCCAATGAGAGCTGCAGAGCTATGGGCGTGCCTCTGTGTGTCTGTGTAAATCCAGGAAGTGAACAGGCAGCAGCTTCAGCTGCCCACAGTTAAAATGGTTGCAGCCAGACTCAGTCAAGGGAGATTTCTGCAGCATATTTGGCAAGTACAGCATCACAGTATGGGCGGTCCCCTTCTTACAAACACCTGACTTACAAACGTCTTCTACTTACAAACGGAGGGAGACAACACAAAGTGAGAGAAAATCTAATCCTAGGAAGGGAAGCTACACTTGAAAAATGTACCTGTTGTGACTTACAAACAGATTGAACTTAAGAACAAACCTACAGACCCTATCTTGTTTGTAACCCCGGGGACCCCCTGTATATATAAAATAATATGCAACGTCGTTGGAGGGAAGCTTCAGAATATAAAAGATGTTTTTATTACAAATTATGTGAGCAGACTGCAGTTCCTCTTTAAGCTTATGATCTATTAGAACACCCAGATTCTTCTCCACCACGGATTCCCCCCCACCCAGCTGTATTCCTCTAGTATGTATGATGCATGCATATTTTTTGCCTCCAAGTGCATAACTGTACATTGATCAACATTAAACCTCATTTGTGGGGGGGCGTGTCCAAGATGGCGACGTGAGCGGTCGCATCCTCCGTGAGCTCCGCTGGCTTCTCCTTATTGATCCGTTCCACTGGTCTGCAGCCTCTAACCTTTCCTTCCGCTGCCACCTGGATGAGGCGGGGGACTCCCCGGGCGCAGTCCGGTAAGGGAAAGAAGCTCCGATTCCCTCTGCTAACGGAGGTATCTCACCCTCCTCCGGCCTACCTCGTGGAGCCACGCGCCACGCGCTCCTCTCGCATGGCGTCTCAGCCGCCTGGGGATCCCACGGACCCCAGACCATCCTGGCTCCCGGAGGTGATGGCCGCCATAGCGACTTGCCAGTCCACCCTGACGGCCAAGATAGAAGAGGTGCAACTTGATGTGGGCCTTATCCGCCAGGACATGGATAAGCTCCGCTCCCGCGTCACGGAGACGGAGCAGCGCATCGGGTTGCTGGAAGATGACTCCATGGAACACTCGGCTTCCCTCCGCACGCTCCACACTAAAGTGAAGGCCTTGGAATTTAGGGCGGAGGACGCCGAGAACCGAAACCGGAGGAACAATCTTCGCATCATCGGCCTCCTCGAGGGGGTTGAGGGGAAAGATCCGACAGCCTATGTGGAGGGCTTACTCCGCTCTGTTCTCCCTGACGCAAATTTCTCTCCCCATTACACCGCAGAGAGGGCGCACAGGGTCCCCCCTAAGCAGGGACCCCCGGAAGCCCCCCCGAGGACATTCATCCTGCGGCTGCTGAACTTCAGGGATAGAGATGAAGTCCTCCGAGCTGCCAGGCAGCAAGGGGAGATCCGGTTTCAAAACACCAGGCTGATGATCTTCCCGGATTATTCCGTGGAGACCCAGAGGCAACGCAAGTCTTTTGACCAGGTCAAGGGAGCCCTGAGATCCCGCAACATTAAGTACAGCGTCCTTTTCCCGGCCAGACTCAAGGTTCAAGATGGCGAATCCCTCCGGTTTTTTAACACCCCGAGAGAGGCCTCTGACTGGCTTGATACCCTGCCACCGCACCGCTGAGCAAGCACCCGTGAGTAACTTCCATGTTCTCCCCTCTTTTAGTTTGATGTACTGATCCCTGCCTCTCGGATGGGGACCCTGGCCCTCATGACAGTGACTTGTTACCCCTCCTGTTTGGAGGTCCCCCCTTTCGCGGCCTCCCTTCCCCTGGACGTTACCCTGGCTCTGGAGGGCCTGTGAGGGGGTTACTGGTGAGAGGACTGCCCATCCCCCTTAACGGCCACTTTGTTGGAGGGTCCTGCCGAGAGGCCACTGTTTTTGAATGATGTTGCAACACAAGTTTTGTGCCCCTGAGTACCTCAGGAGAACATTGAGAGAGGTCCTTTATCTTCTTTTTCATCTTACAATGCGTGGTCTGCTACCCCCGCCTGACGTTCCTTTTATTTAATTTTTTTTGTTGTTTTTGTTCACTTTTTTTTCCCTGGGGCGTAGCATGACTGTTGGAGACCACTATCCTGGCAGGGGGGTGGGGAGGGCTCATATGTCTACTGTTGTCGATCTTTCTTTTTCGATGTACTGCCCCACCACCCTCCTATACTCATTGGAGGGGCCACGAGCGGAGAGGCGTCGTGCTCAAGAGGACACCCCCCGGACTACCGGTGGGCCCCGGCTCGCCGCTTGCACACCTACCCCCTTTTGCAGCCGGCGTGCTGATGTGGGACTGGGGAATGGAAGCTCTTCCCAGTTTTGGGGGACTGAGCAGGGTGGGGGGGGGTTATGTTGCCCGGTCTGGGCTGGTTACGATATGTGTTTTTCTTTCCCTTTTTTCACCTTGGTTTTTGTTTTGTTTTTAAGTTTATGTTCAGATGTTTTATTGAGTATGCACGGTACTGTACACTGTCTGGCTTTATGCGGCAGGAACCGCCTCGGGTCCTGGCGCCAGTCTCCCTGGAGCTTTATTGTTCTCACCCGGCCCACTCACCTACCACTGATTGTCATGTCGGCACTTAACATTATGTCCTGGAACACCAGGGGCCTCAATTCTCCGGTTAAGAGGTCACTGGTGTTCCAATTTATCAGAACCCATAGCCCTCACATTTGTATCCTTCAGGAGACCCACCTGGTGGGTAGTAGAACCCTGACTCTTAAAAAACCCTGGGTGGCCGCCCACTATCACTCTACATACTCCACCTTTGCCAGAGGGGTGAGCATATTAGTTAACAAATCCCTCCCCTTCAAGCTCCTGGACCTGGCGCTGGACCCCGACGGTAGATATGTGGTTATCAATGCTAAAATTCTGTCTCAGACCTGGTCTATTGTGGGTCTCTATCTGCCCCCCCCCAGCCTCCTTGGTTCTATTAAACAAGATAACTGCCATTCTAGCTGACTTTGCTTCGGATCACATGATAGTGCTGGGTGACTTTAATATGGCCCCTGACCCGAGTGTGGACAGGATGGCGGGTGTGGGTCCCTCTTCCCTGGGACTGGATTCCTGGGCTGAGGCCTATGGCTTGACGGATATCTGGCGGTGGAAACACCCTCAGGAGCGGGCCTACACCTGCCACTCTGCCTCATACGCCTCCTTTTCCCGCATAGACCTGGCCTTCGCGGGCCGGTCAGTTCTGTCTAGGGTCAGAGAGGTTAAGATACTCCCCAGGGGCATCTCGGACCATGCTCCCCTGCTGGTGAACTTGGGTGGCCCGGGGACCCAGACCGGACTGTGGCGACTGTCGCGGTTTTGGATTTCAGACCAGGATGTGGAGTCCCAATTTGCGGGGGTGCTTGACAACTTTTGGGCCACTAACTCAGACACGGCCTCTTCGGCCGTTGTTTGGGATACTTTTAAGGCCTCCACTAGGGGTCAATATCAGACCATTATAGCTCGAGTTCGGCGGGGGAGGCGTTCTGCGCTAGATGCGGCTGAGGCGGCCGCCTCAGCACAGGAGGCACTGTATGTTCGTTCCCGGGATCCCCATCACTACACTAGACTGCAGTCCCTTACTGGGGAGGTTATGTCCCTCCGCACCTCCTTGACTCAGAAGAAGCTGCTGGCCCAATCCCAACGTATATTTGAGCAGGGCGAAAGATCGGGCAGGCTCCTCGCTTGGCTCTCCAGGGAACACTCAGGGGGCATGGCTGTCCCCCAGATAACCGGTCTCGACGGAGGTCTCCTGTACACCCCGGAGGAGATTAACCGTACTTTTGCCACCTACTACCAGCGCCTCTATACATCACAGGTGACCTTTAGGGATGACGATCTGGCCCTTTACCTTGACGAGGTTGACGTCCCTGTCCTGACTGATAAATTTAGAACCACCCTTGACAGGCCCATTTCCCTATACGAAATACTTAAGGCACTTAAGACCATACAACTGGGCAAGACCCCTGGACCTGACGGCCTCCCTGTAGAACTCTACAAACAATACCCCGACGTGTTAGCGGCCAGGTTCCGGGAGACGCTGCTGGCTGCTGAACGCCTGCACTCTCTTCCCACCTCCATGGGCGAAGCGGTGATTGTGGTCATTCCAAAGCCGGGTAAGGATCCTTCCCTTTGCCCCTCCTACAGACCCATATCATTACTGAATGTTGATGCCAAACTGCTAGCCAAGGTCCTGGCTATTCGGTTGAATACGGTTATCACAGCCTTGGTGCACCCCGATCAAACGGGTTTCATGCCAGGTAGGGGTACCGACATCAACCTTAGGAGGCTCTTTACTCATATAGCTAGGGCGGACGACGTGGGTCAGACCCTGGTGGCCTCTCTTGACGCCGAGAAGGCCTTTGACTCTGTTGAGTGGAGGTTCCTCTGGGCGGTTCTTGCCAAGTTTGGCTTTGGTCCCAACTTTATATCCTGGGTTAAGCTTCTCTATGACGCCCCCCGGGCCAGGGTCTGTACAAATGCGTGCCTGTCGGACCCATTCCCGCTGGGGCGCGGCACGAGACAGGGCTGTCCCCTCTCTCCGGGTCTGTTCGCGCTGGCCATAGAGCCCTTGGCGGCTCTTATCAGGGCGGATGGAGAGATTCAGGGGATACGGGTTGGCCCCTTGCATGAAAAAATCTCCCTTTATGCCGACGATACCCTGCTGTACTTAGCCGACTCGTCCGGCTCCCTTAACAAAGCCCTGGCTCAATTTAACCGCTTTGCTGGCTTCTCTGGAGTCCGTATCAACTGGGACAAATCGGAACTCTTCTCGCTCCATCCCTCCCCCACTAAGTCTACTCCTCAGTTGCAGCTCCACTGGGTTGGGGAAATCAAATACCTGGGGGTCAAGGTCACTGCGACGCTGGACGACTTCATGGCGCCCAATATTCACCCTTTGATGAGACAGGTCACCGTTAAATTCGCAGTGTGGCGTTCGCTCCCTCTGACTCCGGTGGGTAGGATTAACCTCCTGAAGATGGTACTCCTCCCCAAATTTTTGTATTACTTTCGGAATACTCCGATCCACCTCCCGAGGGAATTCTTTAAGAAGCTCGAGAGTCAGCTGGGGGCCTTTGTTTGGGCGGGGAAAACCCCTAGGATAGCTAAAAAAACGTTATACCTGCCCCTATCGAGTGGAGGCCTGTCGCTTCCAAACTTTCAACTATACTACTGGGCGGCTGTATTGGTTACTGTCCGGTGGTGGTTCGCCCAACCTAAGCAGAATCCGGCGGTTACGTTGGAGGCAGCTATTTTGGGCTCATACGCCGCTCTGAGTAACCTCGCATTCCGTGGTTGCCGTTCGTCCCCTTCGGTCACGATCCCCATGACAACTACCATCAAGGCCTGAAAGGACGCTAGGGAAATATATGCAAAACCCTCCCATGTCTCTCCTCATACCCCTCTTTGGGGTAACCCCCTACTACCCCATTTCTACTCCCTTCCTGACCCCTCTGTGTGGGCAGGTAAGGGGATAACTACCCTTAAACATATTGTTTCTGACGGCACTCTCATAACTTTTCAGGAACTAAGGGACCGGTACTCGGTCCCTCTGCAGTGGACGTTTCGGTACTGGCAGCTCAGACACGCGTACGGGGCCCAATTCCCGGACAGACTCACACTCCAATCAGACTCGGTCGAGAGACTCCTGACATCACGTGCTATGGGGCGACCACTATCTACCCTTTATCTTTATCTGACGGTGGCATATGACTCTGGGTTGACCCGCACATTTGATAAGTGGAAGGCTGATATACCTGACCTGGATGACGAAAAGTGGGAGGAATGCGTCTCTCTGTTCATCCCGTCACTTATAGCAGCTAGGGATAGGTTTATCCAAATCAAATTCCTACATAGAGCATACTATACCCCTCAAAGGCTGGCCCGTATCTTCCCCCAACGAGACCCCCTCTGCCCGCGCTGTAGGGTGCAGGAGGGCTCGTTCTGGCACATGGTCTGGTCTTGCCCCAAAATCCAACCCTACTGGGGCCGGGTGGCCGAGGTCTTGAGCGAGGTGTCTCAGCTGCGGATCCCGTTGGAGCCCCTGGTTTTTCTCCTGAGCCATTTGGAGGAGTTCCAGGGGGACAGATACTCCAAGCTGTTTCTTACCTTCTCCCTCTTCTATGCCAGGAGGGAAATCCTCCTTAAGTGGAAGGCGGCGGATCCACCGACGGTGGAATCATGGACCCTATCTATCAATAAAGTGCTCCCGCTGTACAGGATCACGTATGAGAGTAGACAATGCCCGGCGAAATTTGACAAGGTGTGGTCTGCGTGGATTTATGCCAGGGGTTAGTTGTGGTCTCTGGTTGGTTGATGTACCATTCCTATATGACAATAGCTGATCCCTATTGCCTTCTCCCCCCCCCCCTCCCCTTTTTCTTTTTTTGTTCCTTTCTCTCTCCCCAACCCTCCCCCCCCCATCTTGACACTCTGGTTTATCACCCCCCCTTTTCCTGTACTATCCTCAGGGGGGGGGTGGGGGTTCTGAAGTAAGCTCCGGTAAGCTTCCTATTGTTAGTATGGGGGTTTGAACGTCCAGTTTTTTCTGTTTTTTCCTTTCTTTTCACCCTGCCAATAAGTAGCGGCTAGGGTAGGTGCTCTGTTTTACATCCTAATAGTCCATCCTGATATTTGTATTGTGCTGTGCTTTTGTGTACATGTGATGCTGTAACCCTGTTTTTTTTTCTCTCAATAAAACATCTCTGTTAAAAAAACCTCATTTGTCACAGTTGCCCAATTAAACAGTGCTTTGAGATCAGCTTGTAAGTTGGAGAAATCCTGTAAGGACGGTATTCTAATGCATAGTTTGGTGTCATCTGCAAATACTGAAATGGTACTTTTAATGCCAGACCCAATATCATTTATAAATATATTAGAAAGTAAGGGTCCCAACACTAAACCTTGGGGCACACCACTGATAACCTTAGGCCATTCAGAATATGAATCATTAACCACTACGCTCTGAATTTGGTCTTTTAGACAGTTTTCTATCCATTTACAAAAATATTTTTCTAAGCCTGTAGACTTTACCTTACACATTAGCCGTGTGTGTGGAACTGTATCAAACTCTTTTGCAAAATCCAAGTATGCCACGTCATCAACCACCCCTCTGTCCAAAGTTTTACTCACCTGTTCATGAAAATAAATCTGATTTGTATAACAACTTCTGTCTTTCATAAATCCATGCTGACCTTTGTTTAAAAACTCATCTATGTGGTCTTTTATTGAACTCTCCAGTATCTTCCTATAGACTATGAAAAGTTAAACCATAAACTATAGAAGTTAAACTAACAGGTTGTCAGGGAAGGTTCCATCTGCTGGTGCTATTTATGATCTGGCTTGCAGTGCTGCGTTCCACCAGCGGGGGTCTCCTGGCAGTTTGTAGCTGTCAGGAGAACTTCTCACCGCTGGTATATCATCTTTGGGACGCAGAACTGGCCTCCACCAGCGGATGGACCCTAGCAGTATGGAGCATAAGGCCCTTACTGCGCTCAGGTGTGACCTGAATGCAATCAGCACGCCTCTATAAATACCCGGCGTGTGTAATCACTCCTCGCCCTGGTATCAGTCTACAACCTTGATCCTGTTACTCTGACCCTGAGCCTGCTTTCTGGACCCGATCCCTATCCGACCCGATCCTTAATCCTGAGCCTGTTACTCTGACCCTGAGCCTGCTTTCTGGACCCGATCCCTATCCGACCCGATCCTTAATCCTGAGCCTGTTTCTCTGACCCTGAGCCTGCTTTCTGGACCCGATCCCTATCCGACCCGATCCTTATCCTGGACTGCCCTTCCTGCTCTCCCCTTGGATTGCTGCCCCGCAGCTTGTCCATCCATCCGCTCCCTTCTCCGTTGTGTCCCGTCCTCACCCATCTTCTGTGATATCCTGGTATATGACCTCGGCTTGGCTTTTGTTTATGATTACGGTATTCCCCCTTGACTTGTATATACGTTTTGTTGTTTGTGCACTGGTTGTCTTCACATGTTTTGTTCACCTTGTAAATAAACACCTTTTATTTCACTGCATACAGTGTTGGTCTCCTCTGTGTAGGCACACAGTACTGGTCTATTAAGCATCTCTGAAAGTATACCAGGGCCATCCCTTGACCAGACGTGCCTGCATTGAAGAACCATCCTGTTGTGGTGCGTTTTTGAAACATAGATTTCAATGTAATCACTTATTTTTCTCTGCTGGCGGAGGAGGATGAGGAGTATTGTCGCTAGGTTTAGGAGGGTTGGACTAGTGACCAGCTGATGGATACCATCCAGTCAGCTCATTCCCTGGTGGATCAGGGCTACATGTCCTTTGATGATATTCAGCCGTTAATCCGGTTATGTGTTAAACCAGCCCTGTCATTCATCCCAGATGGTAGTGATGACTTCTCTCCCCCTTCAGTCGTGACAAAGTCGAATCCTTGGTATGGTTAATGGAGGATGATCCAGCTTCTTTTGATGAGCATTATTCCTCTTGTCCCCAGCAAAGTTATCTGAGTGTATTAGTTCTGTGCAGTCTCTGATTAGACAAGGTGTGTGTGAACCTGCTTTTTCAACCTGTGCTGCAGGCATGGTCAGATCTCCTGATTCCAGCCAAGCCACTACATTCCAGCCCTGCCATTAACCACCTGCCTTCCCAAGGATCTATCCACCCATCACCAATGACAACCTCAGCTGTAGCCCAGTTAATTCCGCTTCCTACCAAATATTATTACCCAGTCTCTACTGGTTGTACCTACCCCGTATTTAATTCACCTACTTCTTCCCTTCCACCTGTAACAACTAGACATGTGCATTCGTTTTCGTTAGAATGCATTTTTGTCCGAAAACAAACGATAACGAAAGCGCAAGGAAAGAAAACCGAAAGATCCGACATAAAAAATGCTTTATTTTCATTTTCGTTGCGGTAAAAATTAGATATACAGGGAGTGCAGAATTATTAGGCAAGTTGTATTTTTGAGGATTAATTTTATTATTGAACAACAACCATGTTCTCAATGAACCCAAAAAACTCATTAATATCAAAGCTGAATATTTTTGGAAGTAGTTTTTAGTTTGTTTTTAGTTTTAGCTATTTTAGGGGGATATCTGTGTGTGCAGGTGACTATTACTGTGCATAATTATTAGGCAACTTAACAAAAAACAAATATATACCCATTTCAATTATTTATTTTTACCATTTATTTTTAACATTCACAAATATACATTTCTGACATTCAAAAACAAAACAAAAACAAATCAGTGACCAATATAGCCACCTTTCTTTGCAAGGACACTCATGCAGCCTGCCATCCATGGATTCTGTCAGTGTTTTGATCTCTTCACCATCAACATTGCGTGCAGCAGCAACCACAGCCTCCCAGACACTGTTCAGAGAGGTGTACTGTTTTCCCTCCTTGTAAATCTCACGTTTGATGATGGACCACAGGTTCTCAATGGGGTTCAGATCAGGTGAACAAGGAGGCCATGTCATTAGTTTTTCTTCTTTTATACCCTTTCTTGCCAGCCACGCTGTGGAGTACTTGGACGCGTGTGATGGAGCATTGTCCTGCATGAAAATCATGTTTTTCTTGAAGGATGCAGACTTCTTCCTGTACCACTGCTTGAAGAAGGTGTCTTCCAGAAACTGGCAGTAGGACTGGGAGTTGAGCTTGACTCCATCCTCAACCCGAAAAGGCCCCACAAGCTCATCTTTGATGATACCAGCCCAAACCAGTACTCCACCTCCACCTTGCTGGCGTCTGAGTCGGACTGGAGCTCTCTGCCCTTTACCAATCCAGCCACGGGCCCATCCATCTGGCCCATCAAGACTCACTCTCATTTCATTAGTCCATAAAACCTTAGAAAAATCAGTCTTGAGATATTTCTTGGCCTAGTCTTGACGTTTCAGCTTGTGTGTCTTGTTCAGTGGTGGTCGTCTTTCAGCCTTTCTTACCTTGGCCATGTCTCTGAGTATTGCACGCATTGTGCTTTTGGGCACTCCAGTGATGTTGCAGCTCTGAAATATGGCCAAACTAGTGGCAAGTGGCATCTTGGCAGCTGCATGCTTGACTTTTCTCAGTTCGTGGGCAGTTATTTTGCGCCTTGGTTTTTCCACACGCTTCTTGCGACCCTGTTGACTATTTTGAATGAAACGCTTGATTGTTCGATGATCACGCTTCAGAAGCTTTGCAATTTTAAGAGTGCTGCATCCCTCTGCAAGATATCTCACTATTTTTGACTTTTCTGAGCCTGTCAAGTCCTTCTTTTGACCCATTTTGCCAAATGAAAGGAAGTTGCCTAATAATTATGCACACCTGATATAGGGTGTTGATGTCATTAGACCACACCCCTTCTCTTTACAGAGATGCACATCACCTAATATGCTTAATTGGTAGTAGGCTTTCGAGCCTATACAGCTTGGAGTAAGACAACATGCATAAAGAGGATGATGTGGTCAAAATACTCATTTGCCTAATAATTCTGCACTCCCTGTAGAGAGATTCGACATTATAGAGAAAAGATTCGACATTATAGAGAAAAGATTCGACATCATAGAGAAGATTTGACACTATAGAAATAATAGATTCGACACTACAGAGAATAGATTTCGATTTATGAGAAAATAGATTCGACATTATTACTAGTCATACAACATTAGAATTCTTGTAGGCGGAATATTCGAACGGAAATGTACGATTCGACGTAAAGTTTCGACGTTCCGTCGAATATTCTTTTGACCATTCGACAGAAACCAAGTATTATTGGATTTTTGGACGAAAGCTATTCCCCAACGAAAAACGAAATAGATCAAAACGATTTTCGGGAGTAACTAAATAAATTTATTTTCCAAACGAAAACGAAAAACGAAACAAAATATTCCAGTCTGCACATGTCTAGTAACAACTCCACAAAAACCTCCTCCAGTCACTGTTCCTGTGTCCCTGCCACATTCCAACCCTTCCTCCTACGTAATCCCATCCTTTTCATACATCCCTCCTGTTAACAAGTCTGCAGTGACTAAATCTAACACCATCGTGTGAGTTACCCAGCCTGTTGTGCCAGCTGCCCAGCCTGTTGTTTCAGTGCCAGCTGCCCAGCCTGCTCCAGTGCCAGCTACCCAGCCTGTTGTTCTATCACCAGCTGCCCAGCCTGTTGTTCCAGTGCCAGCTGTCCAGCCTGTTGTTCCAGTGCCAGTTACCCAGCCTGTTGTGCCAGCTGCCAAGCCTGTTGTTCTAGTGCCAGCTACCCAGCCTGCTCCAGTGCCAGCTGCCCAGCCTGTTGTTCCAGTGCAAGCTGCCCAGCCTGTTCCAGTGCCAGCTGTCCAGCCTGTTGTTCCAGTGCCAGTTACCCAGCCTGTTGTGCCAGCTGCCCAGCCTGTTCCAGTGCCAGCTACCCAGCCTGTTCCAGTGCCAGCTGCCCAGCCTGTTCCAGTGTCAGCTGCCCAGCCTGTTCCAGTGCCAGCTGCCCAGCCTGTTCCAGTGCCAGCTGCCCAGCCTGATCCAGTGCCAGCGGCCCAGCCTGTTCCAGTGCCAGCTGTCCAGCCTGTTGTTCCAGTGCCAGTTATCCAGCCTGTTGTGCCAGCTGCCCAGCCTGTTGTTCCAGTGCCAGCTACCCAGCCTGTTCCAGTGCCAGCTGCCCAGCCTGTTCCAGTGCCAGCTGCCCAGCCTGATCCAGTGCCAGCTGCCCAGCCTGATCCAGTGCCAGCGGCCCAGCCTGTTCCAGTGCCAGCTGTCCAGCCTGTTGTTCCAGTGCCAGTTACCCAGCCTGTTGTGCCAGCTGCCCAGCCTGTTGTTCCAGTGCCAGCTACCCAGCCTGTTCCAGTGCCAGCTACCCAGCCTGTTCCAGTGCCAGCTGCCCAGCCTGTTCCAGTGCCAGCTGCCCAGCCTGTTCCAGTGCCAGCTGCCCAGCCTGTTCCAGTGCCAGCTGCCCAGCCTGATGCCCCAGTGCTAGTTGCCCAGCCTGACATGCCAGTTGCCCAGAATGACGTGCAAGTTGCCCAGCCTGATGTGCCAGTTGCCCAGCCTGACGTTTCAGTGCCAGTTACCCTGCCTGACGTTTCAGTGCCAGTTACCCTGCCTGACGTTTCAGTGCCAGTTACCCCACCTGATGCTTCAGTGCCAGTTACCCCACCTGACGTTCCAGTGCCAACCGCCCGGCTTGTTGAGCTACTGTCTGCTGCCCAGCCGGAGGTGTTCCCGTCTGCTGCCAAGCCGGAGTTGTTTCTGTATGCTGCCCAGCCGGAGGTCCAGCCTGTTCCAGTGCCAGCTGCCAGGCCTGTTCCAGTGCCAGCTGCCCAGCCTGTTCCAGTGCCAGCTGCCCAGCCTGTTCCAGTGCCAGCTGCCCAGCCTGTTCCAGTGCCAGCTGCCCAGCCTGTTCCAGTGCCAACTGCCCAGCCTGTTCCAGTGACAGCTGCCCAGCCTGATGCCCCAGTGCTAGTTGCCCAGCCTGACATGCCAGTTGCCCAGCCTGACATGCCAGTTGCCCAGCCTGACATGCCAGTTGCCCAGCCTGACGTGCCAGTTGCTCAGCCTGATGTTTCAGTGCCAGTTACCCCGCCTGACGTTTCAGTGCCAGTTACCCTGCCTGACGTTTCAGTGCCAGTTAGTCCGCCTGATGCTTCAGTGCCAGTTACCCCACCTGACGTTCCAGTGCCAACCGCCCAGCTTGTTGAGCTACTGTCTGCTGCCCAGCCAGAGGTGTTCCTGTCTGCTTCCCAGCCGGAGGTGTTCCTGTCTGCTTCCCAGCCGGAGGTGTTCCTGTCTGCTTCCCAGCCGGAGGTGTTCCTGTCTGCTTCCCAGCCGGAGGTGTTCCTGTCTGCTGCCCAGCCGGAGGTGTTCCTGTCTGCTGCCCAGCCGGAGGTGTTCCTGTCTGCTGCCCAGCCGGAGGTGTTCCTGTCTGCTGCCCAGCTGGAGGTGTTCCTGCCCGTCTTTCATCCTGGCGTCCTGGTGCCTGTCTTTCATCCTGGTGTCCCGGTGCTCGTCTTTCATCCTGGTGTCCCGGTGCTCTAGCAGTATGGAGCATAAGGCCCTTACTGCGCTCAGGTGTGACCTGAATGCAATCAGCACACCTCTAATAAATACCTGGCGTGTGTAATCACTCCTCGCTCTGGTATCAGTCTACAACTTCGATCCTGTTACTCTGACCCTGAGCCTGCTTTCTGGACCCGATCCCTATCCGACCCGATCCTTATCCTGGACTGCCCTTCCTGCTCTCCCCTTGGATTCCTGCCCTGCAGCCTGTCCATCCATCGGCTCCCTGCTCCCGTCCTCACCCATCTTCTGTAGAGTTGAGCAAACCTGTAAAGTTCGGGATCGGGTTCGGAGTTTGGGAAAAAAAAATGTGCCGGGGTCCCCCCAAATTCAATAACCAGACCCTTTAGGTCTGGTATGGATATTAAGGGGAACCCCGCCGTCAATTTAAAAAAAAATGACGTGGAGTTCCCCCCAAATATCCATAACCAGACCCTTCAGGTCTGGTGTGGATTTTAAGGGGAACTCCACACCAAATTTAAAAAAAAATGGTGTGGAGTTCCCCCTAAAATCCACACCAGACCCCTTATCCAAGCACGTTGACCTGGCCAGCCGCAGAAAAGAACTGCACCAGGCCACATGCCCTCAACATTGGGAGGGTGCTTTGGGGTGCCCTCCAAAGCACCTTGTCCCCATGTTGATAGGGACAAGGGTCTCATCCCCACAACCCTTGCCCGGTGGTTGTGGGGGTATGCGGGCAGGGGGCTTATCAGAATCTGAAAGACCCCTTTAACAAAGGGGACCCCCAGATCCTGCCCCCCCCCCCTGTGTGAAATGGTAATGGGGTACACTGTACCCCTACCATTTCACGAAGGAAGTGTAAATAGTAGTTTTCAGGAAAAAAAACACACACCGTAGAACAAATTACTTTATTAATTAAACCAAATAAAAATCCAGCGGTGAAAATAGACGATCGATGCTGCTCCCTGCTCCAATGTTGTCTTCTATCCAGCGCCGGGTGATCTCTCCAGCGACAGGTGATCGGTCCAGCGATGAGAAGATCCATCCATTCAGAGCACAGCTCAGCGAATGACGTGCCGGAGCTTTGACACCAGAACTCTCGAACACCGCAAAAGTTCAGAACAGAATAATGAACCCTATTGAAGTCAATGGGACCTGAACATAAAAAATCAAAAGTGCCCATTTTGAAGGCTTATATGCAAGTAATTGGGCATACAATGGTTATGGGGTTTCCGGGTACTACCCTGGGGGACATGTATCAATCAAAACAAAGTTTGTAAAAAACTTCATTTTTTAAATGGGAGATTTATTAATGCTTAAAGTGAAAGCATAAAAATGAAAATTTCCTTTCAATATAGTGCCTGGGGGTCCCCTTAGTCCACCTGTAAAGTGGCACATCTGTACTGTGTATAGAAGCTGCTGCAGCAATAATTGTATTTATAAAGCCCAAAAAATGTAATTTTCCCTGCAAGCTTTCTTTATTTTGTAAGCAATGGCTTATGGAGCCAGTCTATATGATGAGGCCACAATGTAGTGCACAGGGAACAAGATTAGATATTTATTGGATAAATTCTGGTGTCTCTAATCCACAAACTTTGGATAGAAGTAACGGGTGCAAACAAAGTGTTCTTTGGGTGTTGGTGGAGCCTTCACACCGTAACCCTGCACTGGTACTCTGATGAAAGCAAGAATTGGCCTTGCTGTAAAAAGCGCAAACGAACAGAACTATATGGCGTTAACTTGCAGTAACACAATGAAATATACAGCATTAAACTTGCGGTAACGCACAGGTCTATATGGCATTAAACTTGCAGTAACACACACAACTATATGGCGTTAAACTTGCAGTAACGCAATGAAATATACAGCGTTAAACTTGCAGCAGTGGCGGCTGGTGCTCAAAATTTTTGGGGGGGCGCAAACGAAAAAAAAAATATTGCAGCCTCACTGTGCCCATCACATGCAGCCACTGTGCCATGCCACCAAATGTAGCCACTGTGCCATGCCACCAAATGCAGCCACTGTGCCATCAATTGTCACCACTGTGCCATGCCATCAAATGCAGCCACTGTTCCATCAATTGTCACCACTGTGCCATGCCATCAAATGCAGCCACTGTGCCATCAATTGTCACCACTGTGCCATGCCATCAAATGCAGCTACTGTGCCCATCAATTGTCACCAATGTGCCATGCCATCATATGCAGTCACTGTGCCATCAATTGTCACCAATGTGCTATGCCATCATTTGCAGTCACTGTGCCATCAATTGTCACCACTTGTGTCACTAATTGTGCCATGCCATCAAACGCCACCACTGTGCCATCAATTGTCACCAATGTGCCATGCCATCAAAAGCAGCTACTGTGCCCATCAATTGTCACCACTGTGCCATGCCATCAAATGCAGTCACTGTGCAATCAATTGTCACCACTGTGCCATGCCATCAAACGCCACCACTGTGCCATCAATTGTCACCACTGTGCCATGCCATCAAACGCAGTCACTGTGCCATCAATTGTCACCTCTCTGCCATGCCATCAAATGCAGTCACTGTGCCATCAATTGTCACCTCTCTGCCATGCCATCATATTCAGTCACTGTGCCATCAATTGTCACCACTGTGCCCGGCCTGTGCTCATTGTTGCCTCTGTGCCCCATGATGCCACTGTGCCCCATGCTTCTACTGTGCCCCATGCTGCCACTGTGCCCCATGCTGCCACTGTGCCCCATGCTGCCCCTTTCCCTGTAAAAAAATCACTTACCTGACGCTTCCATGTCCTCCCTCGATGTCTTCTGCCGCCCTGGAGAAGCTTCAGCCAATCAGGTTCCTGAAAACCAGAATCCGGGAACCTGATTGGCTGAAACGGCTGTCAGTCTAATGCAAGGACCGCAGATTGTCTGCGCTCCGAGCATAGACTTCCGAGAGCCGGAGGGCGGGACTGGAAAAGCCTATCAGAGCCACTGGCTTTGATAGGCAGTTCCCCTCAGCCAACCAGCTGTCGCTATTCGGGTAACCGGCGTCCCATGTCCGGTTATACGAATAGACCAGGCAGCTGGCAACAGTAACACACGTCCAATGCATAGCATTGAACGTGTGTTACTTGCGAGAGGGGGTGGCGCTGCAGCGCCCTCTATAGACGGCCGCCAGAACTTCGGCTAAAATGTCAAAATGACATTTTAGCCGAATAAAAGTTCTTAAAGGGCCCGTTTTTTTTTTTTAATTCTTTTTTTTTTTTGTGACTGCGGGAGGGGGGGCGGCGCCCGTGCGCCCATATGGGCGGGCCGCCACTGACTTGCAGTAATGAACAGAACTATATGGCGTTAAACTTGCAGTAACGCAATGAAATATACAGCGTTAAACTTGCAGTAACGCAATGAAATATAAATGGCGTTAAACTTGCAGTAATGCAATGAAATATACAGCGTTAAACTTGCAGTAATGAACAGAACTATATGGCATTAACTTGCAGTAACACAATGAAATATGCAGCGTTAAACTTGCAGTAATGCAATCAAATATACAGCGTTAAACTCGTAGTAACGCAATCAAATATATGGTGTTAAACTTGCAGTAATTCAATCAAATATATGGCGTTAAACTTGCAGTAACGCAATGAAATATACGGCGTTACACTTGCAGTAACGCAATAAAATATTCTATATTAAACTTGCAGTAACGCACAGAACTATATGGTGTTGAACTTGCAGTAACACACAGAACTATATGGCATTAAATTTGCAGAAAGCAATTAAATATACAGCATTAAACTTTCAGAAACGCAATGAAATATACAGCAATAAACTTGCAGTAATGGACAGAACTGTACAGCGGTAAACTTGCAGTAACACAGCTGAAATATACTGCATTAAGCGTGCAGTAACGCCCAGAAATGTACTGCATTAAATGGCACGTAAAGTACTGAAATATACAGTGTTAAACTTATAGCAACCCAATATAATATACTGTGTTAAACGGTCACTACACTCACACTAGCTGATATATCCTTACATTCACACTAATGTAAAGATGCACACTAAATTGATATTCTACACTGACAATAACACAGAATAACACACTATAGCACACAAACTGTCTAATAGCACTGAACAGAGCCCTGTTCTATTTCTCTCTATGCCGCTATCACACTACAATTGGCTGCTATGGAAAGAAATCATGGCTCTGACAGTGCTCTGTGCCCTGAAGCTTTCATTGCTTCAGCCAATCAGGGCTTTCAATGCACTGTGCAATGGCACAGTGCATTGTGGTTATTCGGGGGGCCGAACAAATAACCCTATAATTCAGTTGTTTGGAGAACGTCCCAACAGCCAAAGTTCGGCCTGAACTCATGCTCTGGCGAACTGTTTGCCCCTACTATGGACCATGTTCTGGTGCAGTTTTGCACAGTAATTGCTCAAATATTGTATGCTGCAACATTTAACTATTGCTAACAACTGGAAAACAAACTTGGCTCTCAATATTTTAGAGGTCATCCATAGTTCAATGCTTTTATCTGTATGAAAGATTATTGCGCACAAGATGCAAAGTCTTCCAACATTTTCTAACAAATGGCTATGTTGGACACAAGTATTTTCTACCCCTGGGACTTAATGCACTTACAATTCAATTATCTTCTCAGTGTCATGCAGTGTAAGATTTAGTGGTGCTTGTTGTTTTGTTCTGTTCCATTCTGATCTGTTGTGTCTGATCTGTCAATGTAAAGAAAAATTGTGTGTTAAAAGATGCTTTGGTGTAACAAGTCTGATGACTATTGCCTGCATTTTGTCCTGGTTTGACATGAACCTCATCTGTATTTTCATGTACTAACCATTGAAGGAACAAAATGTTTATCACTATGCTTTTTACTGCGTGTGTGTTGTGCCTAAGCATAAATAAAAACTATTTGAAAAGAAAAGAGTTCTGTACTAGAGTTCTGCACTAGACTGGAATTAACTCATGAATCAGCAGAGCCAATAATAATACTATAACTAGTCTAGAGTGCACTCTAGGAGAATGGCTAGGATATGGTGCAATGTGCCCTGAGAGGTACCTCTTAGAGTAAGTCCTCTGTGTAGCAGCTGTAAAGGGACAGACTTTAGTGCTTACTCTTTAGCTGGCTAGCGTTGTGGCTCAGTTATACAATTGGTGCACATGGGAATAGTCTCAGTCAAGCCTGCAGGCAGCAGTACAGCATAAAGGCTCATCCTCTTTCTCTTTAAGAGGAGATAGAAAATCCCCAGAGCAGCAGCTCACCATCTGGTAACAGCAATTCATCCACTCTCTGCTCTGCACCCAGGTGACTCTGTCAGCACCCCCAAACTCAGCATTACAGATGCCACTGAGGCCGCTAATATGCAGCAGTGGTGGTGCATACGGGACAGCACTGTACACTCTCCGTTCTCCATCACAGGCTCACGGCAAAGGAAGATTAAGGCCGCGTACACACGTCCGAGAACCTCGTCGGGCTAAACTCATCGTTCCGCCCGACGAGGTTCCCGATGAGCGGTCGAAAAGGTCGTCAAGCCAAATTTCCTCATTGAACAACGATGAAAAAGAGAGCATGCTCTCTATTTTGGCTCGACGAGCTTCCCGACGGGACGCTCGTCGAAAGTGTACACACAACCGATTTTCTCGGCAGAATATGTCTCCCAGCGAGCTTCTCGCTGGATTCTGCCGAGAAGCTTGGTCGTGTGTACGGGGCCTAAGGCCCTATGCACACTGAAGCTGATAAACTGCAGTTAATTGGCATTTTGAGCTTTTTTTTAAAAAGCCCATAAATTGAACTCTGTTAGCCCATGTGCCCATGCACACATAGGCGTTTTTTAGTGTTAATAAGCTGTGGAGTTTATTGGCTTTTTTCTGAACGCCCGAAATTTGCATTCAAAGTTTATTTTTTCGGAAGAAAAAAAATGCAAAACGCTCAAGAACGCTCAAAAACACTGGTGCCAGCGTTTTTCATCTATTGAAAAAAAACGCTGAAAAACGCTACACTGAAAAAAAATATTCCGAAAACACTTAAAAACCGTTGAAAGGCTCCCTGAAAAACTATTGGCCTTTTTTTTTTAGCTTCTGTGTGCATGGAGCCTTATGCCCCGTACACACGATCACTTTTTATGATGAAAAAAAATGACATTTTTAAAAATGTCATTTAAAATGATGGTGTGTGGGCAAAATGTCATTTTATGTCTTCTGAAAAATGACCAAAAAAAATTTGAACATGCTCGAATTTTTTATGTCATTTTTTAAAATGTAATTTTTTGTGTCATAAAAAATGATCGTGTGTGGGCAAAACTACGTAAAAAATGACGTTTTAAACCCGCACATGCCCAGAAGCAAGTTAGGAGACGGGAGGTAAAACTACCATTCATAATGGAGTAAGCACATTCATCACGCTGTAACAGACAAAAAAGCAGGAATCGTCTTTTACTAACAAGTAACCAGCTAAAAGCAGCCTCAAGGCGAATAGAACTTCCCCTTTAGAGTGCCGTCATTTTGTTCATCATTTTCCAAAAATGATGGTGTGTACGCAACTTCATTTTTTAAAATGAAGTATGAAAAATGTCATTTTTTTTCATGAAGGAAAATGACATTTTTTTTCATCACAAAAAGTGATCGTGTGTACGGGGCATAAGTCTGGGAAAATGTTATTTTTTCCCTCCTCCCAGCAATCTTGTCAGGAAGGGCATACCAGCAGTCAACAGTACTCCGGCAGGTGGTGTCCTGTTCTCTGCACTTCACTGAAGAGAGGTGTATGAGCGCGTGCTCACATACGTGCACATCAACACACGTTCATGCGCGCTGATGGACATCAGAATGCTAATAGATATGCACGCATTTAGGTTTGCATGCGCATTGGCGTGTGCACATGTGCCCCGTGACAGATGCTGGCGCCAAGTGGACTATTTAAACTGGGTCACTACTCAGGATCAGTGCTGTCTTGTCTACATTGTTCCCTGTGACCTGCTACCTGTTCCTCTGCATCTGTTCAGTTATTGACCCGGCTTGTTCTGACTACTCCTGTTCTCTGCCTGCACCAAGCCTGGCTCCTGCCTGCTCCTGTTGTTAGTACGCTGCTGATTGTTACCGACCCAGCCTGTACCTTGACTCTGCTCTAGCCTCCGCACCTGTTTCTGATATGCCTGTCTGTGTATGACCCGGCCTGTCTGACCCTGCCTGTGTTTCAGTCAATATGGAACTTCTGCATTTCTAGCCACTGCTACTGTACTTCCAAGTGCCAGCCTGTTCCTGGTCACAGTCTACCTGCTGTGCTCTGGCATCCCTGCTTGCTGACTACCTTCCTTGGCTACCCCAGGAGATCCAGTCCAGCCCTGCTGCTAGTAATACAATCAGGAACTCATGACACTCTGCCCTCCTGCACCTCCTACCTGCTCTATCAGGGGCCTCAAATCAGAGATGTAAGAGAGGCCCTTCTCTGCATTTCAGGCTCTTCTACCAGGTACGTGACAGTACAAGGCAGCCGTGTATGAGCCTGAACGAGGAGCCTCTCTCCTGGATAAACTATGCCAATACCTGGCAGGACTTAAGCAGGCTGTCAAGAATCTGTAACAGGGTTATACCCAACTTGATAAATGTGTCCAGGCCCTGTCACCTCCCTCCGCTGCTCATGGGTCTGCTTCCTCACCTTCCACTTCAGCCAAAGCATCTGCTGCACCCACAGTCGTAATGTTACCACTAGAACCTAGAACCTACTCCTGAAAGAATTTCTGATGAACGCAGCAAATTCAGGCCTTCCGCAATGCCTGTGAACTCTATTTCGCCCCACAGCCTTGCGTCTTTTCTCTGGAAAGCACTAAAGTAGGTTTTGTCATATCCTTGCTGCGGGATGAGCCCCAGTCATAGGCTTACTGCCTATTGGAACAGAAGTGTGCCTTTGCTATCAAACTTAGCACTTTCTTTGATGCCATGGCCTAGCTCTACGAAGACCCCCAGCGAACCACCACCACAGAAGCAGTACTACATACACTCCAGCAAGACCGCAGAGTGGCCGAGGACTGTGTCCCAGATTTAAGGCGCTGGAGTTCCGATACTAATTGGAATGATGCTGCCCTGTGCTACCAGTTGATATACTCCCTTAGGGTAAAGTACCCTTTGGAAAAAAAATTCCCCTAACTGAACTTGAGCTAATGGCCTTAAAATAATACATTGAAATAGTCTAAGGAAGGGGTTCAGCCAACCATCCACCCCCCAAGCAGGGGCAGGTATTTTGTTTGTGGAAAAGAGAGATCACTCCCTTCGACCATGTGTAGACTATCGTGAACTTAACAAGATCACCGTCAAGAATCATTACCCTCTACCCTTGGTGCCTGAACTGTATCAAAGGCATAGATCGGCAACCATCACCACGAAGTTGGATCTTTGGGGGTCTTACAATCTGGTCTGTATTTAAGAGGTTGATAAATGGAAGACTGTCTTTCGTACCCGAATTCTGGCATTTTGAATATCTGGTAATGTCTTTTGGACTGTGTAATGCTCCTTCTACATTCCAGCATTTTGTCAATGAGATTTTTTGAGATTATCTGGACCTTTTTTGTCATAAATGTACCTAGACAATATTTCGATTTTTTTCCACTTCTGTGGAGATTCACATCAGTAATGTTTTTTCCTGAATTTCATCAGCATGGTTTACATGCCAAACCTGAAAAATTTGAGTTTGAACGCCAAAGCATTCAATTCTCCACAGATGGTATAAAGATGGACCCCCAAATGGTTGCTGCCATTCTGGACTCACCAGTCCCCACAGATAAGAAAGGTATACAACGTTTTGTGGGGTTCTCAAATTTTTACCGGAAATTCATCAAAGAATTTTCAGCCATCATTTCTCCCATCATGCCAGTATTTGAGGAGGAAACTAAAATGTTGAACTCTGTCAATGCAGGCATCATCAGCAACACTATCCCTGTGATGTTTCTTTAGGCACAGGAGGAGAATGAGGAGAAGGAGGTTTGCAGTGGCGTTGGGGAGGAGGACATAGGTCAGGCTTTCCATGGTGTGTTTTAACACTACTAAATCCCTGGAATTGTTCACAGTTGGGGGAAGGTATTGTGGATGACCCTGATAACTTGGGTTCCTGTGCCTCCAGTAATATGTAGTGTGGTCAGTATACAGTGCCCATGGTTGCCTGCTGCTACCAGCTACATGCAGAGCCTAAATCATATGGTGGTAGAGTACATGGGGTCAAGGGCAGATGTTGATACCATCAAAAGAGATGACCTCCTTGATTATTGGGTAATGAGAATGAACCACTGGCCAGACCCTGACAAGTATGAAGTAGAAATGTGGGACTATCCTGCAGCCAATGTCCTGCAGCTTCCTGAACAAACATTTAATGCAGGGGGGGATCTTCCCACCTCAGATACAGTTAACTGTCTCACCTTTGTAAAAAGATAACTTATAAATTACTTATGCACTTTGAGTCATCCCTACTAGTCCCACCCACAAAGAGAAATGGAATGAGCTGACTGAACAATATCATCTGGAGTTGCAAAACATCTGAAAGTAAAGAATGGAACAAAATAAATCTTGGATTCATTCATTATGTTAATGTACAGTATACGATTTCCTATCATCTGTGCCCAGTCTTGCCACACAGAGTTAATCCAGCGCTGAGTAATCCTCTTTTAATGTTCAGTGCAAATTAACAGAATTCCAGATAAAAACTTGCCAAATTATAAAGTCCGTTTCTCTCTTCTTGCTTTCAGTGACAGGTTATTTACATATCTAGCTTGGACATGTTTATCATAACATGAGGTGATCCAAAGTTCATTGTACTGTATATTACCAGGATGTGTTATGTGGGGGAGGGGTGGATTTCTCACTTTTTATACCTCATGTTATGATAAACATAACATAACATAAGATAAACATGTCCAAGCTAGATATGTAAATAACCTGTCACTCAAAGCAAGAGGAGAGAAACTGACTTTTTATTTAGGTAGGTTTTTATCTGGAAGGCTGTTAATTTTCACTGAACATTAAACGAGGATTACTCAGCACTGGATTAACTCTGTGTGGCAAGACTGGGCACAGATGATAGGAAATCATATACTCTACATTGTGGCATTAAAAAAATATATATATATATTTTTGGGTTTACATCCACTTTAAGGTTCAGAGATTCTGTTGAATATACCTCCATCCAACCCAAACACAACAGGTAGGAATCATATTTATACTTTTTTTTATCAGTTCATATTTATTGAAAACATATATTTTTTTGCACTTAGTTCACATCAACATTTTAACAAAGAAAACACTTCCATAAAACAAGCGAAAGAGAGAACCCCCCCTCCCCCCCACACACACACACACACACGCACACACACATAATTACATCATGCAACCCACAGATCACACTATTGTTCTCGTATAAAAATTAGAAAAAAACTGTTAGCGCAAACACTGGTACTATCGAACACTTAAAAAGCGGGCAATGTATATGTCTAGGAAACAGTCAGTTTTATAGTCCATATAGTGGTACAAAATGACCAGTCCCAAAAATGAAGGAGATGGGAAGATGAAAAGCCAACTCTGTTAAGGGAAGACAAGGAAACAAAAAAGGAAAGCACACCTAAGTGCAATATGTCAGATACTATGTTAAATCTCAAAAGAAATGCACTTACAATACACAATTACAAAACAGGCTCATCAGGGTCTCATGATGCGTGGTGCGATCCAGTCTCAGATCAATCTAGATCCACAGGTCTGCAGGCAGGGAGAGAAATCATCTTGTGGACACCAGGAAGCAGCCAGGTTCAGCGTGGAGACACAAATGATGACGTTACCAGAGAGTGGGACAAGGGAGAGCACCGGGAGGAAGGTGAGACTAGAAACAACAGGCTACGCGCTCGGAGACAAGCTTGTTGAAGGAGCGCCTGTAGAAGGAGCGCTTCCCTTTTTTGGTTCCATTGCTCTCGTATAAGACCTTTCAATACAACAATCGATTTTCCATACAAAATGTTCCCGTATACACAAATTTTAAATCTGAAAAATGTGATATTCGCAGAGCTATTATCCCAGCACAAATTATAATCTGGGGCTTAAGGCGCACACTGGCAGATGATGCCATTAGCTTCCCAGGTCATCTCTCTGTGACTGAGCAGTATGTGTAGCTAAGGTAGAGTCTTGCCATCAGGACCAAATTTTTTGAAACTTTTTAGGACAATTTCTGTGTTTATAGGTCAATCCCTCCGTCTCATCGCTTCTCGGCCTTTTGGCTAAGATCAAGTGTAGTATCTGTTCTTATCAGTTGCCAATAGGTGGTGCTAAACTGACTGTCCCCAGTACTCGGCGAGGGGGAAAGGGATGGCAGTCGGTGGACGCTAAGCCTATTGGCGTAGAGGCGAAAGCCTTCTGATCGGGGCAGAGAGGCATGAGGTCGAAGCTGAAGGGCTGGGCCCCTGGCCTTTGGCCTGGATCCGGGGGTGTCTGCCCCAGTCAGTTGTTCGGCGAGGGAACCTTTGCTAATCCTTTCGGGGAGAAGCGGGTAGTACTTGCCGAATGTAATTAGGTGGGAGAGATGGGGGTTGTGGGTAGTAGTTGGCTGCGGCTGGCTCTCCCCAACCTCTTCTCCTACCTTCCTGGCTGGGAAGGGTGCTGCTGGTCCGGACCGGGGGTCAGGGTCCGTTGAAAAGCCTGTGGAGATAGTGCCCCTGGAGTGGCAGTCCAGGGGTGCCATACATTGCACTGAGTGTTGAGGGGCACTCAACGTGTGGCACCTTAGGTCACTGATCTCCACATACACCTTTTTAGCACCTGCCTCTAGGGCCGAGCCTTTTGGCTAGGACCAGAGGAATTTTTGTTCCTGGCCGGAGGGCCGGCCATTGTATTGCACAATGGCCACTTTCCACTCACCATTCCCACCTTCCTTTTCCCCCACTTTCTTTTTTATTTTACCCCCTGTCTGTCTTGTTTTGTCACTTTTTTTGTTGCACTTTTGTGTGGCGAGTAGGGTGCTGGTCCTCGGGCCTGACTCTGAAAGTCTTGGGAGTAGGTGGACATGGCCTTCTGGCTTAGTTCACCTGCTCTCATGGGGTCTCCCTTCGGGGGAGCCTCACCGAGGAGGGTTCTGTTTCGGCAGTCCCTCCGAGGATGTTAGGCCATGTGGTTTTCGGCTGCATGGGCCTTAGTGGGGTCCTAGTGGTTTCGGCTGCTTGGACTCCAATACTCTTTTCCCTGCCTGGAGCCTAACGCCCCGGGGGATCAGAGCTGGGTCCTCTTAGGAGGACCAATTGACGATGGCACCCATCGCAGTTTTTTGTGTTTCACTCTTTATGTGTGTGCACATTTTTTCCTGCACCGGGTGAAGTTTTTGGGTTGTGTTCTGCACGCCACAGGCTTTTCAAAAAAAAAAAAAAAAAATTCCTCCCGTCTCATGTTAAAATTAATAGCTTCTTCCCACTGAATACTTGTTGGTGGAGTAGATGATATCCATTTTTGCAAAAAAAGTTTTCTGGCTATATACAGAGACCGTACAAATAATAAGTGCATATTTGGCTGTAAGACACCCTCCGGTATAACCCCTAAGGCCGCGTAAGTACGACCAAATAAATCTGTTCAAATCGGTCTGACAGACCGATTTGATCAGATTTGTCTGCTGGGCTGTTTTGGTTTGATCGCTGTACACACGATCAAACCAAAATCCCCGTCGGCAGACAGCGCGGTGCCGCCACGTCACCGCACCAGGAAGTAAAACACATGTGCGGGCAGATATGTCTGCTGGTTAGCGTACTAACCAGCATGCTTTAAAATCTGTCTGCTGGCAAAATCTGTCTGTCCGCCCGTACACACGATCAAATTTGTCTGCTGAAATGGTCTGGCAGACCGTTTCCAGCAGATAGATTCGATCGTGTGTACGCGGCCTTAGAATGCTACCTTTAGATCCTGTATTACCTGAGTGGAGCATTAGGTATTCAAGATAGTAAATACACATTCCCAATAGCGATGTAACTTGGGACAGTGCCATAACATTTGTATAAGAGTACTTGTTGCTACACTACACCTTGCACAATGTGGTGAAATTGCCTTCCCGTAGGTATGCAAGTTGTATGGAGTATAATGAGCCCTATGAATAATAACTTTTATACCTAACTGCATTTCTTGCAATATGTTTCCATTTCATGTCACAATTCAAATACAGCATGGCCTTGTGGGGCTCTACCCACATGGCCGCATCATTCATTGACAGAGTTCTGTGAATGAATAAACCACAACTACCATCAGCCATTCAAAATGAACGAGGAAAGGGAGTCACCGCTCCAGGTGGGTCTGATGAGCAATTAGCAACAGCAATGGCTGATGGTAAATGTGAAGATTCACACACCAAAAAAACTTCTAAAGTTGCATCACAAAATACAGCCAAAAGGATCGGGAAATAGAGCAGCCGGTGCGTTTCACACTAATCAGTGCTAACCTTTCCTACGCTGGCGTATAGTGGGTGCATATTTACGCTGGACGCATGTGGCGCTCCCATTGATTTTCGATGCAAATATGCAAATGAGTCAAATACGGCGATTCACAAGCCTACTTGCGCCCGGCGCATAATATACGGGGTTTGCGTAAGTCGTGCGTCCGACGTGAAGTTATTCCTCCATATTAGAGGCGCAACTCATGCAAAGGTGTCGACCAGGGAACAAATGCCGTTGAATTTTACGTAGTTTACGTTGTACGTGAATAGGGCTGGGCGTAGGTTACGTTCACGTCGTAGGCAGTGATTCAACATATCTTAGGCAGTTGTTTCAACGTGATTGTGAGCATGCGCATTGGGATGCGTCCAAGGCACGACACATGCACAGTTCGTTTTAAGTACTTGTCTGACGCTCGGCCTATCATTTGCATGGGGTCACGCTTCATTTAAATGTATCACGCCCACTTCCACCTACTTTGACTTAGGCCGGCTTACGCCTATGAATTTACGTTACGCCGGCGCAACGTTGGGAGAATTTGCTTTGTGAATTCCATGCTTCCAGCTCCGCGCTTTGCCAGCGTAGTGTAAAAGACATACGCTACGGCGGCATATATATGCGCGGATGTATGTGAATCCGGGCCATTAATTCTCCGTAAAAGACACAGGAACAGACAGCAGATGTAAACATGTTTCAGCCTTGTGGGCTTTGTTCTCTACCACTTTTTTCACTTTTTTTTTATATATCTCATTATACTCTACAGTCAGCCAATGAAGAGAATTAGTAGAAATTAGCGTAAAAGTGTATATATTACAGAAAGTGAAAATCGAGTACATTTAAAGTGGTTGTAAAGTCAGAAGGTTTTTTATCTTAATGCATTCTATGCATTGAGATTTAAAAAAAAAAAAAACTTCTGTGTGCAGCAGCCCCGCTCAGCCCCACCAATTGATTGACAGCGCACAGTAGTGGATAGATCCATAGCCAATATTTAGTCCAATAATGGATTTGAAATCTGCCCACTGCCACACACTGTTGATCAAAAGTGGACCTGATGGGGAACTAGACTTTCACTCAATGACAAGGCATTGCCCAAATATGGGCATTGTCCATATTTAGGTAATGTCTCACCTGTTTTCTCATTTACTTTTAGCTTTTGGCCAGGAAATTTCCTGCCTGACAGATGAATAAGGCTGGGTTAACATATATGACGGCTTCCCAACACAGGCATTGCCCATTCTGAATACTAGTGGCATATCACTGTATGCCAGCTCAGAGTTGGTTTTCCAACCTATGAACTGGTGGTAATTTTTTAAGAATTTCTCGCTGTCATAGCTATGGATTCTTAATATGGTAATAATTTAAATTATCTGAATTTGCCACACAATTTGGTAATGTTATTGATATTGGTTCAAATGCTTGCCTGAGTAGTTCTTAAAGGGTCACTAAAGGATTTTTTTTTTAGCTAAATAGCATCCTTTACCTTACTGCAGTGCTGTTTTCATGTTCTCATTGTTCGTTTTTGCTTTGATGTTGCTGTAATTCTGCTCTGATCTCCACACTTCCTGCTTGTCTGTTTCCTTATAACCACAGTGCTGGGAGCTTTCTCACTGTGGTCACTAATCAAGGAGGTGTGATTACTGTGTGTAAACTGAAACTAGATTGGGCTGAGGGGTTTTAGACAAACCATCACTGCCCTCTATTGGCTCTGTGGCTCTGTATATCAGAGAACCAGGAAACAACAGCAAAAATGAAACTAAAACTGCAGGTACATTATATGATTGATTTTTATCTATTTTTAATCATTTTTTAAGGAATCAGTTAACTTTTATGTCTCTATAGCCTGTAAACAGTCATTTCAGCCCAATTTTTTTTTCCTTTAGGAACCCTTTAAGGGAGCTTCCATAAGAAAAGTGTTGTGAAAGCTGTTTTGAATTCCTCTGATTTATGCTTAATTTTTCTATCAATATTTCATATGCAGCATTTACAAAATAATAAAAAAAATAACCAGATTTAGCAACGGTAAGCAAGGGTGAAAACATACATTTTAAAAACATCTTTCAATGCTGGCCTTCACACTTCACACAAGCTAATTATATTCTTCTATTGTATCATTGGCTTTCTGTACTTCAAAATGTGTATCAAGGCAAAAAGAAGTAAGTCCTTGGGCCACGTGTGCAGGGATAAATCATGGTAATTGATTATTATTTTTTTCTCAAAATAAATAACTGAAGAAGATTAGGTAGAAAAAAAAAACTAGCAAAGCATTATGAAAAAGACAGAAACCATTTTACAGGTCTCCTTTTTTTATATCATTACCTTTGCACAAAGATGGACAGATTTGAATATTTAGCGTATATGTGCTTTAGATTGTGAGAACATATATTTAGTTGTAATAAGTTGTTAGAGGCATTTTCATGATTGTTCCAACTTTATTCCATAAAGCAGGTTGAGAACTTTGTTTCAGGGGGGCGCATGCGTGGACTTGTCCTGGCGAGACATGTCCGTCTAACGCTCCACAGCTATGGAAATCACACAGCCTGCTAGCCACGCCGCCTGCTCCACTGCTGGGTCACAAACACCTGCGCTCCCTTGCGTGTACACCTGGGATCCGACCATGATGATGTACGACGGTCCTAAAAACAGATACAGGGCAAAATCGATCAAGGACGTGCTCCTCAAGGCCTCCTCCAACATGGCGCCGACCCCTCCTCCTGTCCAGGATCACCACGGATGCTGCACGCCATCAAACCCACAAGGCTAGGGATATCACAGGAGGGTGAGTCAGAAACTGATCTGGGGCTCTATTAGCCCTCCGATTTGAATCCACACACCCTGGCCTGTTGAAGCAGATACACCTATGACACCATAACTGAGAAACTGACATGTAAGTTTGAGACCTGGGGCACCGCATGTCTACACTTGAACAGAGAGCAGATGAAGTTGATAACCTCACCCACAAATACTCCCAGGAATTAGAAACTTTATATGAGGAAAACCTCTCTTCAGTCCCGTCTTTAGAACCGATGGGGGTTTCCCTTCTCTGTCGGCTTCTCCCATAAAGGGTCATCCTACCAATGCAAGTCTGCTGAAGATCTTCAACTTACACTCCAAGATCTATGCCTGGCACCTCAAGACCCCGCCGCAGATCTGCTTCTCATTCTCTGAGGAAGCTACAGTCCCCACCATAACTGACCTCAAGCATCCATAAACGGGGTCGTTACATCTCTTTTGCCCCTGATCCTGCTCCTGAAGACTCCATGAACTGACCTTCTCTTCATGTCTAAATGACGTCACCTCCATCGCCCTTCTGAAGAATCCTTCTGGGACTTCCACCCTGTCGTTGATATTTTTTGACACCTCAGGCCTAAATTGCAACACCAATATGCACACGATACCACACACTCAGGCCCTTAGCCTCACAGCTGGCTAAAGTTATACTACATGCATGTTATTGATTGCTCCTGCAGTTACATGTTACTACCTTTATCTACTACTCTACATACTGCCTGGACCGACATAAAGACTGATAGTCCCCCGGCCCATACAGTATTATCCATACTGCATTTGTGGCTATCTGTTATTAGTTGTTGTTCACGTAATTCTTTCACTTGACCCTGTGAAATCCTCCCACTCTACTGTTGACCCATTTTTAAACTTTGTTCCAGGGGACCCTGTACCCTGCAACACATCATCGCTGGGCCTTTTATCATATCAGTTTATCCTATTATATTGGCTGTATTGTACTGTATCTACTGTGGTCCACTCTCTCCTATCCAACCCAAGCCCATCCTCCCGACCAGGGATAGGTAGCCAACCTCAGACCTTCAATCCTCTCCAGTCCGTAGCCTCTTCAGCTTATGGCTCCGTTCAACATTCTCACACTTAATGTCCAAGGCCTCAACATCCCCAACAAACGCACTAAAGCATTTTAATAATTTGAGTCCGCCAAGGCACATGTGGTTTGTTTGCAGAAGACACACTTTATACACAATTCCACTCCTAAATTCTTTGGCCGCAACTACCTTCAGGTGTTTTGCAGCCTCAGCATCCTCTAAAAAAAGAGGGGTCCTCGTTGCTTTTCATCGCACTACCCCCTTTATGCTTCTGGAGGAGATCAGGGACCCAGATGGTCGGTGCCTCACCCTGACCTAGATAGCGAGGAAACCACAGTTTCAAACAATGTCCCTAACAAACACCCAATCTAATTTCTTTCCCATCTGCTAACAGTTATTGACTCACAAAGAATAGGTACCCTCGTAATCTGTGACGACTCTAACCAAGTTTTGTATCCATTTCTGGACAAATCCCCTGTCCCTTCCTCTCATAGCCCTACCCATCTCTCGTTCCAGAAACTCCTAAACAAATTATTGCTCTTAGATGCCTGGAGAGAACACAATCCTGCATGACACCAGTATACCCACTAGACACGTGCATTCATTTTCGTCCAAATGCATTTTCGTCCGAATTTCGGGTATTTTTGTTATCGTAAAGAAAATGAACGAGCAGAATCCGAAATCCGAAAGATCCTTCATTAAAAAATGTTTTATTATCGTTTTTGCTCAGGGCCGCCCTTAGGTGTTCAGGCGCCCTGTGCGAGCTAATCCTGTGGCGCCCCCCCCACCTTCACCCCTCGCCCCCTGGTCACCTAAACATACACAAAGAGGAAACACACAGGGGAACACTTAGGGTTGCCACCTTTTCTTTAAGCCAAACCTGAACATTTTAGTGGTACATGGCACTGCGCTTGCTTAACCCAACCCATTCACCCAAATGGGGCTGTGCTGCAACCGTGTGCAATGCACATGGCTACCGCACAGTGGCATGGGTTTTTAGGGGTTAAAAACAGGTGGTGAGGAGGCAACATAACACTTCTTCAGCCACTGTCAAATACCTTCAAAACATGATCCACTATGGATCACTTTTCAGAGTGCCCTGCAACTCCATTTACACTTGTGGTTGGGGGACAGTAAAAATTTGAGGTTAAGCTGTGTTATTACTGCTACCCAACCATTTCCCTCAAGCTGAAAAGGCAGCAGAGGGGGATGTACACTTGCCACAGCCAAAATGCTTTGCATCACACTGCGACAAAACATGTCTGCACTATTGGGTTCAGCGAGCAGTATTGCCTGCCTAATGTGGCCCATTCAAGTTAATGAAGGCTCCCCGCATCCATGTGCAATGCATTAAATTGCAGGGCAATACTGTGGGGTTTAAACAGGTGCCTGTCAAATGCCCTCTAAAGAGCAATACAAACATGGATTGCTCTTCAGAGGGCACTACATGTGTAAATGAGCCATAAGGCTGTTCAGGCAGAGTGACAGAAGGGGGAAGAGTGACAAGAGGGGGGCAGGATAACAGGGGGGGGGCAGGCAGAGTGACAGGAAGGGGGCAGGCTGACAGGAGGGGGGCAGGCAGGCTGACAGGAGGGGGGTAGGCAGGCTGACAGGATGGGGCAGGCAGGCTGACAGGAGGGGGGCAGGCAGAGTGACAAGAGGGGGCAGGCAGGCTGACAGGAGGGGGCAGGCAGGCTGACAAGAGGGGGGCAGGCAGGCTGACAAGAGGGGGGCAAGCAGAGTGACAGGAGGGGGGGCAGGCAGAGTGACAGTAGGAGGGCAGGCAGGCTGACAGGAGGAGGGCAGGCAGGCTGACAGGAGGGGGAAGGCAGAGTGACAAGAGGGGGGGCAGGCAGAGTGACAAGAGGGGGGCAGGCAGAGTGATAAGGGGTGGGGGAAGGCAGAGTGACAAAAGGGGGGAAGGCAGAGTGACAGTTAAGGGCAGGCTGACAAGAGTGACAAGAGGGGGGGCAGGCTTTGTGACAGGAGGGGGGCAGGCTGTGTGACAGGAGGGGGGCAGGCAGAGTGACAAGAGGGGGGCAGGCAGAGTGACAAGAGGGGGGGCAGGCAGTGTGACAGGAGGGGGCAGGCAGAGTGACAGTAAAGGGCAGCAGGGATGGGGAGGCAGGGACAGCAGGCAGGCTGACAGGAGGGGGGCAGGCAGAGTGACATAAGGGGGGCAGGCAGAGTGACATGGGGGGGCTGTCAGAGTGACAGTAAAGGGCAGGATGACAGGAGGGGGGCAGGCAGAGTGACAGGAGGGGGTAGGCAGAGTGACAGGAGGGGGGCAGGCAGAGTGACAAGAGGGGGGCAGGCAGAGTGACAGGAGGGGGCAGGCAGAGTGACAGTAAAGGGCAGGATGACAGGAGGACCTGTAGAGTGGACACACTACTCTTTGCAGGACATCTGTACTCGCCCTCCCCCCTCTCCCTCCCTCTGTCCGTCTGATGACGGCCCTGGTGTCTCAGCTTCACTGACCGTGACTGATGGATGTAACTGTGCTGCTGCCTGCTAGATAGGGGGGGAGACGGCCTTACTGTGTAATATCAGCATCACAGTGCTCTCTGCTCCTGGCACCGTTAGGACTTAGAAGCTGCATAACGCACACATGAGACAAGGAGAGAATGGGGGAGAGAGGGGAACAGTGTCTGACACTTGGGCGTGACAGTGCTCCCCCTCTGCAGCGCCGGGGTGCTGCTGAGCAGTGACCTGGCCGCCCCAGCCTGTAATGACTGTGAGTCTGCGACTCACATTCTGTGAGCTGTGACGGCCGTACGGCGCCTGTTGCTTATGGTGCTCTGTGCGGTCACACAGCCCGCACACCCCAAAGGCCGGCCCTGTTTTCGCTGCTACCACAGAACAGTTCAATATAGATACGAGATTTGACATGATGCTGACAATAGCAACCTGTGTCTATCGAATCTGCGGTCAAATGTGTCTAACATTAACTCTATTAGTCCAAGATTATTCTACATAGAGAGGAAAGATTTGACAAAGAGAGAGAAAAATTTCGACATTATAGAGACAGTGTTGGGGTAGACCATTCGACATGAACAATGAAGATTCAGCGAAGCAGCAAAAAACATACAAACGTCTAATCTGTCATTGAAGGATTATGGTGTCTGTCAAAAGTTCTAAGAAAATTCAACAACCAGCTAAACTGTACGACGCTGCAATCATACATTTTCGGTCAAATGCTCAGCCCATAAGCTATAGAAGAATTTGAATATTGGTTCACTAGTAATAATAATTTATGAATATAATTATTACTAGTGCCCCGTACACACGACCGAGAAACTCGACGGGCAAAACACATCGTTTTCCTCGTCGAGTTCCTTGTTAGGCTTGTCGAGTTCCTCGACAAGCCTGCTTTGCGTACACACGTTAAAGACCAAATCTCCTCATTCTCAAACGCGGTGACTTCCACACATACAACAACAGGGGAAGTTTGATTCCATTGGCACAACCCTTGGGGCTGCTTTTGCTAATCTCATGTTACTGAAAAGTTTGGTAAGAGACATTTTCACTTTTCAGTCTGTTACAGCGTGACAAATGTGCTATTTCCATTACAAACGCTACTTTTACAGAAGGTGCGCGGGTTTCTTAGCATACACACGCTCGAGTTTCTCGGCGGAAACCAGCCCGACCAGAAACTCGACGAGCCAAATTTGACTCCCGTCGAGAAAATAGAGAACCTGCTCTCTTTTTTGCTCGACGAGTTTCCCAACGGTTTTCTCGGCAAAAAGTGTACACACGACTGGTTTTCTCGGCAAAATACATCTCCCATCAAGTTTCTTGATGGATTCTGCCGAGAAAACCGGTCGTGTGTACGGGGCTTCATACAACATTAAAATTCTTCTATAGCTTGTAGGCGAAACATTTGACCGGAAATGTACAAGTGCTGCCTCGTACAGTTTAGCTGCTCCTTCGAATCTTAGAACATTCGACCGACACCATAAGCCTTCAATGACAGATTCGACTCTAATTCATTCGGATTTTCGGATGAATGCATTTTTTAACAAAACAAAATACTGTATTTATTGGTGTATAACACTCACTTTTTTACCCTGAAAATAGAGGGTAAATTGTGCCTGCGTGTTATACGCAGGGGGTTGTGAAAGGTATTTTTTCTTAAACTTCCCTTTTAAAGTTAGGCCCCGTACACACGACCGAGCTTCTCGGCAGAATCCAGTGAGAAGCTCGCTGGAATCCATCTTCTGCCGAGAAGCTCGATCGTGTGTACGTTTTCGCCGAGCCAACTGACGAGCGAGGCGTCGAGCCAAAATAGAGAGCAGGTTCTCTATTTCCTCGACGGGCCATCGGGACTAATGGCTCGACGCCTTTTTCGACAGCCTGGTCGACGAACTCGATGGCCGGCCGAGAACCTCGTCAGATGGGTTTAGCCAGACGAGGTTCTCGGTTGTGTGTACGCGGCCTTAGGGTGTGTGTTATATACCTGTGCATGTTATACGCCGATAAATACGGTAAAAAAAAATGAATTTCGGGAGTAATTAAATAAATACATTTTTCAGACAAAAACTAAATTCCGAAACCAAATATTTCAGTGTGGACATGTCTAATACCCACTACTCACATCCACATTAGATATTCTCCTGCATAGACCATATCTTTCAGATGGTTGTCTCCTCCCCACTCCTTCTGGCATCCTCTATTGTCCCGATCTCATGGTCTGACCACAGCGTAGTCCTTGTGTCACTTTCCTCTCACATCCCCAGACCAGCTCTCACACCGCTTGGTACATTAACGATAGCCTCTTGGCTAAGCCCTCCTATCGCTTGGACATTGAAACGGCCTCTCAAAGGCTACTTAACAAATACTACATGCATTGACACATCTCCCCTAGCTTTATGGGAAGCTGTCAGGAATGGTTCCCCCTGTTGGTAAATCTGCCTGTTAGTCTGGCTGCAGTACCGGCCTCCACCAGCGGGGGGTTCCTGGTTTTCTGGAGCTCACAGCTTTTCCTGCGTTCAGGTGTAACCTGAACGTAATTAACTCACCCCCTATTTATACCCGGCGAGCTCAAGCAGAGCTCGCCCTGGTATCTTCATACCTTCTGGACCTAAGCCTGTACCCTGACCTGTATTCTGATCCTGATTTGGTACCTTGATCCTGTTCTGATCCTGATCCCTGATCCCGCCTGGACTTGTCTACCCTGCATCCTGATCCCTGATCCCGCCTGGACTTGTCTGCCCTGCTTCCTGATCCCTGTCTCCCCTTAGCCTGTATCCTGCAGGTAGTCCATCCATCCGACCCCTGCTCCGTCCTGTCCCATCTACTGATATCTCTTGTGTATGACCTCGGCCTGGCTTGACCTATGTGTACGGTATTCCCTTTTTGATATATATATATATTGTTTGCTATCTTCACTGGTTGTCCTTATTTATAATTAAACACCTTTTACTTCACTAATCATATTGTCTGGTCTCTCTGTGCAGTCACACAGGTCTGATCTCTCATCCCTCCTGACAGAAGCCCACAAGCCAGTCATCAGAGGCGTATGTATTAGTCGAGCCTTCTACCTCTGTAAAGAGAAATGCCTTCAACACAAATGTTTAGAAGAAGATTTCTACCAAGCTTCAGCAGCCTTCCAATCCCCCCCCCCACACACACACACCGCCAAATCCAAACAGGATCTTGAAAAAGCACATCTGTAGATAGATTTTTTTGACAGAAGCAGCTAATCGAACAAACCTGACACCTTCTTGGCTCTTGCACTTTGCAGGACCGAATATACCCCTAAACCAATCAGACTTAAATTGCCCACTAATTCATACTCCAGCAACCCCCCTAAAAACCATCAGAGAATTCCACAGGCGCCAGACAGAACTATGACCTCAAAACCTTCACCCATGCCTGGGCAGATGCCGTCCTTTCTTCCCTCCATATGCCCACTCTCACCTCTTCTCACAGCGAGAATCTCAATGTCCTATTACAGAGCAAGAAATTTGCTTAGCTATCAAAATCCTAAAAAACGTCCAGGTCCAGATGGCCTTTTCACCACCTACTATAAGAAGTTTTGATGGTCACACTTTTCAAGCTGATTCTCTAACGGCATCTAACCCCAAACCCCATGCAGATGATTCCACATGGTCTAACTTCAGGCCGATTTCGATCTTCAACTTAGATATCAAAATCTTTTAAAAAATTCTACTTACTCGTCTAAACTCCTATATCAGCTCTTTAATACACAAGGACCAGGTAGGGTTCATCCCCTCTCGTCAAGCGGGCAATAACATCCATCTTGCACCTCTTCTGATTTACGCTGCTCGTACAGGGCGCATCCCATCTTGTATGGTCTATATAGACATATGCAAGGCCTATGATACACTCTCCTGGCCCTATATGAACCTAGACTTGCAGCAGTGGGGGTTTGGTGATCATTTTTTGCAATGGATATCAGCAGTGTACTCAAACCCTACAGCCCTTGTTTTCTATACTGGCTTACGCTCGGATCCCTTTCCTGTAGAACGTTGCACAAGGCAGAGATGCCCACTCTCCCCTCTTCCCTTTGCCTTGGCTATAGAGCCCCTAGCACTCCTCATCCGCTTGAACCCCAACATTCGTGGCCTAAAACTGGGAGGCATCCAAACACAATCTCTGCTTTTTCATTGATTATCCTTGTTTTCATGACCTCCCCCATAATCTTTGCCCCAACCTATTAGATACACTCTCTAGCTTTGGCTGAATATCGGGACTAGTGGTTAATAGACATGTGCATTAGTTTTCGTTAGAATGCATTTTCGTCCGAAAATCTGTTTTTTTTTCGTTATCGTTTTAACAAACGATAACGAAAGCGCAAGAAACAAAGCGCAAGAAACGGAAACCGAAAGATCTGACATAATAATGCTTTATTTTTGTTTTCGTTGCGGTAAAAATTTGATATAGAGAGATGCTACATTATAGGGAAAAGTTTTGACATTATAGGGAAAAGATTCGACATTATAGGCAAAAGATTAGACATTATAGAGAAAAGATTTGACACTATAGAAATAATAGATTCGACATTACAGAGATTAGATTTCAATCTATGAGAAAAAAGATTCGACATTATTACTAGTCATACAAAATTAGAATTCTTGTAGGCGGAATATTCGAACGTAAATGTACGATTTGACGTAAAGATTCAACGTTCCGTCGAATATTCTTTTGACCATTCAACAGAAACCAAGTATTATTGGATTTTCGGACGAAAGCTATTGCCCAACGAAAAACGAAATAAATCAAAACGATTTTCGGGAGTAACTAAATAAATGTATTTTCCAAACGAAAAACGAAACAAAATATTCCAGTCTGCACATATCTAGTGGTTAACCCCCACAAATCGACAGCTCTTAACGTATCATTACCCTATTGACTCCAAACCCACCTTAGCATGGTCCTCTCCTTTCCATGGGCAAATAAACACATTCCCTACCTAGGTGTTAAACTACTGTCAATCACGAAGACCTCTATTCGGCAAACTCCTCTACCTATTCAGAGTCCTCCCTATCACAGTACCTTTGCACTACCTCTGAATTTTGGAGCGTTTTGCATCCTCCTTTGTCTGGAACAAGCAGTGACCCCAACTACCTAAACCTACTCTATATACCTCCAGAATTAGAGGTGGCTTAGGCGTTCCAAACTTTCAGAAGTACTATTACGCTGCACAACTGGCCCAACCTCCAAAATATCATGATACTATGGAAACCCCACTGTGGGTAGACATAGAATCAGTAGACTGCAATCCCCTCACCACAGCCAATCTCTTTTGGCTGGCCCTTGCCCTACGCATGTCCATCTCCTACCCGGTTACAAAACATAGCCTCACAATCTTGGATAGAGTAAAGACCCGGTATGGCCTCCAGTCCCCTCATAATCCCCCACTCTCTTTCCTTCATAACCCATCATTCTATCCAGCCTGGTCCTCCCCAGCCTCATTCTCAGCTTGGTTTAGAACTGGCCTGTTTAGAGCCCATTAATTCTTTACGTGCACCACCTTTAAAACCTTCCAGACTCTGCGAATACCATGACATTCCCTCCTGTGAACTCTTTTGATTTTTGCAGGTCAAACATTTTCTCACACCTCTTATCCCATCAGATACCTCAGACTTAGGTTTTACATAATTTGAAAGGGCGCGTAAGTCCGATCCTCACAGACGAAGGCTAAGCTCTGAGCTTGATACCTTCCTAGTTACCCCAGAAACAGCAAAACCTCCAGAATATGTAAGCACATGGGAAAGAGACCTCAACTGCAAGTTTGACCAAGCTGACTGGTCATCTTTCTGGCCGGTGACTAAACCTTTGTCCCCAAACATTGCCGCCTTAGAAACCAACTATAAGGTGCTCACGAGGTGGTACCTGGTCCCCTCCAGGATACACAAATTCTTTCCACAATATCCACTGCACTGCTTCTGCGGCTGTAATGAGACAGGTACGCACCTCCACATTTGGTGGGACTGTCCTGTAGCACAAGCCTTCTGTATCAGCCGTTGGAGACGTCCTTTTCCCTGGCAAGTTGCTATGCAAGTAAGTCCAGTATAAGCTCATCCACGAGATTCAAAGGGAGGGTCAGGTCCAGTTGTAAGACGCACAGAATACATATCCCATCGCATTCCCTTCCATAAACGTTGAAGGGTCAAGTAGACTCAGCTTAATATCCAACTCTTGGTTTATATCTAGTTACAAACTTGTGAGTACTCAAGAAACAATGAAACTCTCTGCCCCCTCCCTCCACAGGGGGGCCCCAAGGTAGCCTAAAGAACAATACTCAATCACTTAAGGATAAACACAGGTCTTTCACACACACAAGAGATCAATTAACCTTTGGGGATAGACAGGTACATTAGCTACCTAATCCACATCTAGACAGACAGACACCTTTTAATATCCCACTGCATGATTATTATAGATGTACAGGCAAATAACATAGTTCCGTTACAAAAGGTTTCACCACTACTCTACCACCTGAACCAACAGTGGTTCTCCTGAACAACAAACCTATGTCCTTGACTTATCGCCATTTCAAACTACTGCTATGTCTCTACTGCGACCAAACAGACCATATCGAAAGCTTGGAAAACGCCCACTAGCAGTGCAGCACAGAATCACCCAGGCTATGATCCACGCTAAGATAGAGGCAACATTGCTGGACAAAACCCGAAATTCAAGAAGCTTTGGAACCCTTGGGTGACCCACTTCTTACCCCCTGGTTTTGATGAGAAATTATTGCACCCATAACCAAAGTGACTTGCTTCTTTTAACCTACCCTCTGAGCGAGCAACCCCACCCCCAACCCACCCCTTCCTCTCTCTCCCCTCCTTTTCTCCATTTTTTCCACTGGCCACTAGACCCCCATGATACTTGCTAAATTACCTGTATATCCATTAACACATTGTATCTACTTCACACATACTGCTACGTAATAATGTGTGCATTTACACCGAGAACTATTTATCTTTCTCAGGCCGTGTACACACGGCAGAGAACCTCGACGGGCAGAACACATCGTTCCGCCCGTCGAAATCGGCGACCTGCCCGTCGGGAATGGCAACCAGCCATTCTTCCAGGCGGGCCGTCGAGCAAATAGAGAGCGTGCTCTCTATTTCTGCTCGATGGGCTTCCCGACGGGAAGCTCGCCGAGAGCGTACACACGGCCGAGGTCCTCGCTGGAATGCAGCTTCCAGCGAGGTTCTCGCTGGTTTCCAGCGAGAACCTCGGTCGTGTGTACACGGCCTCACACCTGTTTTCAATAAGTACCTTAATAGTTGGACGTGTTGTCCCCCCCCCCCCCCCCGTGGCACAGATTGCTCCCAGATGGGGTGCCAGGAGATGTTTGACAATGCTCCATACCTCAAGTTTAGCCTCTGGATTTGCTCACGTTGGTTACATATGTTAACTATTTTTACCTTGTCATTTGTACTTCATAGCATAATTTTTTAAGTGATCCTACTATATACTTGATAAAGTTCTTTTTAGTATTGTAATCTCCATAAAGCTTTAGCCAGGCCTTCCATCCATTGCTGCATCCAACTTCTATAATCTAAATAAAAAAAGGTAGCACATGATGTGGAAAGATGCAAGATGTGCATCCTTGCACTGCTTGTTTCTACTAGGATTATGAGGTGGTGGAGTTTAAAGGCTAAGTTCACCTTTGTTCACCTTTTTTTTTTTTTTTTTATTACAGATTTCCTATGTACCAATATAGCATTAATGTACTTTTGCAAAAATAAACAGATTTCCATTAATTCTACACAAGCTTACCTCACTCTCTTTATAGCCGTTTAAACACACTGCTCTATTACTTCTGCCACACTTCCTAGTCAGACTTTAGGTCATGACACAAAAAGGAGTTGACCAGCTGATCTCATAAGCACACACCCTGCATCATCTACCCTCAGCTGGTCAATTTCCTCCTGTGTCATGACCTTAAGTCTTACCAGGAAGTAAGGCAGAAGTAATTGATCAGTGTGTTTAAACAGCTATGAAGGGGGTGAGGTAATCCTGTGTAGAATTAATGTAATGCTTTTTTATTTTTGCTAAATAAGTACATTAATGCTATATTGGTACTGTACATAGGGGGGACTGGAATTTAGAAAATAAAAAAAGGTGAAGGTAGCCTTTAATGATAACAAGTAGTGTTGCTCACGAATATTCGCATTGCGAATATTCGCTACGAATATTGCATATTCGAGTATTCGCGAATAACACGAATATCGCGGCGAATATTCGCTATTTCGAATATTCAAATTTTTTAAAATTTTTTTTTAGAACAGATCACATCCTAGAGATCCCCATCGACGTCTAAAAGCATTGCTGGTATGATTAGAGACCTTGGGCCGAGTAGCGATATCGCGCGATTATTTTGTATTGTAATATATCACGAATATTCTGAGCCAATCAGAGTGCTCCATTCCGCATTTCTCGAATATTCGCAATTATTTTATATTGTAATATATCACGAATATTCTGAGCCAATCAGAGTGCTCCATTCCGCATTTCTCGAATATTCGCAATTATTTTATATTGTAATATATCACGAATATTCTGAGCCAATCAGAGTGCTCCATTCCGCATTTCTCGAATATTCGCAATTATTTTATATTGTAATATATCACGAATATTCTGAGCCAATCAGAGTGCTCCTTCCGCATTTCTCGAATATTCGCAATTATTGTGTATTGTAATATATCACAAATATTCTGAGCCAATCAGAGTGCTCCTTCCGCATTTCTCGAATATTCGCAATTATTTTATATTGTAATATATCACGAATATTCTGAGCCAATCAGAGTGCTCCTTTCCGCATTTCTCGAAATTTCGCATTCGCAATTCGCGATTCGCGATTTGCATTCGCAATAGCGAAAATTCGCAATATTTTCATTTCAAAAAAATATCACGAATATTCGTATTTAGCGAATATATCTCGAATATTCGACTATATATTCGAGATATATCGCGAAATCGAATATGGCATATTCTGCTCAACACTAATAACAAGCAGAGTTTAGTGCCAATTGAGGTATCACCAGGAAGCATATTGAGTAGATACAACAGTGACAGTATTTTCACTACTGTTTCTTCATCAAAGCATGCTGAAACACAAGGGTGTGATAGGCATTTTTTATATTTTTCCCCTGACTGCAGACCACAGCTATACAGTTCCATGCATCTCTTATAAACAGTATAGTTTTATGAATTGAAATAGTAATTCCCAACCCTATTAAAGCAGAAATTTACAGATAACTTTTACATGTAATAGAGTTTTTACCATGCAGGGACCCTCTGCATCAGCGTTGGGTATGGACTGACTGCAAAACACAATCCTGAAGCCAGACTGACAGACCTATCATGAATAATAGGCAAATAACCAGAGTTAATATTTGCGGGCAGGTATGAGATCAGTGTACAAACACACACATTCTGGCAGGCTTGTGCAAACAGACCAGAATCAAATAGAACCTGTTCATCTGACAGGTTCAGAGTTTTGACCCCACTTTAAAAACCTGTAGAATGGGTCCAGTAGAAGTTGTTGATGGACACGACATAAAAACTTTAGGATTCACAGATATTCCAGAGGAGGAATTAGATGTCTGAGCTCTTTGAGTTTGATGCAGGTGCAGAGGGATCATTACCATGGTAATTAGAAAGACTAGCCTATGTTTTCTTCTTTAGGCCAAGTGCTTTGCAGAATTTCTAAAACATAGGCTGGATATCAGGAAAGTACAAAGTGTTGTCTCTAAACAGGACAGAGAGCTAACTGTACTTGTAAATACTGTAGCATTAGTTTATAACTTTTGGTCATTATGCCTGTACTTGATGTTCATGTTTTTGATGTGTTTTTTTGTGTGCATTATAATCATTGCAATCACAGAATTCAGTGGGGTTGCTATGCTCCAACACCTGGGACACAAATCCCAATGCTCCAGACAAGTACTAAGAGACAAAAATGTTAGTTTGTTTTTTGGGTTGACAAAAGAAGGAAGTGTGGGAGAGGAGCCAGACCATACTGGTCTTACTTGTTTGCATAATGTCAAAACATTTTAATAAACTTTTACCTGAATAAAAATAAAAGTTAGTCCTATCTAATTCACAGTGCAGGCACACTTTATTTGCTTTTTAAATGGTATTCAGTTTTCATGTTCAGCTGAGATAGTTGAATGCTCTGATCATAGAGCCTTCTTTTGTATTTTGTATTAAAAATTAGACAAGAAGGAGGCAAATTAAGGACTCTTATTTTGCAAGCATGTACGTACCATTATTAGATTTCTTTAGGTGTTGGATTTTGTAAACTTTGTTCTTTAAATACATTATTTTAAATTTTTACTTGTCTATGATAGGTACACTATATTGCCAAAAGTATTAGGATGCCTGCCTTTACACACACATGAACTTTAATGGCATCCCAGTCTTAGTCTGTAGGGTTCAATGATGAGTTGGCCCACCCTTTGCAGCTATAACAGCTTCAACGGTGGTTTGAATGGCACTGAAAGCATGACTAGTTAATTTTAGGTGTATAAAGGTGATGGCAAACCTTGGCACCTCAGATGTTTTGAAATAACATTTCCCTTGATGCTCATGCACTCTTCAGTGTAGTTGAGCATCATGGGAAATGCAGTTCCAAAACATCTCGGGTGCCAAGGTTTGCATCACTGCCATACACTATATAATCTGATTATACAATCTCTTTTTTATTCTCTTATCCTACTTCCCCATTTTCACTCTTTTGTCTCACCTCTCGTTCACCTACTCACTTGTCCTCAACCCCCCCCCCCTGTTGACTATCTGTTTGCTTGGCCACCTAGGCTGTAATCATTATCATGATGGGGTATCCTTTCTTCCCCCTAGGTCTGTCTGATCCTGCGTGGGTGGACTATCCCTTAATTGGTCGAGCATGACCCTCCTCCCGTCCCGTCCTGTCCTGCTTGGTCCTCCCCTTTTCCTCCCCCTCTCCCCTCCGGCAGCAGTGCGGGGTCTTTGTTTGTGACCCCTCATGGGCCTGGGGGTTGTTCTTACCTTTCCCATGGCCTGGTCCTTATTCCCATCCTGACCCTTCCCCCTCCCCTGGGTACCCCTTGGAAGTGTCCCATCCTTGACGGCATGGTCTGTGTCCAGCTATTGGTTCTGATTCCCGACATTCACCCTGGTAACTATACACACTCTTTAATCAATGTTTGTAACTATGATTGTATTCAGATTAGTATTATATACATATGTTTGTTTGTTTTTTAACAAATCTTATCATCATGTATTTTCTCACATAGAGCTTATGTCTGCAAACTTGCTTCCCCCTGAAGAGGACCCATGCCAACAAAAGGGTCGAAACGCGTCGGGGTCTCTGCCCATAAGCCAAACAATTAATCTAATTATATTGTTCTACCCATACTAATTGATGGTTTTCTAATGTTTACACTATACTTTTTGTATCCATGCTCCAAAATGTACCATATGGTTTTCCCATCTTGTAATTAATTTGTTTTTTTAATAAATTACTTAATTATTCCAATATAATATTTTTATTGAATTACTACCAGCTGCAACTCAAAGCCCCCAGGGGTACACTCTCTTTTCCTCAAGAATCCATTCAGGGGTGTGCAGCACCTTAGTCCACTATATGTATCGCCATTTCCTTGCTACAATTGTTTTTGGGTGGATAAACACCCGTTCCCCCGGTTGATACCTGTGGATTCAAGGACATTAGCAGCATAGAGTGTCACTTTTCAGCATCACTAATTAAAATATTTATTTTTCACTTAGATACTTTTTTACAACCATTTTTTCTCTCTGTCCCCATCGATCATTTAGACCTTGTTTTTGATCGTGGGTGACACTGATGCCGCGTACACACGGTCGTTTTTTGTGATGAAACAAAACGACGTTTTAAAAAACGTCATTTAAAATGATTGTGTGTGGGCAAAACGTCGTTTTATGTTTTCAAAAAAACGACCAAAAAAAAATTCGAACATGCTTAAATTTTTTATGTCGTTTTTCAGAATGTCGTCTTTTGTTTCACAAAAAAATGATCGCGTGTGCGCAAAACGACGTTTAAAACAACGTTTTTAAACCCGCGCATGCCCAGAAGCAAGTTATGAGACGGGAGCTTCAATGGAACAGAGTGCCGTCGAAAGTGTCTTACGTAACCGCACTTTGCAAGAGCATTTTCAAAACGATGGTGTGTATGCAACATCATTTTTTAAAATGAAGTTTGAAAAACGTTGTTTTGTTTCATGAGATAAAACGACGTTTTTTACATCACAAAATGTGATCGTGTGTACGCGGCATTAGAATTGATCCCCTTTTATGATATGAGCAGACGTGGATCATTGGGCTATTTAGCCCAAGCCCATACAGACTATCTCGCATCCTTTCACTCTCCCTTGCACTTTCTTAAGGGATTTTGCATATAAGAGGAAACCTCGAATGATGAGTTCTATGGAGGCTCCTTCACAGCTAGCTTCCCTCCCATTTTTGTTTTATACTGTATTAGTATTTTTTACTTCCCTTATTTTGGTAATGCTGGGATTCCGTTTTTTCCCTTTAACGCTGTTCTTCATGACACTCCTCTGGCTGCTTTTTGTCCCCTACTAGTTTATTGATGTAACCATACCAATTATATATTTATACCTTGGCAGCATGTTACTGTATTTTGGGCATTTTTATTGTACTATTTTACTATTGTCATTTACTTATTGATTGTAGCTGGTATTGTTGTCCAGGTGTCTGTCCTGTATACAGTACCGTGTTCCACCAGCGGTCACACCAATGCCTGTGGGACTCCTCGGGTTCACCTTCGGCAGGGGGTCTTCTCTGCCAGTGGTATGGTTCCACCCGATGCCCCACGGCAGGCCCAGGAGGGGTCATCTCCGAGATTCTTCTAGTTTTTTTTTCCCTCCCTCTTTGCTCCATGGTGGTCCTTTTTCATCTGACCACCAGATCGAGCCCTCATCCTGCCGGCGGCGTTTCGCCATCCTCTCTGACGTTCGCGGCTCTGCTGCGTATGCGCGCGCGGCGTGTGCGGCACGCTGTGGCGTCACGACCCCGATCCACGGGGATAGGTACGGCAATTGCCGGGGACTTGCGTCCTTGCGGAACGCCGGGGGGGTCGCACCATGGCCGCGGTTTCCTTACTGCCGCCTTGGTCCCCGCTTTGTGCTCTGGGGGTTTTTCCTTTGTTGGGGGGGCCGAACGGGGCATGGTATTGTGGATGGAGGGTGGGGGGTGGTGACAGTTAGGCACGCCGTCTGCATGATCATCACCTACATTTATAGAACGGCCATGAGCAGCTCACACCACAGAGCTTCCATGGCAGGACCTACAGACTACACTTTATTACGTCCAACAAGTGAGTACTGGCCAAAAAATCTTTATATATGGCCCCTTGTTACAGACCTTCTGTTTGTTCCTCCATACCCAGATGAACACTTAACTTAGATGTTGTATATCTATCTTTACACCCTGCTGCAGATTCCTGATATAATAGGTTCTATCCACCCCATATCTACCCAGGACAACTCTGCAGCTAATCTCTCATTAGACATTTACTATGTTTGCCCAATGGCTTACTACATTCATCCAGACAGTCCAGGTAATCCCCCCCTTTTTCCTTTTCTTTTTTCCTTTCTTGTTTCGTTTTTTCTCCCTTTCTCCCTCCTGTTTGTTGTTTTGATGTTTGCCCGTTCTTTTCTTTCTCTCCTCTCTCTTTTTTCTTTTTCGTTTTACTTGTACTTTTTATCTTTTCTTTTCACTCTCATTTCACTTCACTTCACTATCACACAACATCCGTGTCTTCCCCGCACATCCGTCTTATCTTTCACTATATATCTATTTTGTCCTTGGTTCCATCCTTATGCCCACACATTTCACATCTCTAACACAATAACTTCCCTTTTCTCCCCTCTCACCTTTCATGCACTCATTCTTGCCTTTGTGCATGTCCATGTCACTTTTCATCTTTTTTGTCAATTTTTTTTTTTTACACATTCCTCACTTCACACACTCTTTCCACTCACAATTTTCTTTTATTCCACTTATCCTACTTCCCCATTTTCACTCTTTTGTCTAACCTCTTGTTCACCTACTAACTTGTCCTCAACCCCCCCCCCCCCTGTTGACTATCTGTTCGCTTGGCCACCTAGACTGTAATTATTATCATGATGGGGTCTATCTGATCCTGTGTGGGTGGCCTATCCATTAATTGGTCGAGCATGACCCTCCTCCCGTCCTGTCCTGTCCTGCTTGGTCCTCCCCTTTTCCTCCCCCTCTCCCCTTCGGCAGCAGGGTGGGGTCTTTGTTTGCGACCCCTCGTGGGCCTGGGGGTTGTTCTTACCTTTCCCACGGCCTGGTCCTTATTCCCATCCTGACCCTTCCCCCTTCCCTGGGTACCCCTTGAAAGTGTCCCATCCTTGACAGCATGGTCTGTGTCCAGCTATCGGTTCTGATTCCCGACATTTACCCTGGTAACTATACACACTCTTTAATCAATGTTTGTAACTATGATTGTATTCAGATTAGTATTATATACATATGTTTGTTTGTTTTTTAACAAATCTTATCATCATGTATTTATAAACTCTTATTTTCTCACATAGAGCTTATGGGCCAGATTCAGGTAGATGAGAGTATCTTTCCTCTGGAGTAACGCTTCTCATTTACGTTACTCTGAAGACCCTTTCAGCGCAAGTCCTGTAATTCACATAGCAGTTGCGCGTAAACTTGCGCCAGAGTAACGATAATGCGCTGGCGTAACCCGACGCAAGTGGAAGTGGGTGTGATCATATGTAAATGATGGGCGGAGCCCAGCGCAGAGGCTTACGCTCAGCGCATCATCCACGGAGCATGCGCAGTGAGTGCGGCTCCACTCGCCCCCCTTGTGCGCATGCTCACAACTTCCGTCGGCACCACTTCCCGGGAAACGTCAGCGCAATGCCTTCCGTTGGGCGTTTAAATGCGCCCGTAGAAGCGCCATTCCGGCACTAAAGTATATCCTGCTCCCCCTCCCCGCAGTGATGTTACTTTTGTTCTGAGATGGCTGCTCCCGTTCCCCGCAAGCACAAAGGAGAAGGCTGAACTTTAATGGCCAGGAGCTGACAGCCGTCATCTCGGCTATGGAGACCTATGATGTCTTCCTCCATGGCTGTAAAATTTGACAGACAAGCATGGACAGAGGTGTTGTCCTGCAAGTGGGGGTGCTCAGCTAGCTCTTATCGTCGGTAACGCTGCTGTAGCTGCTCTCCTGCTGACCTGTGACCGTCTGGAGTAAAGATAAAGCAGCCTTTTGTAGAAATAACTTTGCGCCGGACGGACGAGATACTCGCGGCGCATGTAGCCAGCGTATGGTGCTAATCCGTTCGTGAATTGGGAAAAATCCCTCATTTGCATATTTGCAGGGGAAATCAATAGGCGCGACTGATGCGCCCAGCGAAATTAACCGCTGACGATACTCTGGCGTCGGAACGTTCCGCCGGTCGCAAATGACCCGTTATTGGGCGCATCTAGTTTGGTGGGTACGGGCACATAGAAACGACGGCGCATCATCACAGTTACGCGGCGCATATCGAAATACTCCAGCGCAAGTGTTCCTGAATCTGGCCCTATGTCTGCAAACTTGCTTCCCCCTGAAGAGGACCCATGCCAACAAAAGGGTCGAAACGTGTCGGGGTCTCTGCAAATAAGACAAACAATTAATCTAATTATATTGTTCTACCCATACTCATTGATGGTTTTCTAATGTTTACACCATACTTTTTGTATCAATGCTCCAAAATGTACCATATGGTTTTCCCATCTTGTAATTAATTAGTTTTTTTAATAAATTACTTAATTATTCCAATATAATATTTTTATTTAATTACTACCAGCTGCAACTCAAAGCCCCCAGGGGTACACTCTCTTTTCTTCAAGAATCCATTCAGGGGTGTGCAGCACCTTAGTCCACTATGGGCCAGATTCAGGAACACTTGCGCTGGAGTATTTCGATATGCGCCGCGTAACTGTGATGATGCGCCGTCGTTTCTATGTGCCCGTACCCACCAAACTAGATGCGCCCCAATAACGGGTCATTTGCGACCGGCGGAACGTTCCGACGCCAGAGTATCGTCAGCGCTTATTTTCGCTGGGCGCATCAGTCGCGCCCATTGATTTCCCATGCATATATGCAAATGAGGTATTTTTCCCAATTCACGATCGGATTAGCACCATACGCTGGCTACATGCGCCGCGCGTATCTGGTCCGTCCGGCGCAAAGTTATTTCTACAAAAGGCTGCTTTATCTTTACTCCAGACGGTCACAGGTCAGCAGGAGAGCAGCTACAGCAGCGTTACCGACGAAACTAGCAAGCTGAACAACAACACTTGCAAGGACAACACCTCTGTGTGCCAACATGCCAGGGGCACTCGTGGTCCTAAGACTAGTACTGGGTCCCTCGCTACGGAGGAGGCGGGCACGTGAGAGGATATACCGCACTCGTATGAACCTCTTTGGCATGGGGGATGAGGAGGTGTATCGCCTCTTCAGATTCAGCCCTGATGTAATACTTGAACTAACCACAACCCTGCAGGATGACATCACCAGCCCAACACACCGCTCACAAGCAGTGCAGCTACTGGTGAAGGTCCTGGCAACACTTCATTTCCTTGCCAGTGGATCATTCCAGCGTACAAGTGGAGTGGTGGCTGGGATGTCACAGTCCTCCATAAGCAGATGTGTGCACCAGGTTGTCCCTGCAATCCTCAGACGCATGTCCAACCAGTTCATCAGACCCACCACTGAGGAGCTGCGGCTGAAGGCAATGACAGATTTCTACAACATTGCCAGATTCCCACGCACCATCGGGGCCATTGATTGCACACATGTGGCACTACAGCCCCCCAGTGCCACAGAGCACATATACCGCAATCGGAAGCATTGGCATTCCATCAACGTACAGGTGATAGCTGATGCCCAGCGCCTCATATGGCACGTCCGTGCCAAACACCCCGGGTCCAGCCATGACAGCTTCATATACCGTCAGAGCCCCATCCCTACAGAATTCGAACAGAACATGTATGGGGACAGCTGGCTGGTTGGTGAGTGACATGGGTGGCAGGCATGACTATCCCCTCCCGTGATGCACAACAGAAGTCGCACATGCATGACTAACATTCTCCTGTCTTTTACCTTACAGGTGACTCTGCATATGCACTGGGACCCCATCTAATGACTCCTTTCCGGAACCCCCAAACCAGAGGAGAGAGAAAATACAATGAAGCACACATCAAAACCCGTGCAGTGGTGGAGCAAACATTTGGGCTCCTGAAGTCCCGTTTCCGCTGCCTGGATAAGTCCGGGGGGACCCTATTGTATTCCCCTACCTTTGTGTGTCAGATCATCGCTGCATGTTGTATTCTGCACAACTTTGCCATGAGAAAAGGCCTGCAGATTGACATACGTGATGACCTGACCCCCGACCCACACAGTCCCCACCTGCCAGAGGACACCCAGTCTGCTGATGGAAGAGCAGTCAGGAGGGTCCTCGCCGTAGGCATCTTTGGACACTAAACCAAAACATTAATAACACAGACAATGCACGCGTGTACACCACTGGATCACACACACCACATGCACATCGCATTGGATTAGTCCAAGTCCAGCATGTAGGAGTTGGGAGCAGTAACGCCAGCGTCAAGGCCCCAATGATGTTACTGTCCATTCACACACCTTTCACACGTCATTCATTCAGCCGTGGGGTTAACTTCACCACCACGGCCGAGGGTGACACCCCTTACTTTCAGGAGTGCCACCCCCTCACATTCACACACCATTCACACTGTCCCCTGCACTCCTGACCGTGTGCAGTTCAAAATAAATAAAAAATCTCATCACCTGAGCATGAAAATAAAATATAAACTCATAACCTGAGTATAAAAAAAAGCACAAATATAAACCAAATCAAAAATAACCCTCATCTAGGATGACGGGGGCTCCTCCTTGGGGGCACTCTCGGGCTCCTCATCTGCCTGGAGGGAGTGGGTGGTGGTGGGGGTGTGGGGGCATCTTGAGGAGGCTGTTCCCCGGATGGGCCACTCCGGCCAGCTGTTGGCTGCCTGCCCTCCAAGGCCACTGCAATCCTGCTCAGATAAAGGTTCGTCTGGGCCTGCATCCTCAAATGGCGGGTGATATTGTGCCGCTGGTCACGCTGCCGTTGCCTCCCCTCTTCCCGAATGGCAGCAGTGTTGGCATGTACAGCTGCTGTCAGGTGCCGTACATCAGCCTGCACCTCCCCCAGGCTGGTAACAATGTTCTGAACACCACTGGGCATGGAGGCCAGGCTGTCAGCGACCCGGTCCAGGTGGCCAGCAATCTCCCCCATCTGCTGGGTCTGCTTGGCGTGGTCCAACAGCACCTGGTCCTCGACCAAATCACACACCCCCCTGGTCTTCCGGGTGGCCTTCCTGGGGGCAGAGGAAGGTTGTTCCCGTGGGGATGGAGTCGCCCTTGAGGGGCTACCTAGGATGGGGGAGGGGATCACAGAGGGCCCTGCAGAGGAGGAGGACTCCTCCAACATTAAAATAAACTTCTGTTCAGGGACAGGCTCCTCCACAACCACCTCTGCTGAAGTGGTGTGGGCACTCTCCTCCTCCACCTCGGTGTCTTCAGCACCCAGGGCCTCGTCAGCAGCATCCCGTTGGGGGGTTGGGGTGGACTGGCCGGCACGAGATGATGGCCCAGCACCGTCATCTGTGGATGACACAAAGCAGACACATGTTGGTGGTCCCACACACTTGGCACATGTACCCACCCCCCCCCCAACATGCAACACACCAAAAAGGGGGTAAAAATCACTTACCTGTCCTGGAGCCTTCCTCTACGGAGTCATAGCCAGGGACCCCCTCCAACTGCTCCCTGTCCAGGCAGCGGGCAACCACCTCCTCCTCCGCGGTCAGGGTGACAGGACATGGGGGACCACCACCTGTGCCCCTCTCATGGCTCCTAATGGTGGACACCTTGCCCCTCACCTTGCGCCGCAGGTCATTGATTTTTTTTTGAATGTCTGAAGCACTCCGGGTGGAGTACCCCAGCACATTGACCCTGGCAGCAATGGTGGCCAGGATACCCTGCTTCCTTTCCCGGCTGGTCTTCCTGCTTTTTTTCCCATGGAGAAAATCATTAAATGCCTCCATAGCCGAGATTATCACAGTGACCTCCTGGGCATTATAGTTTAGGTTCCTCCTCTCTTTGGGGGTAGCGGGAGCAGCCATTACAGGGCAAAAGTATCTTCCCTGGGGTGGGGGGAAATGGAACTACTTTTGCGCCGGAATGGCGTTTCCGCCAGCGCTTTTAAGCGCCCAGCGGAACGCATTGCGCTGACGTTTCCCAGGAAGTGGTGCCGACGGAAGTTGTGAGCATGCGCACAAGGGGGGCGAGTGGAGCCGCACTCACTGCGCATGCTCCGTGGATGATGTGCTGAACGTAAGCCTCTGCGCTGGGCTCCGCCCATCATTTACATATGATCACACCCAGTTCCACTTGCGTCGGGTTACGCCAGCGCATTATCGTTACTCTGGCGCAAGTTTACGCGCAACTGCTATGTGAATTACAGGACTTGCGCTGAAAGGGTCTTCAGAGTAACGTAAATGAGAAGCGTTACTCCAGAGGAAAGATACTCTCATCTACCTGAATCTGGCCCTATATGTATCGCCATTTCCTTGCTACGATTATACAATCTCTGTACAATCTACTTAAGAACATATATAGTCTATGGTGAGTTTTACAGACTTCCAGTGACACACTTCTCCTGTTTTTCAATGCTACAACTCTGTTCCAAAAAGGCTGTTATCTGATTGCTCAGTTCCTTCTCCTGCTCCAGTGTGCACTCTCTGCCAAATGAATAATCTGTCTGGAAATATATGGGATACATGGAAAAGGTTCTAATTGACAGTGTCTGCATTAGAGAAGCACTGAACAACAGAGGTGGGAGGGAGCAATCCCCTGGAGGGGGAGGACAGATGCAGGGTGTGTCTTAATAAGGTCAGCTGCTGATGAACTTGCTCAGTCCACTAACAGTTTTTCTGTCCTGTGGGACAAATATCAGGAAGTCATAAAGGAGTTTGATATAGAAAAAATAGGAGACTGAGGTAAAGCTTGTCCTAGAATATAGGGAGAGCTTTTTTTTTCTGCAACAGGGGTACATTATTTGTATATTGATACATAGGGCAGCTGGTAAACTTAGAAAAAAATGAACTTAGCTGTTAAGATAATATCTTGTATGAATAAACCATTTCCTACATATAGAGAAAGCCATGTGAATGATTTATTAGAAAGCATGTAATTTTTTATTATTAAACTTGATGAAAATTACATCATATTTTACGAGTCGTTCAATACGAATGTTTCAGAGTTCAATAACTCTTTTTATTGCATTATTTTTATTTGTATGTCAATTTTAAAGCTTTTTGAGTTTAATTATTTTCAATCACAACCAAATGTATCTATTTTATTACAGAGAAGTCACTAAACTGAAAGGTTTATAAATGAATAAACGTGCAATATTTTAGATGGAAAAATTGCATATTTTTTGCATTTTAGATTTTATACTTCACCTTGACATTTCTTATCTGAATTGTTGAAACTTTTAATTTCTATGTTTTCACCACAATACTCCAATCCCTATGAGGAGCCCATTATTAAGCACCGTAGACTCTCTTATTGTGCTTTATCAAAGAATTGTATCTCTCTGCAATTTAACTGTAGTTATTCTACTCAGGGAAAATCTTTCATATTAGGTTCCTTTCATCATTTGATGACAACCCTTGAATACATCATTATTCAGCGATGGGTTATAAATTATAATCATTAGTCAGTTTTTCCTTATATAATCTGATATATAAACTGCTTCTTTTTTATCATCTTTTGATGGTAGACAGTAAATACAGCTGTCTATTTCGGTCTTCCTGATAGCGGTAATGGAAATGTTAAGTTATAAAAGGCTTTCTGGGAGACAAACATATTTGTAAGAAGTGCAAGGTATTATCATTATACATGCAATTAAACTTATCCTCTTGTATTCTTGGACTGGGTAAACATTGATAAAACTTTTTAATAGAGATGTCAAGGTCCTGTTTTCTTCCACTCAAACACTGAATTTCAGAAGAGTCTGCAGATGAATTCAAAATTTTACAGCTGCACATTTCCTCTTGGGTAATGTGGACTTTCATGTTTAACAGACTGAATGCATGGTGCTTTTCTCCCATATGATTAATAAAATTGATTTACAAAAAAGGCAAAGCTTCAGCTGTACAGATGTCAGTGTAAACAATAATCATCATGAAGTTCCTTACAGAGAAAGTATTCTTTATTAACAAAAAATAATATTGTTCTATAAAGAAGAGTAGTTAAAATCATAGGGCCAGATTCACGAACACTTGCGCTGGAGTATTTGGATATGCGCCGCGTAACTGTGCTGATGCGCCGACGTTTCTATGTGCCCGTACCCACCAAACTAGATGCGCCCAATAACGGCTCATTTGCGACCGGCGGAACGTTCCGACGCCAGAGTATCGTCTGCGTTTATTTTCGCTGGGCGCATCAGTCGCGCCCATTGATTTCCCCTGCAAATATGCAAATGAGGGATTTTTCACAATTCACGAACGGATTAGCACCATACGCTGGCTACATGCGCCGCGCGCATCTGGTCCGTCCGGCGCAAAGTTATTTCTACAAAAGGCTGCTTTATCTTTACTTCAGACGGTCACAGGTCAGCAGGAGAGCAGCTACAGCAGCGTTACCGACGATAGGAGCTAGCTGAGCACCCCCACTTGCAAGGACAACACCTCTGTGTGCCAACATGCCAGGGGCACTCGTGGTCCTAGAACTACTGATGGGTCCCCTGGAACCAAGAAGGCGGGCACGTGAGAGGATATACCGCACACGTATGAACCTCTTTGGCATGGGGGATGAGGAGGTGTATCGCCTATTCAGATTCAGCCCAGATGCAATACTTGAACTAACCACAACCCTGCAGGATGACATCACCAGCCCAACACACCGATCACAAGCAGTGCAGCCACTGGTGAAGGTACTGGCAACACTTAATTTCCTTGCAAGTGGATCATTCCAGCGTACAAGTGGAGTGGTGGCTGGGATGTCACAATCCTCCGTGAGCAGATGTGTGCACCAGGTTGTCCCTGCAATCCTCAGACGCATGTCCAACCAGTTCATCAGACCAACCACTGAGGAGCTACGTCAGAAGGCAATGACAGATTTCTACAACATTGCCAGATTCCCACGCACTGTGGGGGCCATTGATTGCACACATGTGGCCCTACAGCCCCCCAGTGCCACAGAGCACATATACCGCAATCGGAAGCATTGGCATTCCATCAACGTACAGGTGATAGCCGATGCCCAACGCCTCATATGGCACGTCCGTGCCAAACACCCCGGGTCCAGCCATGACAGTTTCATATACCGTCAGAGCCCCATCCCAGCAGAATTTAACCAGAATATGTATGGGGACAGCTGGCTGGTTGGTGAGTGACAAGGGAGTCAGGCATGACTATCCCCTCCCGTGATGCACAACAGAAATCGCACATGCATGACTAACATTCTCCTGTCTTTTACCTTACAGGTGACTCTGCATATGCATTGGGACCCCATCTAATGACTCCTTTCCGGAACCCCCAAACCAGAGGAGAGAGAAAATACAATGAAGCACACATCAAAACCCGTGCAGTGGTTGAGCAAACATTTGGGCTCCTGAAGTCCCGTTTCCGATGCTTGGATAAGTCTGGGGGGGCCCTATTGTATTCCCCTACCTTTGTGTGTCAGATCATCGGTGCATGTTGCATACTACATAACTTTGCTATGAAAAAAGGCCTGCATATTGACATACGTGATGACCTGACCCCCGACCCACACAGTCCCCACCTGCCAGAGGACACCCAGTCTGCTGATGGAAGAGCAGTCAGGAGGGTCCTCGCCGTAGGCATCTTTGGACACTAAACCAAAACATTAATAACACAGACAGTGCACGCGTGTACACCACTGATGTCCCTAGATCACACACACCACATGCACATCGCATTGGATTAGCCCAAGTCCAGCATGTAGGAGTTGGGAGCAGTAACGCCGCGTCAAGGCCCCAATGATGTCACTGTCCATTCACACACCTTTCACACATCATTCATTCAGCCGTGGGGTTCACTTCACCACCACGGCCGAGGGTGACACCCCTTACTTTCAGGAGTGCCACCCTCTCACATTCACACACCATTCACACTGTCCCCTGCACTCCTGACCGTGTGCAGTACAAAAAGAAATTATAAATATCATATCCTGATCATTAAAAGAAAAAAAATCTCATAACCTGAGAAAAATAAAAATTAAACTCATGACCTGAGTATGTCAAAAACAATAATATAAAACCATAAAAAAAAAAGGCCTCATCGGGGATGCCGGGGGCTTCTTCTGGGGGCCCCTCTCTGGCTCCGCAGCTGCCTGGATGGAGTGGGTGGGGGTGGGGGGGCATCTGGAGGTGGCTGATCCCCAGGTGGGCCACTCCTGGCAGGTGTGGCCTGCGTGCCCTCCAAGGCCCTGGCTATCCGTCCAAGGTATGTGTTCGTCTGGGCCTGCATCCGGAGCTGACGGGTCACCTGGTAATGCTGGGCCCGCCGACTCAGCCTCCCCTGCTCCCGGATGGCAGCACTGTTCCCATGGATGGCAGCAGTGTTGGCCTGGACGGCTGCAGTGAGGTGCCGGATATCCCCCTGCACCTCCCCCAAAGTGGTGACCACTGCAGCGCAGTTGCAGCTGACATCCTGCACTGCGTTGCTGAGGTTGGCAACGGAGCCCAGGCTGTCAGCCACTTTCTCCAAGTGCACCGCTATGGCCCCCATCTGTTCCGTCTGCCTGGCGTGATCCCTCGCCAACTGGTCCTGGACACCATCAGACACCCCCCTGGTCTTCTGGGTCGCCTTCCTGGGGCCAGAAGATGGATGTCCTCGGGTGGAAGGTGTCGCCCTTGAGGGGCTTCCAAGGATGGGGGAGGGGACGACAGACGGGCCAGGAGAAGGGGAGGAGACAGACAAGACTAATGAAAAGTCCTGCTCTGCCACAGCAGGATCCTCCACAACCACCTCGGCAGGTGTGGTGTGGCCACTCTCCTCCTCCACAACCTCTTCACCACCCAGTGGCTCGGGCACATGATGGCGTGGGGGGGATGGGGTGGAATGCAGGCTGACAGATGATGGCCCAGCTCCGTCATCTGTGGATGACACAAAGCAGACACATGTTGGTGGTTCCACACACTTGGCACATGTCCCCCCCCCCCCAAATGCAAAACAACAAATAGGGGATTATAAAACACTTACCTGTCCTTGTGCCTTCCTCCACGGAGTCATAGCCTGCGACCCCCTCCACCTGCTCCCTCTCCAGGCAGCGAGCAACCACCTCCTCCTCTGCGGTCAGGGTGACAGGACATGGGGGACCACCACCTGTGCCCCTCTCATACCTCCTGATGGAGGCCACCTTGTCCCTCACCTTGCGCCGCAGGTCATTTATTTTTTTTTGTATGTCCCCAGCAGTCCGGGTGGAGTAGCCCAGGACATTGACCCTGGCAGCAATCGACTCCAGGATGCCCTGCTTCCTTTCCCGGCTGGTCTTCCGGCTTTTTTTGCCATGGAGAAATTCATTATCCGTCTCCATAGCCGAGATAATCACTGAGACCTCCTGGGCATTAAAGTTGAGGTTCCTCCTCTCTCTGGGGGTAGCGGGAGCAGCCATTACAGTGCAAAAGTATCTTCCCTGGGGTGGGGGGAAACGGAACTACTTTTGCGCCGGAATGGCGTTTCCGCCAGCGCTTTTAAGCGCCCAGCGGAACGGATTGCGCTGACGTTTCCCAGGAAGTGGTGCCGACGGAAGTTGTGAGCATGCGCACAAGGGGGCGAGTGGAGCCGCACTCACTGCGCATGCTCCGTGGATGATGCGCTGAACGTAAGCCTCTGCGCTGGGCTCCGCCCATCATTTACATATGATCACACCCACTTCCACTTGCGTCGGGTTACGCCAGCGCATTATCGTTACTCTGGCGCAAGTTTACGCGCAACTGCTATGTGAATTACAGGACTTGCGCTGAAAGGGTCTTCAGAGTAACGTAAATGAGAAGCGTTACTCCAGAGGAAAGATACTCTCATCTACCTGAATCTGGCCCATAATATCATTAATCAGAACCAATTAGTAATTTGCTCACAGTATCTTGTTCTTGCATTGGGAAAAGAATAAACGTGACATTCTAGTACATACCAAGGGCCAGATTCTCAGCGGCGCTACGACGGAGTATCTCAGATACCCCGTCGTATCGCCGTTTTTTTGCCTCGTATCTATGCGAGTGATGCTTAGCATCACTTTGGCATAGATACGCTTCAACATCCGACAAGTGTAATACCATTACACTTGCGGATCGTAGTTGTAATGACAACTCCGGCCACTAGGTGGCCTTTACGTTGTTTTCTCATTTGCATATGCAAATGAGGCTAGTACGCCGATTCCCGATCGCTTTTACGCCGCCCCGTCGTCGCGTACGTCGTTTACGAACTTGTAAGGTTACCCCTGCTTCTATGAGGAGTAACCTTACGAAGTCCCGCAAGTTCCGTCGGATGCCGTCGGATGCCATGTTAAGTATGGCATCGGGTCAGCGTCGGCTTTTTCCATCGCTTACGTCGTTTTACTAACTCGTTCGCAAATAGGGCATTGTGTCATTTTGACGTCGGTTTCAACAACGCTTTCCGACGTGAGCTGGAGCATGCGCACTGGGCTTTTTCCCCGGCCGGCGCATGCGCAGTTCGTACGATGCAGGGGCACGCTTAATTTAAATACAAGCCGCCCCATTTGAATTATGCTACAGAGCAAGTGCATGGAGAATACGGCACTTCCTCTAGTACGATGCGGCGGCGTAGTGTAAATGGCTTACGCTACGCTGGCGATTTTCTTAGAGAATCTGGCCCCAAGTGTACATGTAAAGCCGAACTTTAATTAGTGGATGAGGTACAGATGCATACTTTGGGCCAGATTCAGGTAGATGGGCGCATCTTTATGGTGGAGTAACGTTTCTCATTTACGTTACTCCGCCGAAACTTTAGGAGCAAGTACTGTTATTCACATAGCACTTGCTCCTAAAGTTGCGGCGGCGTAGCAAAAATGAGCTGGCGGAATTCAAATTGGGCGGGTAGGGGGCGTGTATTATGTTAACTATGCGCGATCCCGCGGCGAACGTATTGCGCATGCGTCGACTGTCAGTGCGCATGCTCCAAATTCTGTCAGTGAACGTCAATGACGTCAATCCCCATTCACGGACGTTTTACGCAAACGACGCAAACATTTTTAAATTCGACACGATGACGACGGCCATACTTAACATAGGATACTCCACTAGGGGGCTGGTTTTTCTTTACGCCGCGTATCTCTTACGGATACGTCGGAAAGTCACTGCGTCGGGCCCGAATACGATCGTGAATTGCCGATTCTCGCTAATTAACATATTCTCGGCGTTAATCAGCGGGAACGCCCCGAGCGCCATTTTTAAAATTGCAGTTCCGATACGATGGCGAAATACAATTACGCCGCTCGTATAGGAACTCCAACCTGGCGTTTCTTGTTTTCTGCATACAGAAAACAGAAACGCCAGCTCAAAGTGAGAGTTAGGCTGGAGTATCACTGATACTCCAGCCTAACTCTACCTGAATCTGGCCCCTTGTGTTTGTTGGGTTCTAGAACATTATGTTGATTGTTCTCCAAAGAACCACTAATTTAGGAATTCGGGATTTACTACTTGAAACCCGAAATATGGAATTTGGAACACGGGACTTAAACATGTAACTTTCAAAATAGAACTCAGAATTTAGAACATGGAACTAGGAATTTGAAGCATAAACTCAAAACAAGGTACTCTAAACCTGGAATGCAGATATTTAAAACATAGAACTCTGTACATGGAACATTGTAAAATAGAACATAGCTCAGAACATGGAACTAAGAATTCAGAATATGGAGTTTGTAATATGAAACTCAGAATTCAGAACGTGGAACTTGTAATACCGAACTCAGAACATGGACATTGGAAAATGGAACTAGGAATACTGAACATGGAACTTCAGAACATAGGAATCAAACACAAAACTCGTTATTCAGAGATAAATCTTGGAAAATAGAAATAGAAATCTGGAACACTGAATATCATAATCAGAAATTATAATACAGAAAAAAACGTTGAATTCAGAATTTGAGAAATTCAGATCCTGGATCGTGAAACTTGGAACAAGGAAGTCTGAACATGAAACTTAGAAGATGGATCTTAGAACAGGTAACTCAGAGCATAGATTGTGGGCGGTAGGGGGCGCTGTAAAGTATATCAATATATGTAAACAGATAATGATAACAAATAACAAGTGATAGTGATATATCCTGTGAAATTAAATCAATAGTGATATTCATTTAATGTCCAGTGAGGCAACCAATGCTAAACCATGTAATAAATATAGTCCCAACTTGTGTCAGATGAAACAAAATAAGTGCTTCAAATCCAATGAGAACAGCCACCAACAACAAATGCTTGCTGCAATAGATGATTTCTCCAAAAAAGGTGCAATCTTACTCCTTCACCATGTTGCTCACAGGTACGACACCCAAAGTGCACAGGTATTATAATTTTGTGGACCTCTTTATTGAAAAAGATGGTCACAACCGCCTGTGCAGGATAATGCCTGCACACATATCAATAGACTGGAGTGAAATGCAGTACCCTCTTTCCTCCGATATCAAGGATGAGACATCTGACATAAAAAAAAAAATTCCATAGTGCAACCAATTTATTTGTATAAAAATTGATAAAAAGACCATTGGCCGATTGGCCGCTTACATTAATAGGTGCCCATCCCAGCACTGGGGCTGCAGCTACAATATCCACAATTACTCATTTGAGTAAACCACAATTAAAAAAAAAAACGCTAATAAAAGAGACAATAATTTATGCCATTGGGAAATAAAATTAAGACTTAGTTTTTATAACATCCTAAGATATTTGGGGCTAATTTATACTGTACTTTTTGTTTACAAACTTTTATTAAAGAGATAAATGATGGTACACAATGAAGGTTAAGGCATATAAGAAGTCAGTACGAGTACACACATCAGCATATCGCTTAAAGGCACAAATAATTATCCCTATTAGCAGAAAAGTTAAAGGCTGAATTAACAGTGATAATGGCAGAGATCAAACAATATCAACTAGAATATGACAAGCGAGGGGAAACTAGACTGGGTTAAAAAACAGGGGGGAATGCTCGAACCAGGGAGACCATTTGTTGTTATAAATATGAGGCCTCGTACACACGATCGGACATATCCGATGAAAACGGTCCGCGGACCATTTCCATCGGATATGTCCGATCTGGAGTTTGATCCGATGGCGTGTACACACCATCGGATCAAATTCCCCGCCGGCAGACGGCGCGGTGACGTGGCGGTGACGTTGACGCCGCCACGTCACCGCACCAGGAAGTAAAACACTTCCGCGCATGCGCCGAATCCATTCGGCGGCGGCGCGGCGGCGGTGCGGGACGACATGTCTGCTGGTAAGTGTACTAACCAGCAGACATGTCGGGCGGACGGATTCCACCCGATAGATTTCAAAGCATGCTTTGAAATCTGTCGGGTGGACAAATCTGTCCGCTAGCCCATACACACGATCGGAGATGTCTGCTGAAACGGTCCATCGGACCGTTTTCAGCGGACATATCCCCTCGTGTGTACGAGGCCTGAGAGGTGTTTTGTAGTGTATAGAAGATTTTTTCCATTAAGCTTATATCGTTGATTCTGGATTTGAGTGGGGCTAAGGGAATCATAGGTGATTTCCAGTGGAAAGCTATTAACCAGTGTATGGCGACACATATTTTGTGAATCAATCTCATATAACATATGGATAGACCGATGATTGAGGAAAAAAAAAAGCAATTATGTAGTGTCATGGTAATGGCATTGTCAGAGATCTTGGAGGCAAATTTCTCTACCTTTAACCAAATGCCCTTGACCTTCTCACAATACCAGAAGATGTGGGGGAACGAGCCTAAGGAGTTGCAGTCTCTGAAACAAGAATGGGAAAACATTTATACTGTACTTAACCACATTATAGTTATTCAGTGCACTATACTATTAGTATTAGCCACTAGATGGAGCCTCCCTCACATAATCCCATTATGAATGAGTTGGGCCACTAGATGGAGCCTCCCTCACATATTCGCATTATGAATGAGTTGGGCATTAATTTGTCTAGATTACATAGTTGGACCCTTACACTTAAGCATAGTGCCTTATATGATAGCCCTTGCTATTGGACTCTTCCTTGTTGCCAAGTTGTATCAAAATGATTTGTGTGCTTAAATTCTATTCAATATTAAAGGAACACTAAAGACAAACTTTTATACTTACCTCCACTGTGCAGCTCGTTTTGCACAGAGTGTCCTCTAACACTGTCTTCTAGGGTCCCTCGGCAGCTGTCTCAGCTCCTCCTCGCAAAAGCTTTCCACCTTCATGCGAGCGAGCTCGCATGGTGGAAAGCTTTTGCGAGCGCGCTCCCATGATACAGCGGCGGGCATAGCCGCCAACTGTATCATTCGGCCCGCCCCCCGACGCGCCGCATCATCCGCTGTGATTGACAGCAGCGCCAGCCAATGGCTGCACTGCTGTCAATCCGTCCAGCCTAGCCAATTAACGGCCAGGCTGGGAACCGAAGAGGATCAAGTGGACGCGCGTGGGACTTTCAAGGGGTCAGGTAAGTAAAATGGGGGTTCGGGGGGGGGGGGGGGGTACCGTCGGATGTTTTTTCACCTTAATGCATCCTAAAACATTTACCTTTACAACCCCTTTAATTTAATAGTGTCCATAAGCTGAAACCCAAAATGTGCTATTTTATATTAAGAACATATTGATAATTGAGGTTGCACATACCCACTTGGGCCTTTGTGCCATATTTAGTGAACCCAAACATTAAAATTGCTATCTTAGAGGCAGAGATAGTTCAAGAAGGATTTAAATTTAGAATATCCATTGATAGTATTGGGTATGGATATAAATACTAATTATCTGGAGATAAACCCTTGAATGCTTTCTCCTCATAGTTTGACCCATGGGATATGATACGTCAGATCCCAATTGTCATTAATTTGACAGAAAACAATTCAAGTCCAGTTCAATGTTCATACCAAGTGGCTGCATACTCTGCAATTTATACAGCCACATGGTTTCATTTTGAGAAATGGCTCGTCTCATATGTGTTCCTCTCCAATGCTTGGAGATCTTATCTATTCCAAAAAACCTACACAGACCTGGGTCACTCTGGTGTTGGCTTTTGAAGTGTCTAGACACACTGTGGTTTGGAAAACCCTTTTTAATATTGGCAAGATGTTCGTTAATTCCTACTTTAAGGCCACGTGCACACGATCAGACGGGTCCGATGAAACTGGTCCGACACACCGTTTTCATCGGAACAGGCTGAAGTGGTCTGATGCTCTGAAATGTGTACACACCATCGGACCAAACATCCGATCAGACCAGAACGCGGTGACGTAGAACACAACGACGTGCTGAAAAAATGAAGTTCAATGCTTCCAAGCATGCGTCGACTTGATTCTGAGCTTTCGCGGGTTTTTGGTCCGATGCTTTTGCGTACTAACCATCGAATCTTAAAACTTTGGTCCGACAGACAACGGTCCGATAGGCCGTACACACAATCGAATTGGTCCGATGAAACTGGTCTTAAGACCAGTTTCATCGGACCGGTCTGATCATGTGTACGCGGCCTAAGTTGTCGTGTGGTCCGACCCACGTACTGGAGTGAGCAGGGACTCTTCAAAACGTAGGTTACATGCTCAGAATTATAATATATGTTATCAAAGGTTTCATTTTGAATTGCTCCTTCGTTACATTTGACTGAAAGTGTCTAGTTTTCTTAGGGCCTCCTGATTTTCTTGTAGTTTTACACACTTTACATCGAGTACAATGGTGAAATCCCGACCCGTCCAAGAAAGTAATTGGTTTCTTAGGGGGTCCGGTACATTACAGGCTTTTCGGTTTCTCAGACCTGGGGCCCTTCTATAGAAAAACTTAGGTTTGGATGAAATGGTATATTGTAAATCTTGATATTTAAAGGGGTTGTAAAGGTAAAACATTTTTTCCTTAAATAGCTTCCTTTACTTTAGTGCAGTCCTCCTTCACTTACCTCATCCTTTAATTTTGCTTTTAAATGTCCTTATTTCTTCTGAGAAATACTCACTTCTTGTTCTTCTGTCTGTAACTCCACACAGTAATGCAAGGCTTTCTCCCTGGTGTGGAGTGTTGTGAGGGAGGGAGCGAGCAGGAGAGTCAGGACGCCCACTAACACACTCGCCTCTCCAGCACCTTGCTGTCTGATCTGCAGCTTATGAGTTATAACCAGTGCCTGAACCTAATTACCTGTTATCCTTCCAACCCAGCTTGTCTGACCACCCGTACCTCTCCTACCTCTGACCTTTGGCTTACGATTGACCCTGTTCTTCTGATTGACCCACCGCTGCCTGCCTGTCATGGACGTGGTCGACCACCAGGTGGCGCTAGCGGCACTACGGCGCGCACGGGGGCTCCGGGAGCACGAATTCGCGGCAAATCGGCGCGCACGTGCACGCGCAATCGCAATAAAGTAGTTCCAGATATAAGAAAAGTATTTGTTTGTTATATTTAACACAGCCAATCTTGGCCCCAAAGATTGGTTTAACAATATTCATTCACTTATTTTATTTTTTGATATCATCATCATAATTTTCACATATATTGGTTTTGCGCTGTACCTCACCCTTTTTTCCAATACCTTTAATATATGTATCTATATTATTGGTACTAGCAGCATTTCCACCCATCCTGGTTTAGCACAGTGTTTTTTCCATATTTTCTAGGATAGTATTGACAATTTGACTCGTAAAAACTAGGTTCCATAGGTCTAGGATCTATTGGGGCACACCGATTGTAGGTATTTACTGGGTATGGTGGTGGATAGGGATAAGGGTGGTGAGGGAGATGATTGGGTTTGGGGTGATTGGGATGTGGTTTGGTGGATGGTTTGATGCTCTTTAACGGAGTACTAGAACTTTTGGGGGTTTTCTTCAGCTGTAGTGCTGGTGGCGGCATCCCCAGCTCTTTAACCAGAGATAAATCGGATGAAATTGAGCATGTCCTGCAAGCTATAAACTTTATTATCTTCAAAATCTTTAATGTCTTTTTGATATGTTTTGAGTTTTTTTACTTTTGATTTCCCAATCATATTTTAATAAATGAGTTTGTAGAAGTTTAGCTTTGTCTGTATACTCACTATGGGTCTTGAATGATTCCATTCTTTCTTTAAGATTTGCAATTTTGACATCCAATATCACATTTTTTGCTTTGCGTCTTCTAACCATCAACTGCATTAGTTTTTGTTCACAGGCATTAAAGAACTGGTACCATTCATCCAATAGTTGTAAATCTTCAATCCCATCATTGGGACTGACATCCCACCTTAATCTCCTAGGTGTGAGGTTCTTGCCTATATACATTTCAAAGGGCGCAATGTCCCACCAGAGTCTTATCTGTTTCTCCATGTCAAATTGTAATTGTTTGAAACCCCTTTCAAGACCTATGTTGGGACTAGGGGCTTGCTGGAATACTTTTTCTAAGTTAATGTGTCGATCATCATGGAATTGAACACATCCATGGCTGCGTGAATAAGAATTAGTTCAAGAAATTATAAATTCTTGATACTTAAAGTGATTGTGGAAACAGTGATTCCACACCAAACTAAATAAATATATAAATCTAGCTAAAATAATAAATTTAAGCTATTGCTGAGCTGCTCCCCTAATTTGATGAGGTGATTGATGCAGGAGGCTGTGACTGCTATTTACATAGATTGTGGGCGGTAGGGGGCGCTGTAAAGTATATCAATATATGTTAACAGATAATGATAACAAATAATAAGTGATAGTGATATATCCTGTGAAATTAAATCAATAGTGATATTCGATTAATGTCCAGTGAGACAACCAATGATAAACCATGTGATAAAGATAGTCCCAACTTGTTTCAAATGAAACAAAATAAGTGCTTCAAATCCAATGAGAACAGCCACCAACAAAAAATGCTTGCTATAATAGATGATTTCTCCAAAAAAAAGTGCAATCTTAATCCTTCACCATGTTACTCACAGGTACGACACCCAAAGTGCACAGGTATTGTAATGTGCTTACCAGATTTTGTGGACTTTATTGAAAAACATGGTCACAACCGCCTGTGCAGGATAATGCCTGCACAGATATTAATAGACTGGAGTGAAATGCAGTACCCTCTTTCCTCCGATATCAAGGATGAGACATGTAACAGAAAAAAACGTCCATAGTGCAACCTATTTATTTGTATAAAAATTGATAAAAAGACCGATGGCCGATTGGCCGCTTACATTAAAAGGTGCCCATCCCGACACTGATTTCAGATCATGCCCCAGTTACGTTAACACTCTCCCCGATCCAGAAAGGCTATATAGAACGGACTTGGAGATTGAATGAATCAATATTAGACAATAAAAAAATAGCAGATGAATTGGCAGCTAAAATAAGGGAATATTTTGAGAGGAATACATCAGGGGAGGTGTCGGTCCAGGCAGTGTGGGAGGCCCATAAAACGGTCATAAGAGAAGAATTAATAGCTTATGGCTCCTACATCAAGAAAGAAAGAACTAAAGAAGTGACAGAGTTACTACAGAAGATTACTGTATTTATCGGCGTATAACACCCTAACTTTAAGAGGGAAGTTTCAGGAAAAATACTTTCCACAGCCCCCTGCGTATAACACGCAGGCACAGTTTACCCTCTATTTTCAGGGTAAAAAAGTGAGTGTTATACGCCAATAAATACAGTAATATATTAGAGATTCAACAATTACAGAACCTCCGAGCAGAACTTGCACATTGCTTAGATCGAAGAATTAAAAATAAATGCAGATACTTTGCTCATAGGTTCTATGAGCAAGGGGAATAATGTGGGCGGCTAATGGCTAAACAACTAAAAAAAAAAAAAAAAGGGTCCAGACATGTTCATAACCTATTAATACAAAACGAAAAGATAGTGGAAACGGGCCATAGCGAGAGAATTTAATAAATTCTACGAAAACGTATATAATATCCAGGTACCTGAGACCTTACAAACAGGGGATAGAGAGGACCATAGAAGGGAAGAGATACGAGAATAAATAAAGGAGTCATCAATGCCTATACTGTCGGAAACAACTATAGCAGAAATGGAACTTCCAATTACAGTGGAAGAGTTGAGCATAGCAATAGCAGCCTTGCCGACAGGGAAAAGCCCTGGTCCAGATGGATTGGCAAATATTTATTATAAAAAATTCTCTCCTGAGTTAATAAAACCGTTGTGCAATTACTTTAACACAATTAACACAACTAACCCACTGCCTCCAGAAGCCCTGCTGGCATATATTACTGTACTTCCAAAAGAAGGGAAAGATCCTCAGAACTGTGCTAATTATAGGCCTATTTCTCTGCTCAACTCAGACACTAAACTGCTGGCCAAAATCTTAGCGCTGCGATTACAAGAGCATATTGGGGCCTTAGTTCACCCAGACCAGACAGGTTTTATGAAAGGATGCGAGGCAAGGGTTAATACCATCCGGGCACTCCACCTTCTTCATTGGATGCAATATGGGCCAGAGAAAACCCCAAAGATCTTACTATCAATGGATGCTGAAAAATCGTTTGATAGGGTGAATTGGGGCTTTATGAATGAAGTCTTGAGGGGGGTGGGCCTGGGGGACCGCATGATGGGATGGGTAATGGCCCTTTCTACGGACCCAAGAGCAAGGGTTAAAGTAAATGGCACAATATCGGATTATCTTAATATACGAAATGGAACAAGACAGTGTTGTCCAATTTCACCATTAATATTTGCTTTAATATTAGAGCCATTTCTTTGTAAGATTAGAAGTAATGGGGAAATAGTAGGGACATGTATTGGGGATATGGAACACAAAGTATCGGCCTATGCTGATGACTTATTATTTTACCTTTCAACACCCCAGACATCTCGAACATCTCTAATGCAGGAAGTGGACAGATATGAGCATCTTAAAAATTAATTTTGAAAAATCAATACTTTTACCCAGCCATGTACCTCAGGAGATGACGAGGACGCTAAGGAGGGCGTACCCCTTCGTATGGAAGAAGGACTCCCTGTTCTATCTGGGGGTACATATCACTGCAGATCTAAACATTATATATAACCTTAACTACGTATCCCTAGTGACCAGGCAGGGCCGGCGCTAGCAATAGGTGGGTCAGGCAGCTGCCTAGGGTGCCAGGGTAGGGGGAGGGTGACAAAATCCGGATTCCCAGCCACTTGCTGGGGATTCAGATTATTAAAATACCCCCAGGATCAGCATTTTTTTAAATACATGCCTTATGGCGCATTGGTGCCAGCAGCCAGGCTAGGGGGAGGTTGCGCCTGTGACTAAATCCCGGACGGACCGCTCTATCACCAGCCTGCAGTGCCACTCTAGTAGCGGCGGCAGTAAGAAGATGAGGGGAGAGAGCCTGGACAAGGAGCAGCTGGCCGGAAGTGCCGCATGATCGCTGGAGGCGGATGAGATGGAAGCCCTGCATGCACTGTACCTACGGCAGGCTTGCCGCGATATCTGCTCCCCCCCTCCTCCTGGGCCCCCGGGATCTGGTGTTCAAGGACAGGCAGACGCAGCGCAACTGTCCTGGAGACTGGAGTAAAGTAATCACCCGCCACTGGCTCAGGTATAGTGGAAACACAGGCAGCACTCACAAAAAATAAAACATTGACTCTGCTTTTAAGTTAATAGTGCATTGCACTTTGTACAGAGGGGATACTGATATGTGTGTCGGGGGACACAGACGTGCAGGGGGGTACTGATATGTGGGGGGCAGTCGTGCAGGGGGGACAGATGTGTGTGTGTGGGGGGGCAAACATGCAGGGGGTACTGATATGTGTGTGGGGGGGGACAGACGTGCAGGGGGGTACGGATATGTGTGTGGGGGAGACAGACAGATGTGCAGGGGGGTAATGATATGTGGGGGGCAGGCGTGCAGGGGGGACAGATATGTGTGTGTGGGAGGGACAAACGTGCAGGGGGGTACTGATATGTGTGTGGGGGAGACAGACAGACTGCAGGGAGTACTGATATGTGTGTAGGGGGGACAGACATGCAGGGGGTACTGATATGTGTGTGGGGGAGACAGACAGATGAGCAGGGGGGTACTGATATGTGTGTGTGGGGGGCAGACATGCAGGGGGATACTGATATGTGTGTGTGAGAGACAGACAGACTTGCAGGGGGTAATGATATGTGGGGGGCAGGCGTGCAGGGGGGACAGATATGTGTGTGTGGGAGGGACAAACGTGCAGGGGAGTACTGATATGTGTGTAGGGGGGGACAGACATGCAGGGGGTACTGATATGTGTGTGGGGGAGACAGACAGATGAGCAGGGGGGTACTGATATGTGTGTGTGGGGGGCAGACATGCAGGGGGATACTGATATGTGTGTGGGGGAGACAGACAGATGTGCAGGGGGGTAATGATATGTGGGGGGCAGGCGTGCAGGGGGGACAGATATGTGTGTGTGGGAGGGAAAAACATGCAGGGGGGTACTGATATGTGTGTGGGGGAGACAGACAGACTGCAGGGAGTACTGATATGTGTGTAGGGGGGGACAGACATGCAGGGGGTACTGATATGTGTGTGGGGGAGACAGACAGATGAGCAGGGGGGTACTAATATGTGTGTGGGGGGGGCAGACGTGCAGGGGGTACTGGTATGTGTTTGGAGGGACAGATGTGCAGGGGGTACTGATATGTGTGTGTGTGGGGGACAGACAGATGTGCAGGGGGGTACTGGTATGTGTGTGTGGGGGGGGGGCAGATGTGCAGGGGGGTACTGGTATGTGTGTGGGGGGGACAGACGTGCAGGGGGGTACTGATATGTGTGTGGGGGGGCAGACGTGCAGGGGTACTGGTATGTGTTTGGGGGGGACAGATGTGCAGGGGGTACTGATATGTGTGTGGGGGGACAGATATGCAGGGGGGTACTGGTATGTGTGTGGGGGGGGACAGACGTGCAGGGGGGTACTGATATGTTTGTGGGGGGGCAGATGTGCAGGGGGTACTGGTATGTGTTTGGGGGGACAGATGTGCAGGAAGTACTGATATGTGTGTGGGGGGACAGACAGACGTGCAGGGGGGTATTGGTATGTGTGTGGGGGGGGGACAGATGTGCAGGGGGGTACTGGTATGTGTGTGGGGGGGGGAGACGTGCATGGGGGTAATGGTATGTGTGGGTGGGGGGGCAGACCTGCAGGGGGGTACTGGTATGTGTGGGGGGGGGGACAGATGTGCAGGGGAGTACTGATTTGTGTGGGGTCGGAGACAGATGTTCAGGGGGTTACTGATATGTGTGTGTGTGTGTGGGGGACGGATGGACAGATATGTGTGTGTGGGGGGAGACAGGTGTGCAGGGGGGTACAGATATGTGTGTGGGGGGGGGCAAAATTAGGTTTTGCCTAGGGTGTCAAAACTCCTTGCACCAGCCCTGTGGCCAGGATAGTGGGGGATCTAAAGAAATGAACAGGACATTATGTGACATGGTTTGGACGAGTCAGGCGGCGTACACACGACCGAGGTTTGCTGCATTCCAGTGAGGACCTCGGCCGTGTGTACGCTCTCTATTTGCTCGACGGCCCGCCTGGAAGAATGGCTGGTTGCCATTCCCGACGGGCGGGTCGCCGATTTCGACGGCCGGCAGGGAACCTCGATGGGCGGAACGATGTGTTCTGCCCGTCAAGGTTCTCTGCCGTGTGTACACGGCCTCAGTGCTATTAAAAAGTGTATTCTACCTAGAATTATTTACATACTACATACAGTTCCAATTAAATTACCAGAAACCTTTTTTAAACAGATACGGAAAGGCATTTGTAGCATTTGTGTGGAATGACAAACAACCAAGGCTGGCCTATGACATCTTGTGCAGAAGTAAGGTAGAGGGAGGAATGGGGCTGCCAGCGATATCAATATACTACAAGGCAATGTCGTTGGTCTGAATTTTGAACTGGTGCCATGACTCCTCTAATAAAATTTGGGTCCCATTAGAAAAAACAATAGTGGGGAGGAACCTGGCAGGGGCCCCTTGGATCCCAAGTATGTCAAGAGGACTCTCGAAATGGACATCTCCCTGGGATAGGTTGAATAAAAGGGGAGAGCATTCACCCCTTTGGCTCCACTGGAGGGATTCCCATGGTTTCCTCCGGGGAGGGGGGCGATTACTGGGGGCATGGGGTCGGGGGGGAGATACCACATGTGGTAAATTCGCTCTGCAGGGAACCCTAGCAACATATCCAGACTTGGTTACAGCTTTAGGGCACATACCCACAGCAGGATGGAGATATTATCAAATGACAGGAATTTTTAACAAGATGAAACCCCCACTGAGATCATCAAACTCAATTACGGTGTTTGAGGGTCAGTGTGTGCATTTGAGGGATGCTAGGCATTTGTTGTCTCAGATGTACAGACTGATATTAAGCTCCCAAAAGAGTAAAGTACCATACTTCATCAGGGAATGGGAAAGAGAATTAAATAAGGTACTGTCAGATGAACAAATTAAAAAAATTATTAAATCAACTTATTCTACATCTATAAGCTCGTATGTTAAGGAAATGGCTTATACATTTATGACAAGGTGGTATAGGACACCAGAAAGGTTAAATCAGATGTACCCAGCGACAGATGCCCGGTGTTGGAGAGGGTGTGAGCAAAGAGGTACATTCCTCCACTTATGGTGGGAGTGCCCCAGGATTAAAATATTCTGGGAAGCAATTGCACCATGGATTGAGAGGTTGACCCCTACACCCAGAGCTGTATCCTGGCCTAGGCCAACAAGGCCCAGGCCTAGGGCAGCACGTTGCAGGGGGGCAGCACGGAAAGAGTCTCCACCGGCTTGCACTATTAGTCTAGCACTGTTAGTGTAGCACCAGTCTTATGGGACGGACTGGGCAGAAAGGCAAGCATTCGGTAGGGGGGGGGGGGGAGCTTCTAATTTTGACTGTCCTATCATCCTGGACCACAAACCTTCCTCACTGTGGTATATGTTTTCTGCTGTACCGTTGGCATGGTTATATCTTTTTAGTCCACTCCATAAAATTATCAGAATTTTGTGCCTAAAATAGAACTTTAGGAACACTTTTCTATTGAATTTTGGATAGAGTAAGTGTCATGGACCATGAAATACTGAAATCCTAATTCATGTATTACAGATTTGATTCTGAACCCCAGCCAGGTCAACAGACTCATAAGTGATACTCATTGTCCATTGTGTGATAACCCTGTTTAAAGCCTTTCTATTATCAGGTGTAAATGACTTCTGCCCTGTCTCTGGTCTCCAGACAGTTCCATTGTTCTGTGGCTGGCTATTGTGTACATTGATTGACCCCCTGGGGCTTTTGTCTGAACACACATATTCAGGCTATTCAAGCTTTGGGACCAATCTCTGCTGAGACATTTTCAAGTCCTCATTTGCATGGTTTAAGAGGACCAGATTGAAGACTGCATACTTTACAATGGACCAATAAGAAAGCGGTTGTTGGGGGCGGGATGTTCCAAATCCTGTATAAAGTGTGCTGTGTACTTTCAATAAAGTGTGTCCTGTTACATTCAGCATTAAGCCATGGCTCATGTGTGGATTATTCAGCGATTCCAGGGATATTCCTAGTCGGGAATATTGGGTGATTTCTTTTATGGGAGAAGAAAGGAATGGATGGCGGAGATATGTTCGACGACCGTCACAACTGGTTGGCAGCAGCGGGATTTTCCCTTCTACTTTCCTTTACACCAGGATTCCAAGCAGACACTGGGAACAGTGAATGGAAGACCGGTACACCCTGCTTAAAAGAAATACACTGAAAGAACTAATGGAAGTTTGTGGAAGGATTGCTAGCAACAAAACCGAGCGTGTCATCATAGCAGAATAAATGGAGCTAGACCAGGAGAACTCGGTTGCAGCAACGCCAGCAGTACAGAAGATGGGGACACCAGTGATTCAGGAGGAGGAATCACCAGCTAACAAGCTAATAAGAGAGAAATTAGCATGGTTCGGTCCAAACCCAACGGCGGATGTGGTGCTGAAAGTGATGACTCTAGTAGCGGAGGAGGCTAAACAAATAAGAAACGCAGAGCTACAGTTAAAACTGGCAGCAGTCCAACAAGCAGCCGCACATTCTCCAAACAGTGAGTACAGCACAGCAGACACAAGGAAGATTCCGTTTAGAGCTTTTAAAGCTTTTGATGAGAAAGAACGAGAGCGGCAACATGAGCTGAGAATTGCAGAAATACAACGATCGGTGACAACGCCTAAAGAAGCAGCACCAAATGAAAGACAGGAGATGGTGAACCTCTATCCCCAGACACCAGTTGCAGAGACAGGGGATCTGATAGACTTCTCTGCTGAGGAAGAACAACCTGATGGGCCTCCAGCAGAAGAGCTGGTATCAGGGCCACACTTCACTGTGCTCTGCCCAGCCCCAAGAGCAGTATTTGTGGAGTTACAAGGAACTTCCCCAGCTGAAGCGCTGGTCACCGGACAGAGGGTTCAAGACCTCTGCCCCACCCCTGTGGCAGTTTTGGAGGCTCAGGGTGAGAAGATGGCGATCACTCCCCAGCCACAGATTACAGAATGTATGGATTGTTCAGAGGATGTTATGGATTATGCATCCCCAGCAGAAGTGCTGGCAACAGGGCAGAGTACCAGCCATCTCTGCCCAGCACCGGGACCAACTGTGGAGTTCCAGGGAGCCGGGGCGGTTGGCCCCCCTCCCCAGCAACCAGCTGAGGTGGTAAAGCTCTTACTCCCAGCGGAACCACTGGCAGCAGGACAGGCTGCTACTGGCGGCTGCACCCCACTACAGCTTGAGTGGATACCAGTGGATGGGACTTCAGTCTCCACTGGTATATCCCATAAATGGTGGCCAGTTGGCCCAGACCCCCAACAGCATGATGGACTGAGCCCAGCCACCCTGTCATCTCTCCAGCAGCTGAAAGGACTCCAGGGAGAAGGGCCAGTCCAGGCCTCTCCCCAGCGGCAGACGTGTTCCCTGAGAGAGGCAGAGGATGGCGGGGTGAGTAATGCTCGGTTTGGAGCAAGTGATTTGGGGTACTGTATGGATACCGGCATTGGGGGACTGGAACTACTGACTGAATTCAGAGACAACCCATCTGGTGTCTCCTACTGGGTTAGTCCCCTGCCAAAAGGGGAGATGTGTGACAGGCCTAGCCGGGACAGGGGCTTTTGGAGAGGACTGAATGCGAGCCTCTTGCCGTCCGATTATGGGCCAGGGTCTCAAACCAGGAAGGCGGATGGGTTATCCTGGCAGACAGTCCTGGAACCTTAAGACTACTTGCCCAACATCCTCGAGTGACCCGTTTGGGTCCCACTGTGGATGTTGAATTATTTCCCAGGGGGAGTAATGTCATGGACCATGAAATACTGAAATCCTAATTCATGTATTACAGATTTGATTCTGAACCCCAGCCAGGTCAACAGACTCATAAGTGATACTCATTGTCCATTGTGTGATAACCATGTTTAAAGCCTTTCTATTATCAGGTGTAAATGACTTCTGCCCTGTCTCTGGTCTCCAGACAGTTCCATTGTTCTGTGGCTGGCTATTGTGTACATTGATTGACCCCCTGGGGCTTTTGTCTGAACACACATATTCAGGCTATTCAAGCTTTGGGACCAATCTCTGCTGAGACATTTTCAAGTCCTCATTTGCATGGTTTAAGAGGACCAGATTGAAGACTGCATACTTTACAATGGACCAATAAGAAAGCGGTTGTTGGGGGCGGGATGTTCCAAATCCTGTATAAAGTGTGCTGTGTACTTTCAATAAAGTGTGTCCTGTTACATTCAGCATTAAGCCATGGCTCATGTGTGGATTATTCAGCGATTCCAGGGATATTCCTAGTCGGGAATATTGGGTGATTTCTTTTATGGGAGAAGAAGGGAATGGATGGCGGAGATATGTTCGACGACCGTCACAGTAAAGGTACAGTAAGGGAAGGGCAGTTCTTTAACAGCAAGGGAAGGGAGGGGTGGGTCATATTTAAATTAGGGGTGCACGAGTTTAGTCAGGCCTAGGGCAGCACAAAACCTAAATACATCCCTGCCTACACCTATGGAGTTTACACCCCTATGCTTCCTATTCCATGGAACGCCTGGCCCCATTAAAGCCTACAGGATTATACCACACAGCAAAATTATTAATCCCTAGATTTTGGAAACAGATCGCCTGTCCAACTCTAGTAGATTGGAAAAAGGAGGTCAATTGGAAAATGGAAGCCGAAAGGTGGATTCAAATAGTGAAGGACAAAAAAGGTGAATTTAAGATGACATGGGCAGGCTGGTTACAGTATGCACCTGAAATGGGCTAAGGATAAGAGAAATGGAATGGGAAAGCAGGGGGCGTAACAGATCCATGAGGTCCCCAGTGAAGTCGCATATGGTTTTAGCCACGGAAGAATAAAGAGCTAGAACATGAACTTTGACCAGAATTGAATTATCTATGTTTTTGTGTTTTTTTTTTCTTCTTCTCACTCTCTCTTAGAGTTGAGCGGACACCTGGATGTTCGGGTTCGGACCCGAATCCGAATTAAAAAAAAAAAATTCGGGTTCGGGAACCCGAACCTGAACCCGAACTCCGAACCCCATTGAAGTCAATGGGGCACGGACTTTTAGTTAAAAAAAAAAATGCGTGGGGGTCCCCCTAAATTCAATAACCAGACCCTTTAGGTCTGGTATGGATATTAAGGGGAACCCCGCCGTTAATTTAAAAAAAAAATGACGTGGATTCCCCCCAAATATCCATAACCAGACCCTTCAGGTCTGGTGTGGACTTTAAGGGGAACTCCACCCCAAATATAAAAAAAAAAAATGGCGTGGAGTTCCCCAAAAAAAATCCACACCTTATCCGAGCACGTTGACCTGGCCGGCCGAATGACGCGCCGGAGCTTGACGTTTCTTTTATAGGGGAGGCAGGCCACGTGTCACGTGACCCCGTCCCCCTCTGACGCAAGGGGCATGTCTGGGCTGTCCCAGTGACGTAGCACAGTGTGCGTCAGAGGGGGACAGGGTCACGTGACGCGTGGCCCGCCTCCCCTATAAAAGAAACGTCAAGCTCCGGCGCGTCATTCGCGGAGCTGTGCTCTGAATGAATGGATCTTCTCATCGCTGGACCAACCGGCCGTCGCTGGAGAGATCACCCGTCGCTGGAGAGATCACCCGGCACTGGATACAAGACAACGTTGGAGCAGGGAGCAGCATCGATCGTCTATTTTCACTGCTGGACTTTTATTTGGTTTAATTAATAAAGTAATTTGTTCTACGGTGTGTGTTTTTCTAAAAACTACTATTTACACTTCCTTCGTGAAATGGTAGGGGGGGGGGGCAGGATCTGGGGGTCCCCTTTGTTAAAGGGGTCTTCCAGATTCTGATAAGCCCCCTGCCCGCATACCCCCACAACCACCGGGCAAGGGTTGTGGGGATGAGACCCTTGTCCTCATCAACATGGGGACAAGGTGCTTTGGGGGGCACCCCAAAGCACCCTCCCAATGTTGAGGGCATGTGGCCTGGTGCGGTTCAGGAGAAGGGGGAACCCCACATCATTTTTTTTTAATTGACGGCAGGGTTCCCCTTAATATCCATACCAGACTTAAAGGGTCTGGTTATTGAATTTGGGGGGACCCCCGCGCATTTCTTTTCCCCGAACTCTGAAACCGGACCGAACTTTCACCAATTATTGGGGTTCGGGTCCGGGAAAAACTCAAAGTCCGTACCGAGCCCGAACTTTACAGTTCGGGTTCGCTCAACCCTACTCTCTCTCTCTCTCTTCCTTACTGTCCTCCCTTGGAGTCTCTTTTTACAGCTTTGATAGCATGGCGTAGGATGTCTGCCCTGACTAGGAGAGAGAGAGAGAGGGAGTTCAGTCACTTTGAAATAGGGATGGAAGGGAGGGGTGGGGGGGAAAGGAGTAGGGTAATATAGGAGAGGAGGGACTTAAAGTAGAATTAGGATAGAGGCTGAACACTGTCACTAAGAGGATATTATGTGTTTGTTTCCCCCACCCTTATTATATGGGAGGGGGTGACTATGGAGATGGGTATGTCACTTAAAGTGGGAGGGGAAGTAGGTCAGAAGGACCGTTAGAAGGTAAACACGGTTGATGATATTTTTTATCATAAGGTACAAACACATACCTTTAATATCATGGCCATTAGTGGCCTCTTATGAGGGTTTGGTAGAGGAGGGAAGGACAAATAAATCACATGGAAGTAGGTAAGGGTTATTTCCCCTCACCTCTTCCTCCTTGGGTTTTTTTTTTTTCTATTCATGCATTTTAGTTCCGGAAAAAGGCCATGAGGGCCGACACACATAATCACGGGGGGCCAATAGTTAAACACGAGGCACAATTTTAATTAACAATTATTATTATAATTAGTTAATATTTCAATATTGTCAATTATTTTTTTTGTCAACTTAAAAAAAAAAATTTTGTAAATGATGTAAATGATGGAACATAAGAAAGTACAATGTTGTATGGAATGTTGGTAATAATAATTTAAAAAAAGTGATTATAAAAAAAAAATTACTATATCGAAAAAATAAAATAAGAAAAATGCTTTTTGCCTTAACCACTTAAGACCCGGACACTTACGCTGCTAAATGACCCAAGGTGTTTTTACAATTCGGCGCTGCGTCGCTTTAACAGACAATTGCGCGGTCGTGCGACGTGGCTCCCAAACAAAATTTGCGTCCTTTTCTTCCCACAAATAGAGCTTTCTTTCGGTGGTATTTGATCGCCTCTGCGATTTTTATTTTTTGCGCTATAAACTAAAATAGAGCGACAATTTTGAAAAAAATCACTATTTTTTTACTATTTGTTATAAAAAAAATCAAATAAACTAAATTTTAGTAAAACATTTAGGCCAAAATTTATTTAGCCACATGTCTTTAGTAAAAAAAAAAATCGTAATAAAAAAAATAGCTACCTAGCGGGAACAGCGACACTAATACAGCGATCAGAAAAATGATCGCTTAGTGACGCTGGCAATAGGGAGTGAAAGGGTTAACTAGGGCGGTGATCAGGGGGTTAAAACTTTATTAGGGGGGGTGGGGGGGCTATCCTGAACCTAACACTAACTGTTTTTTTACAGTGCCTGTCACACTGACACTAAATGCAGTGATTAAATCACTGCATTCAGTAACACTGTGACAGGGGGGTGGGGGGGGCGATCACAAGGGGTTAATATGCCTATGTGAGTGTGTGTCAGTGTTGTGTTGGTGCACACTTTCTTGGCATGTCTTCTCTCATCAGCAGCGCTGGGAAACAGCGCTGCGATGAGAGAAATGATCATTTCCTCCTTCCTGTGTAAACACAGGAGGAGGAAGTGACAGGCTGGGAGCGCGCTCCCATTGGCTGGGAGCGATCGCGGGGGGGGGCGGAAAACACGGACATCCGCCCGCTCGTCGGCGATCGCTCCCAGAGCCAGGGGGACCGCCGCACGCCGTGGAGGGGGTCCCGATGGGACCCCCGAACCGCACTAAGGCGAGGACGTAAATTTACGCCCTTGTGCCTGTACGAGCCATGTTGTGGACGTACATAGGCGTGCGGGGGTCCTTAACTGGTTAATATCTACCTTAAATCATATTGCTAATTGCATATTATACTTGCTTGTACCGTAAAATGAATGAAAATAATATTGTAACAAAAATAAAAAAATACTGACATTATCCACTGCCCTACTGACTGTAACCTCTGCCCTACTGACACATCCACTGCTCTACTGACTAGCACCATCCACTGCCCTACTGAAACTGTCCAATGCCACGGTCTTACTGACATGTCCACCGCTCTACTGACTGGCACCATCTACTCTCCTATTGACACCATCCACTGCTCTGCTGACATTAATCACTGCCCTAATGCCACTGTCCAATGCCACTGTCCACTGCCCTACTGACAAGCACCATCCACTGTCCTACTGACACGTCCACTGTTCTACTGACAGATGTGCAAACTGTTGGCACTACTCTATATAAATCCTGTATAACAATAATAATAATAATAATATTATACAGAAAGTAATAAATATGCTTTTATTTTTTTTTTATTTTTTTTTTGTAGCATGTACTGCAGCAGATCCTGAAGCTGAAACTCAAATATTTTGGCCACCTGATGAGAAGAGAGGACTCATTGGAAAAAGACCCTGATGGTGGGAAATATGGAAGTAAAAAGCAGAAGAGGACGACAGAAAACACGATGGATACATAGCGCCATCGAAACAATGAATATGAAAATTAACAAGCTCTGGGAAGCAGTGGAGGACAGAAAAGCCTGGCGTGCTATGGTCCATGAGGTCACTTAGAGTCGGACACGACTAAACAACTGAACAACATCAACTGACGCAAAGATTAAAATACCTTGTTGTGGCAGCACATTGGAGAGTCTGACTACTGCTTCTCTAGTGGTCCCTACTGCCCCTTCTACAAGCTTCTTAAATAAAAACACTACCTAAGCAGTGAAGGGATATGCTTATCGATATAACTACAAGTGTACTAATAGTTTTACCCAGGGGCGTCCTCAGAAGTTTTTTTCGGGGGAGGGGGGGCATTATTTTAAGGATACCCATGCTCTGCCCCCTTGAACAAACACCTATAATCCTGTGATGGTTTAGCAGTGAAAATACATATTAAAAGTGCTACTACATATACAAACACAAAAACTGGCATAAATAAGTGAAAAAATATATATAAAAAAGGTGCAAAACTATCGAAAACATAACACAAGTGATAAAGTCCTCTCCATAAATAAAGATCAGATCTAAAAGTCCAAAAATTCCTACATGGAACAGTGTCTAGATGAAACACCTACACCAAAAAATGCAACGTGCAGGAAAATAAATCTTCAGTGATGACACCTCTGATGTGCTAGCAGCTCACCTCACGGCTGTTTTGTTTCAGCTAACAGAGATACTGATCGCAGCTGGATTGAGTGGGCTGATAAAAAAAAACACCTCTTCCTGACTCCTAAGACAGCTCTCAGTGGCCAGTGTGTGACATGGAAAAGAGAAGATATATGCAATGCATATAGCTTGACACTGTGGGGGTACCTCAAACTTGTAAGAATTGGAGAAAAGGCACTCACATGAATGAAAGGACAGCGAACATAAATCCACAAGTGCCAAACTCGTATCCCCCTCAGAGTGTCAGCTATACAGGTGAGAGTGTGATCTGATCCTCATACGTCCAAATGGCAAGGCTCAATGTATCATTAGAGCATTAAGAAGAGCGAAAGAGAGATCATAGCGTGACTCCATATAATGAATAAATGTAATAAAAAACTGATAAAAAAACTCACATTAAGGTAGTGAAGTAGAGTAAAACATCCACGAACACCAAACTCATATTAAAACTTCAGACTCTATCTGTACCCGGTGCTTCAATCCCTATGTATCGTCACATCACGTGACTTCATGAAGTCAGGGTGGGATAGTATTTCACCTCAGGGTGTAGTACTTTGCAATAGTGGAGCTACATGTATAGATGGGTGACATTCACTTTTAGATGCAAAACTATAGAAGTTTATTGTTTTTCACCCAATACTCCAGAGCGAGGACAAGAGTACAGGACAACTAGGAACTAGAATACTCCAGATATATGGAAGAAAGTACTTACAGTCTTCACATATGGAAAATAATGAAGCTGATTGGCACACTGTGAATGTAGCTCCTGACTGTAAGGCACCTGTCAGTTCAGCTGCTAATACCCTGGGGACAAGATTTCATACTCCAATGAGTATGGGTCTTAGCTTCAATTCCCAGCTTCTCCGGTCCCTCAGGACATCTGGAGTTTTTTGATGGCTCCTCAATCCCTGTGTTTCACAAGTTAGACCTCAAACTCAGAACTTGGCTCAGTCACCTGGTCACTTTCCTCAAGCAGTAGATATAAGAGGATTCAACAGAGTAGAACTGATTTCACAAGGTCAGTCTCTAAATATTTATACCCTCTCCCAGCCTGTACCACTGGCTGAAAAACCTCCTAGTAGTTGGCCAGGTAGATATAAATATTCATAGCTCTGATTAGTGCAGTCTCTCTTACTATTACCAGAGGCACTTACTGGCAGCAGACAGAAACTAACAGTAACCAGAGCCTAGGAGAAACCTGGAAAGAGTAACAATTTGTTCAGCTAAGCTGACTGCATCACTAAATTTAGACACACTTCCTTTGGGCAGGGTGGCTACATTTACATTTACAATTAAACTGTTTTGCCACTGAACTGGGCAGCACTGATGGGCACTGAAAGGCAGCACTGATTGACACTGATAGGTGGCAAGGATGGGCACTGATAGGCGGCAATTATAGCCATCACTGATAGGTGGCACTGATGGGTACTGACCGGCATCACTGATGGACACCGATTGGCAGCACTGCTTGGCACTGTTGGGGATGATAATCAGGACACTAACGATCAGGACCCTGATTGTCAGTAGACATGTGCACACTGAAATATTTTGTTTCGGAATTTCGTTTATTTTTTTTATTTTTTTCGGGACGAAAACGAATGCACATGTCTAATTGTCAGTGCAGATGTCCCCTGTGTGGATTTGCCAGTTTTTGCCTCTCCTCAAGCCCTGTCAGCGTAAGGAAAAGAAGGCTGATAACTGACAAATGCTGTTTTCATTGTAGTAAAGAGCTGCTGTGACTGATCACAGCCGGTGCGCTCCCCAAGGGACGCAAGCAGTGCAAGCATGGGAGGACGTCATATGATAGCCTCCCGGCAATGTGCGGCCACATTCTAGCCGTCAATCGGCTATAGCACGGTCACAAAGGGATTGAAAACAAACCTACATATTCACCTCTATGCTGCAGCATCGCTGTGATGCTGCAGTTGTTCCCTGGCTCACTGATTGCTACTTTCTTGGTCTTCTCGATGCAAAGAGTGTTGACTGTCAGCCACTGTTCTTTGCTCTGCCCCTCCAGCACTCACTCATGCACTGAACAATTAGAGCTTTAGGCTTCAATCATGTGCTCAGGGCCGTTCTGCCCTATACGCGGACTATACGTGGACTACGCAAGCTGCGTAGGGCCCCGAGTACTACTCGGGGCCCCGCCGCCGCTAGAGGTCCACGGCCAGCGGAGATAAGAGAGCCCTGCCTGCCAAAATAGAAATAGAGCTGCGGCGCCGCCCACCCCCGCCCTGGTCTGTCTGTCATTTGTAAGCTCTTGTGGAAAGGGGGGGCGGGTGGGCAGTGCCGCCCGCAGCTCAATTTCTATATTGTAGTTGGCCGGCTCTGCCTCTAATTTGTTTCCTCTCGCCTCTCGCTTCTCGCTTCTGCCTTCAGTTATAGCAGTGCTGCTTCAGTTATGACACAGCTGCTGAGCTATAGAAGGGCCCCAAGTTGGGGGGGGTGACACCTGAGATGTAAGAAGGGACTCCGCTGGGGACACCTGAGATGTAAGGAGGCACTCCGCTGGGGACACCTGAGATGTAAGGAGGGACTCCGCTGGGGACACCTGAGATTTAAGGAAGCACTCCGCTGGGGACACCTGAGATTTAAGGAAGCACTCTGCTGGGGACACCTGAGATATAAGGAAGCACTCCGCTGGGGACACCTGAGATGTAAGAAAGCACTCCCCTGGCTGGGGACACCTGAGATGTAAGGAAGCACTCCCCTGGCTGGGGACACCTGAGATGTAAGGAAGCACTCCCCTGGCTGGGGACACCTGATATGTAAGGAAGCACTCCACTGGCAGGGGACACCTGAGATGTAAGGAAGCACTCCGCTGGCTTGGGGACTCTTGAGATGTAAGGAAGCACTCCGCTGGCTGGGGACACCTGAGATGTAAGGAAGCACTCTGCTGGCTGGGGACTCCTGAGATGTAAGGAAGCACTCCGCTGGGGACTCCTGAGATGTAAGGAAGCACTCTGCTATCTGGGGACAGTGACACCTGAAATGTAAGGAAGCACTCCGCTGGGGACTCCTGAGATGTAAGGAAGCACTCCGCTGGCTGGGGATACCTGAGATGTAAGGAAGCACTCCGCTGGCTGGGGACTCCTAAGATGTAAGGAAGCACTCCGCTGGCTGGGGACACCTGAGATGTAAGGAAGCACTTTGCTGGCTGGGGACTCCTGAGATGTAAGGAAGCACTCTGCTAGCTGGGGACAGTGACACCTGAAATGTAAGGAAGCACTCCGCTGGGGACTCCTGAGATGTAAGGAAGCACTCCGCTGGCTGGGGACACCTGAGATGTAAGGAAGCACTCCGCTGGCTGGGGACTCCTAAGATGTAAGGAAGCACTTTGCTGGCTGGGGACTCCTGAGATGTAAGGAAGCACTCCGCTAGCTGGGGACAGTGACACCTGAAATGTAAGGAAGCACTCCGCTGGGGACTCCTGAGATGTAAGGAAGCACTCTGCTGGCTGGGGACACCTGAGATGTAAGGAAGCACTCCGCTGGCTGGGGACTCCTAAGATGTAAGGAAGCACTCCGCTGGCTGGGGACACCTGAGATGTAAGGAAGCACTTTGCTGGCTGGGGACTCCTGAGATGTAAGGAAGCACTCCGCTAGCTGGGGACAGTGACACCTGAAATGTAAGGAAGCACTCCGCTGAGGACTCCTGAGATGTAAGGAAGCACTCCACTGGCTGGGGACACCTGAGATGTAAGGAAGCACTCCGCTGGGGACACCTGAGATGTAAGGAGGCACTCCGCTGGCTGGGGACAGTGACATCAGAGCTCCCACTGATTCGGCATTATGGTGAGTTGAATGATTTCATTTTATATTACAATGTAATAATAGAAATAATGTGCTTCAATCATCTTGACACCATAACAACCATGGTGCCGGGATGATTGAGGTGCCAACACCAGGTGTTTGGAGTATCTTTATCTGCTGATTGTTAAACTTTCTGGAATACACATATTTCTATTGTGGTGTAGGATTTGGGCCTGCTGTCCCTCCATCCCTCTTTTTTTACTTCCTCTCTCTCTCTCTTTCTTCCTTTATTTCTCCCTCTATCCCTCGTTCATCTCAGACTCTAACCACACCCATTTGAGCCACGCCCATTTAAGGCATGCCCGCTATTATGCTTAAACCACGCCCATTATTCACGGGTCAGGTAGAGGGCCCTTTAGCAGAATTTTGCTTAGGGCCACCGGGAGGTCAGGATCGGCACTGCATGTGCTTCAAAACAACAGACCAAAAGAAAAACCCCATTGGGATCCATGCGCCTGACGCCCTGCATGTAGATCAGGGGGCGGGCGCATGGATTAAGAACGGTGGCGCCCCTGCACCCCTAATGGAGCGGCCGCCACTGCAGGAGGCTTTAGCCCAATGCCAGCTGATTCTGGATCAGAGGAGTAAATACTGTAATTCACGAAATGTATGGCAAAAAAAAAAAAAATGTTTCCCTTATGACAGTGCCCAGCTCCCTGTGATATTTTTTTACAATATGTTACATATTAGCTTTGAGAAAGGTCAGAATTTATTTCTGAGATCCGAACGCCCCCCCCGATAGACATTAATAGGGTTCAGTTTTAAATTTGCAGTTTTAGGTCTTCATGATGGGCTAAAAGCCCCATGAAACAAATGCAGATACATTTGCAAATCAGCACTAGAAAACGATATTTAACACCTATAGAACATGCTACTATTTTATTATGGTGTGAATAATATCACAATTAATGTAAAATAAGTCAAACATTCAAAGCAAATGTTTGTACATAAACAGCTCACACACAATAAGAATATGTGATAGTTTACCTAAAGATACACAGCTATACGCAAGTCAAATGAAAAGATAGAGAAACAGTGACATCTACTGGCCAGTCATTGTTAGACTCTAACAATCCAGTCAATAGCTGTGCTAAATACGTAATAAGTAAAATAACAACAAAAAATCTCCAAAGAATTTTATTTGATTTATTATGTCATTTAATAAAAAAGTCATCATATAAAAAAGATATGATGTTTCTAGGCCATATAGGTTCCCTTTAAGGCAATAGTGATTCTGACACTTCTGCCTTGATGAGGAGGACCTTAAAGTGTTCCATCCTTTTAAATTTTGACTACTTAAATAGGGAATGTCTAGTTGTAAAACAAAAAACTGCCAGCTACATACACTTTGGGGGTTATTTACTAAAGACAAATCCACTTTGCACTACAAGTGCAAACTACAACTGCACTTAAAATTGCACTGAAAGTGCACTTGGAAGTGCAGTCGCTATAGATCCGAGGGGGACATTCAAGGAAAATAAAAACCAACATTTTAGCTTGCACATGATTAGATAATAAAATCAGCAGAGCTTCCCCTCATTTCAGATCTACCTCTTAGGCCTCGTACACACCATCGGACTTATCCGATGAAAACGGTCCGCGGACCATTTCCATCGGATATGTCCGATCGGGAGTTTGATCCGATGGCGTGTACACACCATCGGATCAAATTCCCCGCCGCCGGACGGCGCGGTGACGTGGCGGTGACGCGGCGGTGACGTTGACGCCGCCACGTCACCGCTACGTCACCGCACCAGCAAGTAAAACACTTCCGCGCATGCGCCGAATACATTCGGCGGCGGCGCGGCGGCGGTGCGGGACGACATGTCTGCTGGTAAGTGTACTAACCAGCAGACATTTTGGGCGGACAGAATCCCACCGGATAGATTTCAAAGCATGCTTTGAAATCTGTCGGGTGGACAAATCTGTCCGCTAGCCCATACACACGAGCGGAGATGTCTGCTGAAACGGTCCATCGGACCGTTTTCAGCGGACATATCCCCTCGTGTGTACGAGGCCTTAGAGTGAGTAAGTACAACATATTTGTTATGAGAAAAAAAAGGGGGTTTACTATGACTTTAACTCACATTGCTTTACCCCTTTGTGGGTCTTCCCATGGGCCAGGGGGCACACCATAACATTCCTCCCCTAGTCTATGTATTTGACATTTCCCCTAGATTAAGGGGTTCACTCTTATTAACAGGGGTGAGTCCTCTATCATAATTATTAGGTTTAACTTATTAATGTCATTTTTTTTTCTCTTGTTCTTATTAAAATTTATTTAAATAACTTCTAAAAAAACAATCTTTATCTATGATGTTTTGAAGATAAAATCTTGAGTTCATTGTAAGTTTTGCTTTGATGATAGAATATTGGGAGCTACAATCACTGTGCTGATCGTTTAAGTATCCTTTTTAATCAATTTAGGACATCGACTCCTGGTTATGTGGGTTTTAACTTGTATATGTACATGTGTTCCGTGATTTTTTTTATTGGTTTTAAAATATGGTTTATACATATGTGTCCGGTGGCATATCTATAAAGTCCCTTTCAATTTAAACTTTTATTATAAGTGTAGCGGGGTCCCCTAGTCAGAGTCTAATGACAAGCCATCCCCGCTGAGACTGTATTCACACCTGTAAATATGTACATCACTCTTTAAGGAGTTATGCATTGTGGGATAGAAAGTAGCCGGAGATATGGACTCCATTGACTCCTATAAGAAACAGACTACATTTCCCACAACACCCTGCCCCGTGGGAACATGTGACACGTCCGCACAGACTTGTTGGGGAGGTTATTTAAGAAGAGGGAGGGGGGCATTTCGGCCTCCCTGGGACCAGCCTTTCTCCTCTTTGGAGCTCCTGACAGGGACAGCCGTGCTGTTAGGCCCAGAAGCCTGGGCCTAAATTATCTGGAGAGGTCAACCATAGAGAAGGAAGCAAGACTCCTACACCCAGCCCGTGCATCCAGAGGTCGGAGAGGAAGCCCAGCTGACAACTGAAACTGTGGAGCACCCTCGTCCGGGACCTTTGTGCTGCGGAGCCGTGATTCATCAACGCGCCTTCCGAGAGGTGACCAGGCGGATCGGCCTGCCGGGTGATAGAGCATATGCTCAGCTTTCAGATCTCTCTTCAGACAGATACCTTAGTGTCACCTCACAAGCCTCCCGTGCCCTATTGGTTTTCACCCTGAACTTATACCCCTTTCTTATTCGCCTATAGTGCCCGTTCAGAAGTGACTGACGCTGGCTAGCGATCAGCTCACCGCCATTGGTATTGACCATACTTTGATGGATTAATTTTCCCTTGCCATTCCTCGTTTGTGGATTACAATTTTAACGTGCACCATCCGGCCGCAACGTGACTTCAGCTGTTTGCAGTATCGCCCTATAGGGGAAGCTCGCAAGCATAGACTGTTCACCAGTTAGCTGAATGGTACCATTCTTCAGTATAGATTTGATCCTAATGCATAGGCTGGGGGGGGGGGGGTTATTTACGAAAGTCAAATCCACTTTGCACTCGTAGTGCAAAGTGGATTTGACTTTCGTAAATAACCCCCCCCCCCCCCAGCCTATGCATTAGGATAGCATGATGTGTCTTTTATTTTAGCATCCACTAACAGAGGTCCATAATTCATAATGGTCCATAATGTAGATAGATACAGAACAGCTATAACGCATATGCAAAACCAAAATGTTTTGTTTTCATTTTGAATAAAGTAGTGAATTTTTTTCCCTTTACCATCGGGGAAATTTCCTTATGCAGCGCTACTCCCGAAAGAGCCGCTGGATGTTTTGGGATCTACTCTCTTTTTTTGATTGTATACACCCCTATTAACTTGCTCAAACCCTCCCCTGACACACCAGAAGTCTGAGGACAGTGTGATAAGAATATTACCTGAATAATAGATGAGCCCTCAGACTATAAAAATAAACTTCACGCAATGGTATACTTGAATCAAAAAAGAGTGAGTTTACTTGATTAGTACTCAAAGAAACACACAGTAATTCACATCATCAAAACAGATAGGTGTTATGCAATAACACAGTGTGATTACACAAGGGCCCTTGCGAGAATCACACTAATAGCATTTATAATTACTATCAAATCTATACTGAAGAATGGTACCATTCAGCTAACTGGTGAACAGTCTATGCTTGCGAGCTTCCCCTATAGGGCGATACTGCAAACAGCTGAAGTCACGTTGCGGCCGGATGGTGCACGTTAAAATTGTAATCCACAAACGAGGAATGGCAAGGGAAAATTAATCCATCAAAGTATGGTCAATACCAATGGCGGTGAGCTGATCGCTAGCCAGCGTCAGTCACTTCTGAACGGGCACTATAGGCGAATAAGAAAGGGGTATAAGTTCAGGGTGAAAACCAATAGGGCACGGGAGGCCTGTGAGGTGACACTAAGGTATCTGTCTGAAGAGAGATCTGAAAGCTGAGCATATGCTCTATCACCCGGCAGGCCGATCCGCCTGGTCACCTCTCGGAAGGCGCGTTGATGAATCACGGCTCCGCAGCACAAAGGTCCCGGACGAGGGTGCTCCACAGTTTCAGTTGTCAGCTGGGCTTCCTCTCCGACCTCTGGATGCACGGGCTGGGTGTAGGAGTCTTGCTTCCTTCTCTATGGTTGACCTCTCCAGATAATTTAGGCCCAGGCTTCTGGGCCTAACAGCACGGCTGTCCCTGTCAGGAGCTCCAAAGAGGAGAAAGGCTGGTCCCAGGGAGGCCGAAATGCACCCCTCCCTCTTCTTAAATAACCTCCCCAACAAGTCTGTGCGGACGTGTCACATGTTCCCACGGGGCAGGGTGTTGTGGGAAATGTAGTCTGTTTCTTATAGGAGTCAATGGAGTCCATATCTCCGGCTACTTTCTATCCCACAATGCATAACTCCTTAAAGGGTGATGTACATATTTACAGGTGTGAATACAGTCTCAGCGGGGATGGCTTGTCATTAGACTCTGACTAGGGGACCCCGCTACACTTATAATAAAAGTTTAAATTGAAAGGGACTTTATAGATATGCCACCGGACACATATGTATAAACCATATTTTAAAGCCAATAAAAAAAATCACGGAACACATGTACATATACAAGTTAAAACCCACATAACCAGGAGTCGATGTCCTAAATTGATTAAAAAGGATACTTAAACGATCAGCACAGTGATTGTAGCTCCCAATATTCTATCATCAAAGCAAAACTTACAATGAACTCAAGATTTTATCTTCAAAACATCATAGATAAAGATTGTTTTTTTAGAAGTTATTTAAATAACTTTTAATAAGAACAAGAGAAAAAAAAATGACATTAATAAGTTAAACCTAATAATTATGATAGAGGACTCACCCCTGTTAATAAGAGTGAACCCCTTAATCTAGGGGAAATGTCAAATACATAGACTAGGGGAGGAATGTTATGGTGTGCCCCCTGGCCCATGGGAAGACCCACAAAGGGGTAAAGCAATGTGAGTTAAAGTCATAGTAAACCCCCTTTTTTTTCTCATAACAAATATGTTGTACTTACTCACTCTAAGGCCTCGTACACACGAGGGGATATGTCCGCTGAAAACGGTCCGATGGACCGTTTCAGCAGACATCTCCGCTCGTGTGTATGGGCTAGCGGACAGATTTGTCCACCCGACAGATTTCAAAGCATGCTTTGAAATCTATCTGGTGGGATTCTGTCCGCCCGACATGTCTGCTGGTTAGTACACTTACCAGCAGACATGTCGTCCCGCACCGCCGCCGCGCCGCCGCCGAATGTATTCGGCGCATGCGCGGAAGTGTTTTACTTCCTGGTGCGGTCCCCGGCGGCGGGGAATTTGATCCGACGGTGTGTACACGCCATCGGATCAAACTCCCGATCGGACATATCCGATGGAAATGGTCCGCGGACCGTTTTCATCGGATAAGTCCGATGGTGTGTACGAGGCCTAATAGTTTTTTCAGAGCGCAGCCTCAGTTCTCCTTATTTCGGGTCCTTTTTCCACCGAGTGTCTACCATAGCAAGCCACTTGCTATGAGGACACTCACACGGGCTCGCTCCCAAGACAACTCTGTGTGCTCATAGACACACATAGCTTGGCTCTACCCTAACCCCCCACTCCCTCTTCACTGGCTGTGATTGACAGCAGAGGGAGCCAGCAGCTCCTGCTGCTGTCTTTGAGCCTATGAGGAGGGAGAGAGCTAAGAGAGCTGCTGCTCTCATGCACAGTGTTCAAGGGCGTTGGGAGGGGGTGGCTAGGGGGGGCTGAAGCCCAAAATGTGACCCTAAAAAGCCCAGAGTCTATGGAATGCTGCATTCCATTGTTAGCTCCGAACGCCATTCGTCAGGAACAATCTGGTTGCGAGGGTGGCCGAAAGTGGCTGAGTGCGGCGGAAAGTGGTCGAGTGCGGCCGAAATTAGCAGAGTTCCGCAGGTGCCGCCTTCTGGAGCCTGCGCCGCCAATGTGAGGACCGCGGGATGTATGACATAACTACGGTGATATCCACCTTAGCCTGCAGGCTCTAGAAGGCGGGAACGCTACATCCCCGCTCGGGCGGGTGACTCTCCTCTCCTCCTCGGCTCAGCTCCTCTCCGAAGCTGACGATTGACTGACTTCCTGCTCTGCCTGCACACCACAGCTGACTGAGGTAGGTCAGACACACAGTGTGTGTATGTATGTCATTGTCAGTAGGTCACAGTGTGTGTAGGGCAGGCAGGTCACTGGTCAGTGTGTGTAGGTCAGGCAGGTCAGTGTGTGTAGGTCAGGCAGGTCAGTGGCTGTATATGTAGGTCAGTTTGTGTAGGTCAGGTAGGTCACTGGTCAGTGTATGTAGGTCAGGCAGGTCAGTGTGTGTAGGTCAGGCAGGCCACTGGTCAGTGTGTGTAGGTCAGGCAGGTCAGTGGTCAGTGTGTGTAGGTCAGGCAGGTCAGTGGTCAGTGAATGTAGGTCAGGCAGGTCAGTGGCTGTGTATGTAGGTCAGTTTGTGTAGGTCAGGTAGGTCACTGGCCAGTGTATGTAGGTCAGGCAGGTCAGTGTAATGGTCAGTGTCAGGCAGGTGTGTTTACTGGTCAGCATTGATGGGCACTGTTAAGTCACACAATCCCACCGCCCAGCCCAAAAAAAATCTGTGCCCCCCCCCTGGTCTTTTTGCCACCTAGCAATGCCCCTGACAGTGTTTGATCGAGATTAGACCCAAAAAGTAGTATAAGAGGGATCTGAGTGGCGGGGGTCTGCACTCAGAAGGTTTTTTATCTGCATTAAAGCGGATGGTTCACCAAAAACAAATATTAAAAGCCAGCAGCAAAAAATACTGCAGCTGCTGACTTTTAATATTAGGACACTTACCTGTCCTGGAGTCCAGCGGCGTCCGCAGCAGAGGATGAGCGATCGCTCGTCACCCTGCTGCTCCCCCCTCCATCCACGGCGAGGGAACCAGGAAGTGAAGCGCTCCGGCTTCACTGCCCGGTTCCCTACGGCGCATGCGCGAGTCGCGCTGCGCCCGCGATTGGCTCCCGCTGTGTGCTGGGAGCCGAGAGTTCCCAGCATACAACGGTAAAAAATCGGCTTTTGCCCGAGACTGCGGGCCGGAAGTGGGTGCGGATACCTGTCTTTAGACAGGTATCTGCACCCCCCTCCCCCCTAAAAGGTGTCAAATGTGACACCGGAGGGGGGAGGGTTCCGATCAGCGGATCTTCACTTTAGGGTGGAGATCCGCTTTAAGGAAAAAACCTTCAGCCTTTAGAGGCACTTTAAACATTAATGGAGAATCACCAAAATTAGAGTGGCATTTAATACATCAATAACTTACAAGATGTTGAGAACAGGCTGACATGATAAAGGATGCACTTAAAGGTCTCTAATGATGGGTTCCAATTCCACCAATGATCAGCTAAGGAAGCTTAATATCCCTACACTCAGTATACTAGAACTCTAAAATAAATGACAGTTAAAATATAGATAAAAGGAAAGGGCAAAAGGAAAACAAACAAAACAAAAAAAGGCTAAATTGTGAATTATAAACTCCAAAAGGGCATCAAAGGAAATATGATATAATGGAAATTTCCCTTCACTTCCTGTCTAAGAGACACAGCAGGAAGTAAAATAAGATGGCTCAAAAGAGAGGAGGTATCTTTCTTTAGATTATTTTTACTACATCAGGTTTCTAATCCATTTCTATTTCAGAGACAAATTGAAAATGTTGGATTTTCCCTAATTTACTGTCGTGGAGACAGTGATCATCAGGACACCAGGACAAATATAGAGGGTGAAAAACATAAATGTCTTTCATTGGGATTTTATGTGACAGACCAACACAAAGTGGAACATAATTGTGAAGCGGAAGGAAAATTATAAATTGTTTTCTAAATTTTTAACAAATAAATATGTGAAAAGTGTGGTGTGCATTTGCATTCAGCCCCCTTTACTCCGATACCCCTAACTAAAATCTAGTGGAACCAGATGCCTTCAGAAGTCACCTAATTGGTAAATAGTATCCACCTGTGTAATTGAATCTCAGTATAAATACAGCTGTTCTGTGAAGCCCTCAGATGTTTGTTAGAGAACCTTAAGCCGGTTCGATTGTTGGAAGGGCTTTGTCTGTTGACAGACTGTTGTCCGAAATTCTTAGGCCGCGTACACACAATCGGTTCAAACCAATGAGAATGGACTGAAGTCCAGTTTCATTGGTCCAAACCGACCGTGTGTACGGCCCATCGGTCTGTCGTCCTTCGGTCCAAAGTTTTAAAACTTGCTTTAAAATCAGACTGATAGACACCTGACCATCGGTCCAAACCAATGGTTAGTACGCAAAAGCATCGGTTTAAAAACCCGCACATGCTCAGAATCAAGTCGATGCATTGAACCTCGTTTTTTCAGCACGTTGTTGTGTTTTACAGCACCGCGTTCTGACACGATCGGTTTTTGAACCGATGGTGTGTACGCACATCAGACCATCAGGCCACTTCAGCGGTGACCCGATGAAAACGGTCCGTCGGACCATTCTCATCGGATGGACCGGTCGTGTGTACGCGGCCTTACCGTTAGTACGCTTCTTTTGACAATTGTTGTCCAATTTTCCAACAACAAATGTTGGTTGACAGGCTAGTACATTTTTGGCAAACAACACATCAGATTTTCTGATGGTCAATACACAAATCCATCACACAAAAATCGAAAGTACAAACACACATTCTCGGAATTAATGCTCACCAAACATGAAATCAGAAGACGGGGCCCAAAGATTAGTGCTCAAGAGCTGAAATTCCTCATGGTACGTAACTACGTTCATGTTTGTGGCACGACAATTTGTGTAACGTTAGTATGCAAGACAAGATCCTGGCTCACACCCTTTTGACAAAAATCAGACGCTCGGTTGTCCAACAATCGAACCGTGTGTACGAAGCTTTAGTGAATAAACAGCATCATGAAGGCCAAGGAACACACCAGACAGGTCAGGGATAAAGTTGTGGAAAAGTTTAAAGCAGGGTTAGAGTCTAAAAAATATCCCAAGCTTTGAACATCCCACGGAGCAATGTTCAATCCATCACCTGAAAATGAAGAGTAACTGCAAACCTACCAAAACTTGGGCGTCCACCTAAATTGACAGGCCCAGCAAGGAGAGCATTAAAGTGGTTGTATGCCCAAAAAAACAAAAAAACAAAACAAGACAAAAACCTGTAAGGCAAAGGCATAATGAGCTAGCTCATTATGAAATACTTACCTTAGAACGAAGCTCACACAGGGCTGCCCGGTCACCCCTGAAGGAGCCAGCAAGTTCCCTAGGGTTTGCGGCTCTGGCGCTGTGAGTGGCCAGAGCCACGATGACGTCACTTTGGTTCCTGCACAATACGCCGAACCTTCACTGCGCATGCGCCACTGTTGTCAACGTCTGTATGCAAGGTAAATACCTCCTAAACTGTACAGGTAAAAATGACCAAGCGAACAATACAACGGCTTTAATCAGAGAAGCAGCCAAGAGGCCCATGGTAACGCTTGAGGAGCTGCAGAGATCCACAGCTCAGGTTGGAGAATCTGTTCACAGGACCACTATATCAAGCACTCCACAAATTTGATAATAACCAGGTGATGAAGTAGAGGACATGAGGACCACTGCTGGCTGACGTGTTTTTAAGGGTTACCTCTCCTTCATCCCCTGGCGACTGTTGTTATCAGATCGATTGCCACCAGTTAAAGGCTTTCACATTGCTGTTTTCTTTTACATGATTATGAGTAATTTTGTATGCGCAGTGAAGGTTCAGAGTAATTTTGTATTCATTCTTTAAAAAAAAAAACGTATCAAAGGATAATGCACAAGGCTGGTGTGCCGTCTTTTCTTTACTCCTTTTCTGACTGTTAGGATACCCCTATCCTGGAGGGTAGCAAGACCTGATCAACGCACTTATGCGCAAGAGTATTTGTTTGCTGATGTACTGACAGTCTCATTTATTGAGGCCCCAAAATGCCAGGACAGTACAAATATCCCCCGAATGACTTGTTTTAGGAAAGTAGACAGTCTAAGGCAGTGATGGTGAACCTTGGCACCCCAGATGTTTTGGAACTACATTTCCCATGATGCTCAACTACACTGAGTGCATGAGCATCATGGGAAATGTAGTTCCAAAACATCTGGGTTGCCAAGGTTTGCCATCACTGGTCTAAGGTATTTAGCAAGAGACATTACAGGTTTTTCTGAAGCTGTCATTTTTTACGATTTTTTTTGTGGAAAATTAAGAAACTACATTTTTTTTCACAATTTTGACATACTGGGGGTTATTTACTAAAGGAAAATCCACTTTGCTCTACAAGTGCAAACTACAAATGCAAAATGCACTTGAAACTGCACTGAAAGTGCACTTGGAAGTGCAGTAGCTGTAAATCTAAGGGGTAGATCTGAAATGAGGGGAAGCTCTGCTGATTTTATCATCCAATCATGTGCTGATTGCTGTTTTTTATCTTCCTTGCATGTCTCCCTCGACTGCACTTCCAAGTGCACTTTCAGTGCAATTTCAAGAGCATGTTGCACTTGTAGTTTGCACTTGTAGTGCAAAGTGGATTTGCCTTTCATAAATAACCCCCCAATGTCATCAGTACAGTGCAGCATCATCATATAACTGGTGTGGCAGTGATCAGGGAAACTTACTGCTTCCAGCTGAAATTTTAATAAAACATTTTTTGCATTGGTACATGTCCCCTCAGGGTAGTGTGTTCCCTCCCAACCTATATTTTTACACCTCCTTGTCTTTTATCACAGAAAATGGCCCATTTTATTTTGGCAGATTCGGCTCCCAATGATTTCTCTAGAGTTCTGCATCTCAAAGTTTTCAGAGCACCTGCCGAACCAAACATATTTTTTTTCAAAATTGTCGCTCTGTTTTTGTTTATAGCGCAACAAGGTAATCAAATACCACCAAAAGAAAGCTCTATTTGTGGGGAAAAAAAGGACCTAAATTTTGTTTGGGAGCCAAGTCGCACGACCACGCAATTGTCAGTTAAAGCAATGCAGTGCCGAATCGCAATAAGTGGCCCGGTCTTTGACCAGCAAAATGGTCCGGGGCTTAAGTGGTTAATTTACTTTATAGAGATTAAATTACTGCTATTGTAGCACAAGGGCTTGGCACTCCAAAAGCTGTGAGATTCTTCTGTAAGACCCAAGTACTCCTTACAGAAGCCAATCAGGACAGGCTGGGCAGTGTGGCTGTTAGTGGTGAGCAAAACTGCCCTTGATTTCTTTCTCGTACATCACGGGACACAGAGCGGCATATTCATTACTATATGGGTTATATGGAGTACCTTCAGGTGTGGACACTGGCAATCTCAAACAGGAAGTCCCCTCCCTATATAACCCCCTCCCCTAGAGGGAGTCCCTCAGTTTTTTCGCCAGTGTCTTAGGTGTTGGTCACGGAATAGCTTTGCTCCACATCCTTGGGATTAAGGGCGGGCTAACCGGATCTGTCCAAGGAGCCTCAGTGCCAAAGTGGACAGTACCCGGGCCCCAAACCGTGGGGTTTTGCCTATAATGCTCCTCTTTGGAGGGCTGGACCCTGGGCCCAGGACTTGGAGTTTGTAAAAACCATAAGTGCCTGTTTGCCAGGGTGCTATATAGGTCCAGGACAGTGGGTACCTTCATAGGACCCCAGGGCCTGAAGGTCTACTACGCTACCCACGGAGATGGGAGAAGATTGGATCGTTTTGCTGGACAAACATCCTGCAGCATGGAGCAGGTAAGGGGGAGCCTGCGGGACTTGGTTCGACAGCAGGCTCTCCGGGGTAACCTAAAAGGGGGGTAGCCTAAGTATGCTCTGCATTGGCAACCTTGATCACTATGTCTGAGAAAGACAGGATGACCCCTTTTTTCCCCCATCACTAGGTTCCCCTGTCTAAGAATGTGTTGCTAGCTAACCTGCTGCTTTCTTCCTAGGACTGGTAAGGATCCCTATGGGGCCTTTTGGAGAGTCCTACCTGGCCGGGGGTTTGAATCTGCCGCCTAATACTGCAGTCCTGGGTCTCCAGCAGCGCGGCTCCTCCATGTTCTTATAGACGTTTTTTCGCGCCGTTCAGAGAGGAGGGCGGGGGGGGGCGTGCCTGCGGCGTCATACAGGGGCGCGCCTTGTGCTGTTATAGATCAGCAGGCATTGTCAGTGCTCAGTCTGAGGCTGATTTCAGAAGGAGAGGACGCAGAGCGGCAGAACAGTGACTCCCGGTGGCGGAAGAGGGGTAGTACATGCTGGACTTTGTTCCAATGCCTTTTTTGTTAAGCCAAGAAATTCCCCTTTTTGCAGCAGGTTGGAGGCTGGCAAACTAAGTTTGGGGTCACTGTATGTTTTTTAAAAAAATATATATATATATAATATATATTTAAAAAAAAAAAGAAAAACATACGGGGCCCCATCAGTTTTTGGGCATTAGTGATCTATTGTCCCCTAAGCTCTGGTTTTGTACTCCTGGCCACTACAGTCTGTTGTTGTTGGCGGAGTCCCTCGATTTTGTATTATGGCTTCCAAAGGTTCGGGGTCAAAGGGTACAAAAAAGACCAAAAAACAAAGGGGTTCCCCCTCTGATTCTGATGATATGCCGATACTTTCCCCGCAACTTATTAACATAAAGGGCGCCTTGGATGAGCCATTAGGGGGATCTGGTGCGGAGGCTGGCCCAGATCAGCCCAGCCCTGTGTTTATCACAGAGGAGATGCTAGCCGTATCCCTAGGGGGGCTAGAAGAGAGAATAGCAGCATTGATCGCTAGAGCTATTCCTGGTAAGAAACGGGTTAGATCCCCATCACCAAGAGGTGTATCCTCAGATGCTGAGATTCTCTCTCCGGAGGAATTGGAATCACAGGAGGATCAACTAGACCTGAACCAAGAGGGTTCAGGGATTGAGGGATCCGCCTCTGAGGAACCATTTTCAGACTCCCAGACAGAAAGACTGTGGGTACAGTCTTTGACGGACATGGTCCGCTCGGCATTTAGTTTACCATTGCCAGAGCCTCAGGTTCCTCCGGTATCCTCTCTGGGCTCTTTGAAAGCTCCGTTAAGCAACGCAGTTTTTTCCGGTCCATCCTCTCTTGGAGGAATTGATCTTTCGGGATTGGGTACGGCCGGACAGGATTTTTCTGCCACCGAAAAGATTTGCGGTCATTTACCCCATGGAGGAAAAATTCTCCAAGAGGTGGAGGCTCCCAGTAGTGGATGCAGCCATCTCATGTGTGAATAAATCACTAACTTGCCCGGTGGAAAACATACATATGTTTAAAGATCCGGTTGATAAACGGTTAGAGACACTTTTAAAAGCATCCTTTGCTACGGCAGGAGCAGTGGTACAGCCAGCTGTGGCTGCAATTGGAGTTTGTCAGGCGTTAAAAGACCAGACAAAAGAAATGTTAAGGGACATGCCTACCCAACAAGCAGAAGAGTTTTCTGACATTCCCAGAGCTCTGTGTTTTGCTGTAGATGCTATAAAAGATTCCATCCAGCAGGCCTCTCGTTTATCACTATTTTTGGTGCACATGAGAAGGCTCTTATGGTTGAAGAACTGGGCGGCGGAGCCCCCATGCAAAAAGCTTCTGGCAGGGTTTCCCTTCCATGGAGGACGACTCTTCGGAGAGGATCTGGATAAATATATTCAGACTATTTCAAGTGGCAAGAGTACCCTTTTACCGGTCAAAAAGACATTCCGGGGTCCTACATTTAAAAGGCAGCTTTTTCCTGTCTCGGGGCCCTCAAATTCCAGGCAGTATCGACGGCCGCCTGCACGATCCAACGTTAACAGTAGATCGCAGGGACAGGCCCCTGGGGGTAAGAGGCCATGGTATCGCAAGCCGACAAAGACAGCCCCTAAGTCTGCCTTATGAAGGGGCGCCCCCACTCTCGCGGGTGGGGGGAAGGCTTTGTTTCTTCTCAGAAGTTTGGGAAGCCAAGATCCCCGACAAATGGGTCCGGGCATCTGTAACCACAGGCTACAGACTGGAGTTTCTAAGGTGTCCTCCGCCTCATTTTCAAGAATCAAGGCTACCAAAGGATCCAGCAAGGAAGGCCTCATTGCTGGCAGCTTTGGATCACCTGCTTTGCCAGGACGTAATAATAGAGGTGCCAGCCCAAGAGCAAGGGCTAGGTTTCTATTCCAATCTCTTTGTCATACCAAAGCCCAACGGCGATGTCAGGCCAATCTTGGACCTAAAGAGGTTAAACGGTTACCTAAGGGTTCGTTCCTTCCGGATGGAATCCATCCGGTCAGCAGCCGCCGCGCTTCAGAGGGACGATTTTCTGGCCTCCATAGACATAAAGGATGCTTACCTTCATGTACCAATCTTTCAGTCGCATCAAAGATTTTTACGCTTCGCGGTGGGGCAGCGACACTTCCAATTCAGGGCGCTCCCCTTTGGGCTGGCCACGGCCCCCCGCGTATTCACGAAGATCCTAGCCCCAGTTCTGGCCAATTTAAGGATCCAAGGGGTCACAGTCCTAGCATACTTGGACGACCTTTTAATCATAGATCACTCACGGCCGGGTCTGCAACAGGCAGTAAACCTCACGGTTCGGTACCTCGAAGGATTCGGCTGGGTCCTAAACCGGGGAAAGTCAGCGTTCCAGCCTACAAAGCAGTTGGAATACCTCGGCATGAGGTTAGACACAGAACAGCAAAGGGTGTTCCTGCCCCTTGTAAAGATCGAGGCTATCAAGGGGTTGGTTCAGTTGGTTCTAAACAAGAAAAAACCAACTATTCGCCTGTGTATGCGAGTACTAGGCAAGCTAGTGGCCACGTTCGAGGCAGTACCATACGCTCAGATCCACACTCGCGTCCTACAGGCAACCATTCTAGCAGCCTGGGGCAAGAGGGCACATGCCTTAGAGTCCCCTTTGACGCTATCATCAAGGGTCCGACAAAGCCTGGCCTGGTGGTTGAACCCTCAGAATCTTCTAAAGGGAAAATCCTTCAGCCCTGTTGTCTGGAAGGTAGTTACCACAGACGCCAGCCTGGCAGGCTGGGGGGCGGTCTTCGAGGGGTTCTCTCGCCAGGGAACTTGGGTGAAAGCAGAGAGGCAGCTCCCCATCAATATCTTAGAGATCAGAGCTGCTCGCCTAGCCCTTCTGGCATGGACCTCCAGATTACAGGGGTTCCCGGTGAGAATCCAGTCAGACAATGCCACGGCGGTGGCATACATAAACCACCAAGGGGGAACCAGGAGTCAGGCCGCTCAGAGGGAGGTGAGCTTGATTTTTCAGTGGGCAGAGGTTCATGTACCCTGCATTTCGGCGATATTCATTCCCGGAGTGGACAACCTGCAGGCAGACTTCTTAAGTCGCCAGAGTCTGTTGCCAGGGGAGTGGTCTCTGCATCCCCAGGTCTTTCAGACAATCTGTCAGAGGTGGGGAATGCCGGACGTAGATATAATGGCATCCAGGTTCAACAAGAAACTAGACAGGTTCGTGTCTCGAGCGAGGGATCCTATGGCCTGCGGAACCGATGCGTTGGTTTGCCCTTGGTATCAATTCAAACTTCTATATGCATTCCCTCCGCTACAGTTACTCCCTCGCCTGTTGCGCAGGATCAGAGTGGAGCACAAGCCAGTCATTCTAGTAGCTCCGGCTTGGCCCCGGAGGACTTGGTACTCACTAGTCCTGAAGATGGCAGTGGGAGACCCTTGGACTCTTCCTCTACAACCAGACCTACTCTCACAAGGCCCGATCCTCCACCCTACATTACAGCGTCTAAATTTGACGGCCTGGAGGCTGAATCCCTGATTCTCAGGGGTAGAGGTCTGTCTAGGCAGGTAATTCCTACCCTGATTAGGGCTAGAAAGCCGGTCTCCAGGGTGATTTATTACAGGGTGTGGAGGAACTACGTAGGCTGGTGTGAATCCAAAAGATGGAATTCCCGCAAATATACTATTGATAGGGTGTTAAGTTTTCTCCAGCTAGGAGTGGATAAAGGCCTGGCACTAAGCACAATCAAGGGACAGATCTCAGCTCTGTCAGTGTGGTTTCAGAGGCCGCTGGCCACCCACTCGCTGGTAAAGACTTCTTACAGGGGGTCTTGCGTATTAATCCTCCTGTCAAGTCACCAATTTGTCCATGGGACTTAAATCTTGTCCTGTCCACTCTACAGAAACAACCCTTTGAGCCGTTGGCTGAGATTCCTTTAGTCTTACTGACAAGAAAGTTGGTTTTCTTGGTCGCCATAGTTTCGGCCAGGAGAGTGTCAGAATTAGCAGCCTTATCGTGTAAGGAACCATATCTCGTTCTGCATAAGGACAGGGCAGTTCTCCGGCCCCATCCTTCCTTTCTACCAAAGGTTATATCCAAATTTCACTTGAACCAGGATTTGGTACTTCCATCCTTCTTTCCAAAACCCACATCTAGAAAGGAGGGGTTGCTGCATACCTTGGATATTGTCTGGGCCATGAAGGCCTATCTTAAAGCTACAGAAAAGATCCGGAAGACAGATGTGTTATTCGTTCTACCAGATGGCCCCAAGAAGGGGCAGGCAGCTGCAAAATCCACCATCTCGAGATGGATTAGACAATTAATCATTCAAGCCTACGGTTTGAAGAGGTTGCCTCCTCCTTTGTCGGTAAAGGCCCATTCTACCAGGGCCATGGGCGCCTCCTGGGCAGCACACCATCAGATCTCTATGGCTCAGATATGCAAGGCGGCGACGTGGTCATCAGTCCACACGTTTACAAAGTTTTATCAACTAGACGTGAGAAGGAATGCGGATTCTGCCTTTGGACAGGCAGTACTACAGGCTGCAGTTTAAGATCCTACGGGATCAGAAGCACCCTTGGTTGTAAAAAAGAAAAAAAAAAAAAAAAAAAAAAGTTTTTTTCTTGACTAAGTTGGAATTATTATTATTATTTGAGTATACCTCTAAATTGAATCCTTCTTTGGAAGATGTCTCCCTCCCCTCATTAAAGCATTGCTTTCGGACATCCCATATAGTAATGAATATGCCGCTCTGTGTCCCGTGATGTACGAGAAAGAAAAAGGGATTTTTAAATACAGCTTACCTGTAAAATCCTTTTCTTGGAGTACATCACGGGACACAGAGCTCCCACCCCTCTTTTAGGGAAACATTTTGGGAGGCATACTGCTTGCTACAAAACTGAGGGACTCCCTCTAGGGGAGGGGGTTATATAGGGAGGGGACTTCCTGTTTGAGATTGCCAGTGTCCACACCTGAAGGTACTCCATATAACCCATATAGTAATGAATATGTCCCGTGATGTACTCCAAGAAAAGGATTTTACAGGTAAGCTGTATTTAAAAATCCCTTTATTTTTTACTTTTTGCTATAATTAATATCTCCAAAAAATATATATAAAAAATTTTTTTTTTCCTCAGTTTAGGCCGATACGTATTCTTCTACATATTTTTGTTAAATAAAATCACAACAAGCATTTATTGATCGGTTTGCGCAAATGTTATAGCATCTACAAAATAAGATATTGCGACAGACACATCGGACACGTTTGACATGTTTTTGGGACCATTCACATTTATACAGTGATTAGTGCTATAAAACTGCACTAATTACTATATAAATGTGACTGGCAGGGAAGGAGTTAACACCAGGGGGCGATCAAGGGGTTAATATTTTCCTTAGGGAGTGATTCTAACTGTAGGGGACTCACAAGGGGAGGAGACCGATGTGTGTTCCTCTGTACTGGGAACACACATCGGTCTCCTCTCCTCTGACAGGACATGGATCCTGCCGTGATTGCGGGCAATCGCAGGTGCCCGGTAGACATCGTGGCTGCTGGGCACATGCACCATGTCCCGAGCGATTCGGCCAGCACGCGCGCTCCCCCTAACTGCCCGAGAATCCCAGGACTTCATATGATGTCCACCCGAAGGGTTGGAGGGTCCCCGCTTCCCGCTGACGTCATTTTACAATGACTCGTTAGGGAAGGGGGGAAGGGGTTAAATAAAAACCCGATTTAGCCCAACCACCCCAGAAAAAAAAGTGTGTAAATATAAAAAAATGATACCATAATATAAAATATATATAAAATGTAGCGCTGATATTCTCCCATGTTGATGTGTGTTTGTATACTTTAATAAAACGTCTATGGACATTGCTATGTTTGAGTATTTGGAGCCATCTAGTGTCCAAATACTGGTAATGCAGATATGTTTTTCCTGAAAGAAGCACCAAAGACTTGACATGAAGTGACTATTGTTTTGGGAGGAGGAGACTGACCTTTTTCACCCAGGAGGTTTGGTGACCTACCCATGAACACTTTCTTGAGGGTTTATTGGTAGAGTGCAGGCCCAAATCAAACCAGCAGCTCCTTCGGGGGCCAATGCTACAAATATATATATATATATATATATATATATATATATATATATATAAAATAGAATATATATATATATATATATATATATATTTGTAGCATTGGCCCCCGAAGGAGCTGCTGGTTTGATTTGGGCCTGCACTCTACCAATAAACCCCACTAACTTGGCTCCATCCCCTTGGCACAGCTGAGTAGTGCATGCTGGGTAGGAGATAAAAGGAGCCGGAGCAGCCATTTTAGGTCTCTTGGAATCGTATGGCGTGCCTGAGAGGACCTGTGGGGAGACGGTGGCCAGATTGCAGAGACCCAGAGACACTCATCCGAGCATCGGAGGACGGGATCCACCCAGTGGAGCTGAACGGAGTGATTGGCCCAGGTGACAGAGAAGCAAGTTGCAGTCACCGGACAAAAGTTACCACACAGAGCCTCTATCCAGTGGGTGAGCGGGTCACGGCCCACAGTTTGTTAAATCTCACATGCAGTTAGACTCATATACAGGCCTCACTGGAAATTACAGTTCCACGAAGAAGCAGAGCAACTGACACTGAGAAGGCTTGAGGCCTATCTACCTTGATGTCTCAAGCAATGTTAAAATAGTTGTTACATCTACACCAGGAGCATTTTCACTCACGCACTTTAACTCACCAAAACTGTGGATTACAAATCACAAGGAGCCACTTTAGCTAGCGAAGAAAAGAAGATCCAGGACTAAGTACTTTAAGTGAGATCTCACACATAGCTTATAAAGTAGGGGGAGTTCCCAGGTATAAACCTATATATATATATATATATATATATATATATATATATATATATACTGTTTTTTCAAATTGTTTATATTGAAATCCATTGTGCTGTCGTCTTATGTTGGGATGACAGCACAATTACTGTAATCACGTTTTTTGCATATTCTACAGTAAAATATATCTCTGGTTAAGTATCCAGTTGTTGTGGTGTATTGTTTTCTCCCACCAGGTTCAGTCAGTGGATCCTGGGGTGACAATACAGGTATTTTGTACTGTCTTACATTGTATTGTATTGCATTGCATCACAGCTGTGCCAAGGGGATGGAGCCAAGTTAGTGGGGTTTATTGGTAGAGTGCAGGCCCAAATCAAACCAGCAGCTCCTTCGGGGGCCAATGCTACAAATATATATATATATATATATATATATATATATATATATATATATATATATATATATATATATATATATATATATATATATATAAAATAGAATATATATATATATATATATATATATATATATATATATACACAGGGAGTGCAGAATTATTAGGCAAGTTGTATTTTTGAGGATTAATTTTATTATTGAACAACAACCATGTTCTCAATGAACCCAAAAAACTCATTAATATCAAAGCTGAATATTTTTGGAAGTAGTTTTTATTTTGTTTTTAGTGTTTGCTATTTTAGGGGGATATCTGTGTGTGCAGGTGACTATTACTGTGCATAATTATTAGGCAACTTAACAAAAAACAAATATATACCCATTTCAATTATTTATTTTTACCAGTGAAACCAATATAACATCTCAACATTCACAAATATACATTTCTGACATTCAAAAACAAAACAAAAACAAATCAGTGACCGATATAGCCACCTTTCTTTGCAAGGACACTCAAAAGCCTGCCATCCATGGATTCTGTCAGTGTTTTGATCTGTTCACCATCAACATTGCGTGCAGCAGCAACCACAGCCTCCCAGACACTGTTCAGAGAGGTGTACTGTTTTCCCTCCTTGTAAATCTCACATTTGATGATGGACCACAGGTTCTCAATGGGGTTCAGATCAGGTGAACAAGGAGGCCATGTCATTAGTTTTTCTTCTTTTATACCCTTTCTTGTCAGGCAAGCTGTGGAGTACTTGGACGCGTGTGATGGAGCATTGTCCTGCATGAAAAGCATGTTTTTCTTGAAGGATGCAGATTTCTTCCTGTACCACTGCTTGAAGAAGGTGTCTTCCACAAACTGGCAGTAGGACTGGGAGTTGAGCTTGACTCCATCCTCAACCCGAAAAGGCCCCACAAGCTCATCTTTGATGATACCAGCCCAAACCAGTACTCCATCTCCACCTTGCTGGCGTCTGAGTCGGACTGGAGCTCTCTGCCCTTTACCAATCCAGCCACGGGCCCATCCATCTGGCCCATGAAGACTCACTCTCATTTCATCAGTCCATAAAACCTTAGAAAAATCAGTCTTGAGATATTTCTTGGCCCAGTCTTGACGTTTCAGCTTGTGTGTCTTGTTCAGTGGTGGTCGTCTTTCAGCCTTTCTTACCTTGGCCATGTCTCTGAGTATTGCACACCTTGGCCCAGATTCACAGAGCGATTACGCCTGCGCAACTGGTGTTGCGCGTGCGTAAGTCTAAATGTGCACGTGCGTTTAGATGCGCGCGATTCAGAAAACGATTTACGCCAGAAATCTACTTTTTTTGGTCCGGCGTAATTTCGTTAGACAGACGCATCCGTCCGCGCAAAAATGCGCTAGACACACCATTGATTTGCTAGTCAAATATGCTAATGAGGGAGTTGCGGGGATCCACAAAAAAACGCAGTTGCTGCGCAGGCTACGCGATGTGCGCAACAGCAAAATGTCCTGTCTAAAGTTAGAGCACATAAAAGCTGGTCTAAATTTTGAAAAAACGTCTACATCTCACAGAAAGCAACACCGTTACTGAGGAGCAGACCACACACACGTGTTGCACTACAATTTGACTGCCAACATGCCAGGGGCATCGTCGCTCATAGCTGCACTAGTGAATTTAGATGACCAAAGAAGGAGGAGGGCACGGAGGATGGCACGGGAGAGGGTATACCGCACACGCATAGACCTCTTTGGCATGAGTGATTCTGAGGTGTATCGCATCTTCAGATTCCCCCCTCATGCCATCCTGGAATTAACCACAACCCTGCAGGAGGACATCACCAGCCCAACACAACGCTCACATCCAGTGCAGCCACTGGTCAAGGTACTGGCAACACTCCATTTCCTTGCCAGTGGCTCTTTTCAGCGTACAAGTGGAGTGGTGGCTGGGATGTCACAATCCTCCATGAGCAGATGTGTGCACCAGGTTGTCCCAGCAATCCTCACACGCTTGGCCAACCTAATCATCAAACCCACCACTGAGGACCTGCGGCTGAAGGCAATGACAGATTTCTACAGAATTGCCAGATTCCCACGCACCATCGGGGCCATTGATTGCACACATGTGGCACTCCAGCCCCCCCATGACACAGAGCACATGTACCGCAATCGGAAGAATTGGCACTCCATCAACGTACAGGTGATAGTTGATGCCCAAGGACTCATATGGCACGTCCGTGCCAAACACCCCGGATCCACCCATGACAGCTACATCTACAATCAATGCCACATCCGAATGGAATTCTATCAGAACGTGTATGGGAACACCTGGCTGGTTGGTGAGTGACATGGGAGTCAGGCATGACTATCCCCTCCCGTGATGCACACCTCACAAGTGGCACATGCATGACTAACATTCTCCTGTCTTTTTCTTCCAGGTGACTCTGCATATGCACTGGGACCCCATCTCATGACTCCTATCCGGAACCCCCAAACCCCAGGGGAGGAAACATACAATCAAGCACACATCAAAACCCGAGCAGTGGTGGAGCGCACCTTTGGCCTCCTGAAGTCACGTTTCCGATGCCTGGATAAGTCTGGGGGTACACTGTTGTATTCCCCAAACTTCGTGTGCCATATCATCGTTGCATGTTGCATGCTGCACAATCTCGCAGTGAGGAAGGGCCTGCAGGTTGAGCTACGTGATGACCTGACCCCCCAACCAGACAATCAACCCCTAACCGAGGATACCCCGTCTTCTGAGGGAAGAGCAGTCAGGAGAAAGCTCATATTGGGCATCTTTGCACGTTAAACACACACATTAATCATGGCACAATGAGAATGCATGCATGCACACCACTGTGGTCCCTAGCACACACACCCCACATCCTCATCAAATTGGATTGGCACCAGTCCACCATGCACGACTGGTGAGCAGTAACGCCACGTCAAGGCTCCAATTATGTCACTGTACATTCATACACCATTCACACGGACCTGGGAATCACTTCTCCCTGGTCCTGGGGAACCCTTCTCCACCAAAATTGAGGATGACACCCCTTTTCCAGCAGGAATGTCACCCCCACATTCAAACAGCATGCACAACCCAAAATTTTAAAAAAATGTCAGAAAAAAAAAAATGCCAAAAATGTCAGCAAAAAAACAAAAAAAAAGCCAAAAAAGTAAGCCAAAAAAAAAAAAAAAGGGAAAAATAAATTATTGCCCTCTGCGTGAGCCACGCCTGGGGCGCCCCCGGCCACGGCCCCGGCCCCTCAGGGGAGACTCATGGGGGAGGGGCAAACCCGGGGAAGGAGGAGCAGCCCCTGATATCTGCCCACCTGGCGGCCTGCCCTCCAAGGCCACGGCAATTCTGTCCAGGGAAGCACCAAGTGTTGCCGTGTTGGCCTGGATAGCCTGGGTAAGGGCCCTCACATCCTGCCCAACGCCTGCTGCTGTAGTCTGCAGTTCATTTAGGCAGGTTGTGAAAGCCCGGGAGTGGGTGTCCAGGTTACCCAGCGTATCCTTCATGGAGGACATGCTCTCCTCCACCCGCCCAAAAGTCTGGCAGAGCTGTCCCAGATGGCGGGTCTGGAGGGCCTGGTCCCTTCGCAGACTGGCGGGCAGGAGATTGGGCGCCCCCCTGGTGCTCTGGGATGACATCCTGCCTCCAGCTGATGGTTGTGGGCGGGGAGAAGGGGAGGCCCGTGTGAGGGGAGCCATGTTGGGGGAGGAGGGGGGGGGGCTCCCCCTTAGGGAGGGCAGGCTTCTGCCAGCCAGAGGGGAAGAGTCCGCACAAACCACTCGTCCAGTGCCTGACTCCTCCTCCTCATGATCGTCCTCCTCATGATTATCCTCCTCCTCATGATCGTCCTCCTCCTCATGATCGTCCTCCTCCTCTTGAACCTCCTCCGCGGACTGTGGCCTTGTTGGGGGGGCCTCATTAGGCTGCTGTCCTGGGGTTGGAGCGGTCAGGCCAGATGGCCCTGCACCCTCCTGCACATCTGTGGATGACACAAACCATTCACAGGTTGGAGGATCCACACACTTGGCACATATTCCCTTTCACCCCCTCCCCCACACATGCTACACACCTGATAGAAAAAAAAACCTTACCTGGCACCACAGGGACCGGACTTGTGTCAAAGCCTGGCAGGCCCTCCACTTCATGCCGGTGAAAGGTCAGGGCCACCACATGCTCCGTCGCTGTAAGCCTAATACGGCATGGTGGGCCCCCTCCTGTGCCCCTGGCATGGGCATGCATTGCGGCCAGTTTTTTTTTCACCTGACGCCGGAGATCATTTATTTTTTTGTCAATCCCAGACCGGGTCCGTGTCTCCCCCTCCCCCGATGAATTCACCTGCTCCGTGATCCTATCCAAAATCTCCCTCCTCCTGGCCGGGGTGGTGGTGGCACTCTGCGGGCCGTGGAGAAAACGCCCATACTCGCTAATGGCCCGGGCAAGAATTCTTTTTTCCCCCACAGTAAAATTCAGCTTTCTTTTTCTCTCTGTCATACTTCCAAACAAACTCACTACCAGTCACCAAAAATCAGTCACAAATACAAGCACAACCAATCAGGCAAGAACACACACAAAGAGAAAACGAACACCCAAAAATCACACTAGCACTCAGCAAGAAACAGTCACAAAAAAATAAAAAATAAAAAATAAAGCAAGAAAACAAACGCTCAGAAATATATCAATCAAACAAACAGTCTCTCAAACACTTATCAAAAAACACTTTCACAAATATACCAACAAGAACTTGATCACACAGAACACTAATCTGACAACTACAAGACACACTGCAACGAACAACAGGAACAAAAGCACTTGGTTAAATGGGAAGGGACACAAAGGGATGTACTTTTGCAATGCAAGTGCGTTTGTGTGTGTCTATTTATGCTGTCTGCGTAGTTCACAACGTTGCCCTAGTCCATTTCCAATTTCACTGATTGCGCCGCTCCCGAGTTGTGAGCATGCGCACAGCGGAGCTGACATGGTCTCCTTCACGCGCGCATGCGCGAGCCGGCCGGCCCTTCATTTGCATGGGGTCACAGCTCATTTCAATGTAACACGCCCACGTCCCTCCCAATTTGTATTACTCCTCCTTACACTTAAGGAAAAAACCTTACGCTTGCGCAATTTCCTGCGCAAAAGCTATGTGAATCGGGGGATTACGCGGCTAGATGGCGCAAGTCTAATGTAATGGCGGTGCGCTACGCCGGACCGATAATGCGCCGATGTACGTGAATCTGGGCCCTTGTGCTTTTGGGCACTCCAGTGATGTTGCAGCTCTGAAATATGGCCAAACTGGTGGCAAGTGGCATCTTGGCAGCTGCACGCTTGACTTTTCTCAGTTCATGGGCAGTTATTTTGCGCCTTGGTTTTTCCACACGCTTCTTGCGACCCTGTTGACTATTTTGAATGAAACGCTTGATTGTTCGATGATCACGCTTCAGAAGCTTTGCAATTTTAAGAGTGCTGCATCCCTCTGCAAGATATCTCACTATTTTTTACTTTTCTGAGCCTGTCAAGTCCTTCTTTTGACCCATTTTGCCAAAGGAAAGGAAGTTGCCTAATAATTATGCACACCTGATATAGGGTGTTGATGTCATTAGACCACACCCCTTCTCATTACAGAGATGCACATCACCTAATATGCTTAATTGGTAGTAGGCTTTTGAGCCTATACAGCTTGGAGTAAGACAACATGCATAAAGAGGATGATGTGGTCAAAATACTAATTTGCCTAATAATTCTGCACTCCCTGTATATATATATATATATATATATATATATATATATATATATATATATATATATATATATATATATATATATATATAAAAATAGAATATAGAAAAGAAGCTCTGCTTACTGCCATCATCCAATCACGTACAAGCAAAAATGCTGCTTTTTTTTATTTTCCTTGCACGTGATTGGGTATTATTTGCAAAGTGAAGCTTTACCTCATTTACTAAATTCTGGAGCAACTGCACATTACATTTTGCAAAGTGCACAGTCGATTTGCCTTTAGTAAATGAACCCCATAATTTTTAAAATAACTAAATAGAAAAACTTGAGAACTGATTTCCTCTAAGGCCTCGTACACACGAGGCAATCTATCTGTTCAAATCGGTCGGACCGACCGATTTGAACAGATCTGTCTGCTTGGATTTTGGTTTGCTCGCGTGTACACACGAGCAAACCAAAATCCCCGCCAGCAGACAGCGCGCTGACGTGTCGGTGACGTTGACGCCGCCACGTCACCGCACCAGGAAGTAAAACACTTCTGCGCATGCGTCGAAATCATTTGGCGCGTGTGCGAGAAGACATGTCTACTGGTTAGCATACTAACCAGCAGACATGTCGGGCGGACGGGTTCCCAGCCGACAGATTTCAAGGCATGCTTTGAAATCTGTCGGGTGGCCAAACCCGTCGGCTTGCCCGTACACACGGTCAAATCTGTTTGCTGCGACAGTCGGGCCGACCGTTTCCAGCAGACAGATTTGATCGTGTGTACGAGGCCTAAGTGGTTGTAAATTGGTTGAATTATGTAATTATAGGAACATTTTAAAACAGATAAGAACTATTTTATACACTTTAGTAAAGTGGTTTCAGACCTACAAAGTGAAAGGGAAAATACAATTATTATTGCAATGTATGGCTAGTGAGCAGCAGATGGCACGAGAGTGTAAGTCTTATGAAAAACGTCTGTGCGGGCCTGAAAGGGAAATTAGCAAAATAAATAATGTCTTCTCTCATACATGGAAATCAGACTTGAATTTCTTGAAGGAGGCATAATAGTCATGCACGCAACAGAAACAATCAAGTTTGAAAAAAAATAAAATAACCTCAGGTAATTGAGGAATAGAAACTTTTCAAGTTCTGCAAAGCATGAAAAAGTTTGTACACGTATATGGGTAAGATATTATAGAACACTTTCACCAGACACTGACAATTCAAGTGAATCTGGAGAGTTAAAACACGCATATCTACTGCTTGGCATCAAAGAAACATATACTTAAAGAAATTCAGAGGCCGACTTTCCTTCTGAAAATGCTAGCTGCCTTGTTATCATATTGATCATCTGGCTTTAGAACATTTACTAAGTCACCAATAAATATACAGACCAGGAAAGTCCAAACTCTTGATTTGCAAATTTGTTTCAGGTCTTGTGAATGGGAAGGTACTATAGTTATTGGCCCGGATTCACGTACCCGGGCATATCTTTGTGCGGGCGTAGCGTATCTTCTTTACACTACGCCGCCGCAACTTAGAAAGGCAAGTGCTGTATTCACAAAGCACTTGCTCCTTAAGTTACGGCGGCGTAGCGTAAATGGGTTGGGCGTAAGCCCGCATAATTCAAAGTAGCAAGGCAGTGGGCGTGTTTTATAAAAAATGAACCGTGACCCCATGCAAATGATGGGCCGAACGTACGGCACATGCGCCGTCCGTGGACGTACCCCAGTGCGCATGCTCCGAATCACGTCGGATAGAATGCCTAAGTGACGTCGGCATGTGAAAGTAACCTACGCCCAGCCCTATTTACGTACTACGTAAATGGCGTAAACGACGTAAAATTTGACGGCCTCATTCCCTGGCCCATACCTTAGCATTAGCTGTGCCTCATATAGCAGAGGTAACTTTAAGCCTTACGCAAAGCGCGTATATGAAGCGACCGGGCGCATCTACGTTCGTAAATCGGCGTATCTTGCTCATTTGCATATTTTTAATGGGAACGCCGAATGCGACCAGCGTAACTATGCGCCCACGATACGCCGGCGTAGGCAAGTTACGCCGGACGACTGAAGCCATGTTTTTCGGTGTATCTTGCTTTGTAAATCGGTGCAAAGATGCGACGGCGCACATTTAAAATTACGGCGGCGTATCTCCAGACGTAACTCTTTTGTGAATCCGGGCCATTGAATCTACGTGACAGCCAGGCAAATAGCATTTTCGGAGGTATAGGTCAGCAATGGCAACCTCCATATTGGTTATCTTTGTGCATCAAAATTCAAGGGGTATAGTTCATACATTACGCCTGGAATAGTTTATTCTCTGGGTGAAGGCAGAAGCTGGCATTATACCCTGAAATCCCAATTCCAGACAAAACTTTTTTCTGGGTTTTCAATATAGTGGGCGAATGAGTCAGAACTGCTTTCAAGTTTGTTTGCAGTCTTTGTCCACGTTAGGGAGATTTTTCCCTAACTTTTCACTCCAGTGATACCACTAAATCCTAATTCTGGGCTTGCACTTTGGAGTCTATTTATAAAAAAAAATACAGTGCAAATGCCTCAAGCATATGTACAGCCATCAGAAATAATTACCTTATTATGTCTAATATATATCCAATGCCCCTGTTGAAGTACTTGTGTATGAAACGTGTCGGGCTTGGTACACTACTCCATTTATTCATTCATTTTTAATATTTTTAATGTGATCACTTTTATATTTGTTGGTTTTCCAATAAACCCACATTTGACCCGCACTATTGGAGCATCTCCTTCATCTTTTTTCTTCCATGCTGTGGTTGATCAAGTTGCTGCTTGGAGCCTTCTTCGCTTTGCTATCTTCAGTCCTCAAAATAATTCCTTGATTGGAATTTGTTTCTCCATCTCCCGAGGATTACATGGACACTGGGTGAACCCAGAGTCTTCTTCGAGGTCGGGTTTCCTTCCTAAAAGTTGGCATCTGCGTTCCGTTTATCCACTTTGAGTCTTCAGACAAGCAGACGTGACTTGCCACTAGCCCTAATGATCTGCCTGATAAGTAGATCCATCGGTTCCGGTAAGAGTATTCTACCTCACTCCTTTGCAAGATGTTTCATGTGATGACCCATACTGTTTTATGTCTGGTTTTAGCATCCCATTCTATGAATATTTGAATGGACATTTATGTGAATTCATCTATTGTTATTTTTACTTTTGTTGCACTTGATGCCAGTCCCATTTACTGTGAACTGGTCTCTCTTTAAATTTAGCGCTACTTTTTTATTCACAATTCTATATATTTTAGTCACATTGTATGTAGCTGCTCTTAGTTGTTTTTTCAACCCCCCCCCCTTTTTTTTAGTCCATTCAGACTAGCGCAATATTTTTTCTTTATTTCCTAATATATCTAATATGTTTATTTACTATGCTTTTCAACTCCATCTGGTGGCCATAATGTGGTATTTTCCTGAATGAGATTTCAGGAAAATATTGTATTATGGCCTCTAGATGGTGTAACATACCTTAGCAGCCTGACGTGCAGAGGGAGACCTTCCATACAACCCCAGCTTGGAGACCACTGGAATGGGGACAGTGGTGGTAAGAGTGCGGTGAGGTAAGGGTGCCTGCTGAATCCTCTCAGCTTGGAGTAGTGGTGCTAAATGGGAGCTGGAACAGCTGGTGCAGGTAGCAGCGGATGCAGGTCAGCAAGTGCAGGTATGCAAAACAGCAGATGCAGGTCAGCAGGTGCAGGTATGCAGAGCAGCGAATGCAAGTCAGCAGGTGCAGGTATGCAGAAAAGCAAGTGTAGGAGCCGAGTTAAACAAGCTAGGTCATACACATCAGGGTAAATAGCATAAACGGCAGGCAGAGAGTAGTCCAGGCTGGGTCTTGGCAACAGGTGATCAGACAGGTAACTGAGCAGGGTCAAACAAGCCAGGGTCAGGACTGGAGACAGGAGCGAGGTCATGAAGCTGGGTCAAACACAGGAACAGGATACAGGCACAGAGTCAGGAACACAGGGAACAGAAGCAGATCAAACACCCCTGGAATAGTACCCCTGGAGCGTCTTTTATAGACTGTTGGGTGCCAAAGCGCATCTAACACATGTGCATGCGCACATTCGTGCGCAATGTCCGTGACTCGCACATGTGCATAGGTGCACGCCTTCTGAAGTGGGCAGTACGTCCCTGGCAGATGGAGGTGACAATCATAGGAAGTAAATATATTAGACATGATGGCTGTGTTAAAGCTTGAGGTATTCACACCGTAATTTTTTTTAGAAATAGATTAAAGGGGTGTTCCAGCCAAATTTTATGTTTATTAAAAGCCAGCGTTCCAGCGTTCCAGCATCCTCATTGCTACTGTGGGCACCCGGCTGTGACAGCTTTCGGCTTCACGGCCGGGCACCCACTGTGCCTGCGCGAGCGGCACTGCGCATGCGCGAGCGGCACTGCGCATGCGTGGGCGGCGCGGCCCGGCGCTGCGCTGTCCCATTGGACAGGCGATCGCCTAGGACCTGTCAGTGTCCTAGGCCATCGCCTACAGGGAGGGGCTGCAATAAGGCGATTAAGTCCCACTCCTCCTGAAGCCCCCACTCCCCCCAAAAAATAATTACATGCCAAATGTGGCATGTAAGGGGGTGAGGAGTAGGATAAGCGGAAGTTCCATTTTTGGGTGGAACTCCGCTTTAAAGTTAACATTCTTGTACATATATATTCTTAAAGTGTATGTAGACCCTAACGATGAACTTCTCTTGTCTGCTACCTTTTTTGGAACAGCGCCAAACAACAGTACCAACAATCTGCTTAGGCAACACTTTAAAAGCCTTTACAGTTTATCAGTTTAGAGTTGCACAGGAGGTCTGAAGCTAGAATTATTGGTCTCACTCTGACATTTGTGTGATGCGATTGCTGTTTACATATGTGTGCTGGAACCACGTGTGCATTCGCATTTGTACACAACAACGGGGGAAAAAGAGCACTTAAAAAAATATATATTTTTTTATATTTTTTATCACCCTTCCTCTCCAGCAACGTACCAGTACTTCGCTGGATGGGTGAGCGGTCAAAAGGGACATTCTGCCAGACATAGATGTGCACACAGGGTGTGCTAGATGTGCCTGGACCCACTCTAATCCCCCCGTGTGGTACAGATATACTGACACCAACCTCTGCCCCATTGACATATCCACTGCTCTATTGATTGACACCATCCACTGCTCTACTGACACTGTCTATTGCTCTAATGACACCATAATCTGCCGTATTGACACGTCCATTGCTCTAATGACACCGCCTATGTTTAATACATTTTAACCACTTCACCCACGGAAGAAGTGGTTGCCCAATGACCGGGCCATTTTTTGCGATTCGGCACTGCGCCGCTTTAACTGACAATTGCACGATCGTGCAACGTTGCACCCAAACAAATTTGACGTCCTTTTTTCCCCCCATAAATAGAGCTTTCTTTTGGTGGTATTTGATCCTCTCAACGGTTTTTATTATTTGCGCTATAAAAATCGCAATAAGTTTATATTGATTGGTTTGCGCAAAAGTTATAGCACAAAATATACAAAATAGGGGATAGTTTTATGGAATTTTTATTATAATTTTTTTTTTACTAGTAATGGCGGCGATCTGCGATTTTTATCATTACTGCAATATTGTGGCGGACACATCGGACACTTTTGACACTATTTTGGGGCCATTGTCACTTATACAGCAATCAGTGCTATAAAAATGCACTGATTACTGTGTAAATGACACTGGCAGGGAAGGGGTTAACCACTAGGGGGTGAGGATGGGGTTAAGTGTGTCCTAGGGAGTGATTCTAACTGTGAGGGGGCTGGGCTACAAGTGACACGACAGTGGATCGCTGTCCTGTCATTAGGCAGAACAGGGAAATGCCTTGTTTACAAAGGCATGTTCCCGTTCTGCAGCTCCATGACACAATGTTTACTATCGTAGAGTTCTGAGATTTCATGTATGTTTTGATGAATTTATTATAAAGCTGAAAGTTTCATACTATCATCATAACAAGGAGACTTTAGAATAGATTTAAAGCTGTTCTCTGGACATTTTTTAATGAATGAAGTTGAGTAAGAACCTTGGTTTAGCCCCAATTCTGCTCTACTTCTATAGGAAATGCTCCCTGTGATCTAACTGCGTTTGAGGTACCATTTCCTGTTGAACAGACTGCCCCAGAAGACAAAAATCCTGAGGATGAGTGATAATATTGAAAAGGATATGAAAAACAATACACACTGTGGGCCAGATTCAGATACAATCACATAGGCGCAGAGTATCAGAGATACTCTACGCTGCCGTATTTTACCTGGCTCTATGAGGAATTCAGAGAGATTTTGGCCCGTAAGGTACGGCGGCGTAGTGTATTTCTCACGGCGCAATCAAACTACGCGATTAGGGGGCGTGAGGCATTTAAATTAGGCGCGTTCCCGCGGCGATCGAACTGCGCATGCTCTTTTCAGAAATTTCCCGCTGTGCATTGCGCGAAATAACGTCGATACGTCATTCGTTGTTTGAGTAGCGTCGTTTACGGACATTCCTATTCCCGAACGATTTACGTAAAAAATAAAAAATAAATTGAAAGTCGACGCGGGAACGACGGCCATACTTAACATGGGCCGCGTAACGTTAGAGCAGCTAATACCTGGAATAACTTTACGCAGCAAAAAGATGACGTAAGAGATTGCGAACGACGCTCGTAACTTTGTGGATTGCCGGAAAAAGCTCATTTGCATACCCCGACGCTGAAAACGACGCAAACTCCACCCAGCGGCCGCAAAAAGATTGCAGCGTAGATCCGAAGGTGTACGAACACGTAATCCAGTCGAATTGAAGCCCGCAGCCGTCTATTCATGGTTTGAGGTTTCCGACTAGCTAAAAAACGCGCTTAATTTGAAAGTACTCCAGTCTAACACAAGTTAGACAGGACTTACGGCTCTCTGAATCTGGCCCTGTTACTTTAGAGTATTTTGGGGTGCCATTAACAATAATGGCACTCAAACACGCAGTGCCTGTTTTGACATGTTCTTAGTGCGTTCCAGAATTGTCTGCAGAATCACACTATTTTGCCCGCAATATGCTCCAGTGTTAACAGGCCTTAACCACTTCCCGCCCCCCGGCCTTCATATGATGTCCTTGAATTTGAGCGTGAATTTGCTACAGGCATCATTTAGATATATTCTTTTTCAGCCGGCGATTCCCTACATCATAAGAATAATCTTATCGGCTGTTCAGCTGCTTGATCGTTCTTACTGGTGGCGAGAGGGGATGTCCCCCCCTCCTGCCCCCCTGCAGTGCTTCTACCAATGGTGAGTCAGAGACTGGATCCGCTGGCCCCAGATGTTTACCATAGAGATTTACATAGACCAGATGGTCATGGGAGTCTCTATGATCGTTTGGAGGCCGGATGCAATGTTATGACGTCAAGCCAGGCTTCTGCATTCAAACAAATGATGCTGCCTTAGCTGGGAAGCCATGATGTTTTTTTTTATTTTATTTCATGCTTTCCAGTCTAGAGGTGAGATTTGGGGTCCCATTGACACCATATCTCATGGTAAAGAGGACCTCTGTTATGCCATATTCCTATCACAAGGGATGTTTTCCTTGTAATAGGAATAAAAGTGATCAAATATATATATATATATATATATATATATATATATATATATATATATTTTTTTTAAAGTGTCAAGCTTAATTTTTTTTTATAATGAACAATAAAAAAAATTGCAAAATATAAAGTGCCCTTGTCCCCGTGTGCTCGTACACATGTCCAAACCACACATGTGAGGTATCGCCGCGAACTTGTAAGCAGAAGTGTGAAGACACTTGGTGTAACTCCTTGACTTGCTGCACCAGAGACTGTTTATTTCTTGGACAATTCACTTGTATGCTTTGTTTGTTTTGGATATATATATATATATATATATATATATATATATATATATATATATATATATATATATATATATATATATATATACACAGTACAGACCAAAAGTTTGGACACACCTTGTCATTCAAAGGGTTTTCTTTATTTTCATGACTATGAAAATTGTAGAGTCACACTGGAGACATCAAAACTATGAATTAACACATGTGGAATTATATACATAACAAAAAAGTGTGAAACAACTAAAAATATATGTCATATTCTAGGTTCTTCAAAGTAGCCACCTTTTGCAGCAGACACATCTCTAGAACAACTGTTAAGAAGAGACTGTGTGAATCAGGCCTTCATGGTAGAATATCTACTAGAAAACCACCGTGTCTTTGTGCGACGCAGAAAAGGTGAACGGATGGACTCTACATGCCTGGTTCCCACCGTGAAGCATGGAGGAGGAGGTGTGATGGTGTGGGGGTGCTTTGCTGGTGACACTGTTGGGGATTTATTCAAAATTGAAGGCATACTGAACCAGCATGGCTACCACAGCATCTTGCATGCTATTCCATCCGGTTTGCATTTAGTTGGACCATCATTTATTTTTCAACAGGACACAGGCTGTGTAAGGGCTATTTGACCAAGAAGGAGAGTGATGGGGTGCTGCGCCAGATGACCTGGCCTCCACAGTCACCGGACATGAATCCAATCGAGATGGTTTGGGATGAGCTGGACCTCAGAGTGAACGCAAAAGGGCCAACAAGTGCTAAGCATCTGTGGGAACTCCTTCAAGACTGTTGGAAGACCATTTTAGGTGACTACCTCTTGAAGCTCATCAAGAGAATGCCAAGAGTGTGCAAAGCAGTAATCAAAGCAAAAGGTGGCTACCTAAAATATGACATATTTTCAGTTGTTTCACACTTTTTTGTTATGTATATAATTCCACGTGTGTTAATTCATAGTTGTGATGCCTTCAGTGTGAATATAGTCATGAAAATGAAGAAAACTCTTGGAATGAGAAGGTGTGTCCAAACATTTGGTCTGTACTGTATATATGTATATATATTATTGGCACAGTTTAAAATGATTTTTGATATCAGTTTGTACTATTGCACTATTTATACATATCATTTTGCTAAGTCATTTTTATAATTTATCAATGATTAAATGAATATTCTTTGACTTGATTTTTAAATAGTTTCTTAGGCCTCGTACACACGATCAAATCTGTCTGCTGGAAACGGTCTGCTAGACCGTCCCAGCAGACAGATTCTATCGTGTGTACGGGCGAGCCGACGGATTTGGCCACCCGACAGATTTCAAAGCATGCTTTGAAATCTATCGGGTGGGAATCCGTCCGCCCGACATGTCTGCTGGTTAGTACACTTACCAGCAGACATGTCGTCTCGCACTGGCGCCGAATGGATTCGGCGCATGCGCGGAAGTGTTTTACTTCCTGGTGCGGTGACGTGGCGGCGTCAACGTCACCGCCACGTCACCGACACGTCAGCGCGCCGTCTGCTGGCGGGGATTTTGGTTTGCTCGTGTGTACACGCGAGCAAACCAAAATCCTAGCAAACAGATTTGTTCAAATCGGTCGGTCCGACCGATTTGAACAAATAGATTGCCTCGTGTGTACGAGGCCTCAGAGCTCCACTTTAATACTGTTATCAATAGATTTAGGCTAATGCTTTTGAAAGCACATATTAATGTACGTAATGTGAATTTGCCAGCTAGAGTTTTTTTAGATCTTCACTTGAATGATATTTGGCTTCTTTTCATAGCTGCAAGCACTATTGACCTAAATCATCCTGGTATTTCTGCATTTCTGCAGTAATGAAGCTGATGAACAGTGTCTTACAATCTAATACATCAGCACTCATTCACTTAGCCAAATCAAACTACCCCTTGTCTATACTACACAAGCTGAAACAAGACTTCCACACAAGATTACATTAATGTTAACTTAACTACAACTTAACATAACCAGGCTTCCCAGAACCACAGTCCAAAGAGTAATCATGTATAAAATGACAAAAGCTATATCAAGCAATGAGAATTAAGTTAGTCATTGATACATCAGTAAAAGAATGATTCTAATTGGTTATCAAAGATTGCTCTGCCTTGTTTTTTATTACAGGGTTTTTGTCCATACTTTTTTTTAGTTATAGATTGATGCTAAAGTAGAAATGTAATTAAGTTTATGCCTGCTCTGTTGGTCTTAAAAATATACCTAACACTATGTAGCGCCCAGTTACTTCCAAGTACGGGTGCTATTAAAATTTAGTGGGATTGATCAGAGTGTAAGTGACTCTGATCTCATTTCTGATTATATTTGGGCTCTCTGTTTCAGCTTGGCTGTGGCTGTGCTGTGGGCTCGTAGTTCCACCCCGAGTCGACAGGCGGCAGCAGTGGAGTTGAGGTTCAGGTGTTCTCTCCAAGCGACCAATCAGGAGGCATGCAGGTTGAGGGTACTTATGAAGCAGACGCCATCTTAAGGGATCTTGTTCCTGGTGCGGCACCCACCTTTAGGGTGACCGTACATCACCGCGCCCCGAGCGTTATGGCCTACCCGGCCGGGGCGTGGATGCCAGGCAGAGTTTCTGATTCTGGGTCCCTGTCGGCCAGGAGCAATTGAAGTAATGGTGGGACCCCAGTGATCGATTGGGGTCCCATCTTTGAAGATCCCAAGCGAGTTTATGCTGTTCGTGGGGAGTCTAATTGAGAACCACCAATGAGAGGCTGGGGATCCAACAGCACTGGAGCGAACCATCGGGGATCGAGGTGACCGAAAAATGAGAAGTTGGATGTCAGCAACCTGTCAGTCGGTGACCAACTAAGAACTACCTAAGGTTAGATTCAGGCACTAAATTCACTAAGGAAGATTTACCTTAATGATCTACGTTCTAGGGAAAGGTCTGTGGCAGAGGCTTGTTTCCCCACAAGTTTCCGAGTCATACCCTGGCTACCAGTTCGGTGTAAGAGGCCTGACCAGGTACACTACACCCACTCCGGCTGAAGTGGCGACGAAAGCAAAGTGTCGTTTGAAGCAGGACTGCTTCGGTTACTCGTAGGCCTGAATCTGCTACTCTTCTCCTCATCCATCTTCTCTTATTCACTTCAAGTTTATTGTTTTACCGTGTTGGGTAAAATAAAGCACAAGAAAAGACATCTACTGTTCCATCACTGCTGCTCTCTTCAACTACCCTAGACATCGAAGCTATAGAGGTAACAGGCTGACCCAAATCTAACCAGGAGCTCCTTCGGGGGTGTGCTACAACTAATTGTCAAAAAAAGTGTTATAACCCTTTTTTATCCCCTCTATTTGTCTTGGTGAATATTAGACTCAAGCCCCATACACACACACATCAGTTTTCCTGCAGGTTTTTGTCTTTAGATTTACCAAATCCATCTAAAATGAGGTCAGACCTAAAGATTTTTAATTTGTATGCAATCAGGTCGGCCCTTGCACTACACGGTTTTGGTAAACCTGAAGAGAAAAACCTGCAGGAAAACTGATAGCGTGTATGGGGCTTCAGGGTTTATTTGCTACAGGAGTAGAGCATGCCCACTTTTAAAATGAATTTCACAACTGACCTCTAATAATTAAGATTTTTTTTTATTTATTTTTTTAGGGGAGGATTAAAGGAGTTGTAAAGGAAAAAAAAAATTGTCTAAAATTAATGTCTGCAAGGTAGCCAGACAGAATAGTGTAATGACGACTAAATACCTATTAAATTCCTTCATCTATATCACCTCCGGGGTTCTAGTTTCTGTTCTCTCATTCACTTCCTGGTTTGCGGCACTCGTTCATGTAAGAAATACATTTCCCTTTATGAATTGCGGCACGCCCAGTAATTCACACCTCCTTGAGACTCACGTAGAGAGCGTCCTGCCGCACAGATGTAGTTCCCAGGAGGGGGCGAGCACGTCACTGACCACCGCAGTAAAGCCTCCCTTGGTGAGTGAGTAACAATCAGACAAGCAGGAAGTTAACGGAACAGAGAAGAAATAGAACAACTTCTGAGCAAAAACGAACAATGAGGAAGTGAAAAGAGGAATGGCTGCAGGTAAAGGATGCTTATTATGAAAATAAAATAAAAAATCCTTTACAACCCCATTAAGGATTATTGGGTTTATCAATGCAGTTTCAGTGCAATGTAATTTCAAAATTTTAATTTACAGCCTCTCCACTTTTTTCCACTAATAATGGGAGACTTGCACCTGAAATTAAAGGCTTAACACGCCTTCGTTTTTTATAAACTTGTGACAAAAATTAGATCACCTTAGGATGGTCGTTTTGGATATTCCACTGCCCCAGCATTTTTTATTTAATATTTTCTTGTAAAGTAAGATCATTTTCCTTTATATGATATACACTAAAAATACCAGTGGTTATGAAATACCACCAAAAGAAAGTTACATCTGTCTCACTGAAATCATGATAGTCCTGAAATGGTTAAAATTAAATTGTTTTAAATAATGAATCATTACCAATAAACAGATAGCGAGTCTACATATGCAAAAATGCACTGCACACTCCCAGTTAAATAAAGTAAAACAGTTAAAAAATATTTTAACACAGCCCTCAAATTATCCACTCGCCTACTCGCATTTTGCCTAATGCAAGTGGAAAATGAGGACTGGCGAGCGTGGGCTGCCTCAAAGCAGGGGGGAGGGGGCGGTTGAATGGGAGCCGTTCTCCCAGCGATCAGCCCAAGGAAGAGAGAGGAGAGCAGGTGGCCGTATGATAAGAGAGCCTTGGAACATCGCTGTAAGGCCACGTACACACGATCAGACCAAACCGATGAGACTGGTCCGACGGACCGTTTTCATCGGACCACCGCTAAAGTGGTCTGATGTGCGTACGCACCATCAGTCCAAAATCCCATCGGGCCAGATCGCGGTGACGTAGAACACAACGACATGCTGAAAAAAATAAGTTCAATGCTTCCAAGCATGCGTCGACTTGATTCTGAGCATGCGCTGGTTTTTGGTCCGATGCTTTTGTGTACTAACCATTGACAGTTGTCCATCGGACAGATTTTAAAGCAAGTTTTAAAACTTTGGTCCGATGGACAACGGTACGATGGGCCGTACACACAATCAATTTGGTCCGATGAAACTGGTCTTCAGGCCAGTTTCATCGGACCGGTCTGATCGTGTGTACGCGGCCTAACAGTTTTCATTAGAATTGCAGAGTGTATCCCGCACTCGCTGTCACACACAGCCCCTCCTCCTAGCCTGGAGACTTTGATAGACAGATCACTCATCAAACCCATCCAATGTCGGGACGTGTGACGTGTATCAAAGTGCCCGGGCTATATGTGATGGCGAGCAGAAGGAGCAGAAGGAACACTCGGCAATTCAAATGAAAGCTGTTATAGTGATGTTCCTCTGCGCTCTGATAATCCAGCCGGCAATCCTCTTCCTTGCCTCTCTTCCCCTGCACAGGTAGGCTGAATTGTTGAGCACAGGTGAAGCGGCATTGATGGACACAGGTAGGTTGCATTGTTGGCACAGGTAGACTGCATTGTTGGGCATAGGTGGAGTTGCATTGATGGACACAGGTAGGCTGTATTGTTGGGCACAGGTGAAGCGGCATTGACTGACACAGGTAGGCTGCATTGTTGGGTAAAGATAGGCTGCATTGTTGGGCACAGTTGAAGCAGCATTGATGGACGTAGGTAGGCTGCATTGTTGGGCACAGATGAGGCTGCACTGATGGGCACTGATAAAGTTGTTGTTAATATTTAATTATGTACCTTCCTTTTGCATAAAACATTTAAGTGTCATTTCATTAGATAATCTATGAGGGCGTGTTTAGGGGCGGAATTAGGGGAGGGGCAGGGGCAACTGGTGGCGGGTAACCCTTAAGGCCTGGCTAGTATCTCAGGACTTGAAATTTTGAGCCCTGTTTTAACATACTGTATGCCAGCATTTTACTCTCTGTACCCGCCACTGGAAAAATAATGTAACTTGCCCAAGCGGCAAAAGCGAATGTTAGCATTTGTGGTCAAAACCAGGTATGCAGATGTGCCTTTATCATAGTTTTTTTTACTTCTTAAAATAGTTGAAGAATAATCAGATAACCAGAAATAGGAAAACACCCCCCCTCCCACTCATCCTCCCAGGCATAATATCATGTTCTGTTACAGACAGTGAAAAACTTTTGGCAAACTTATATGCAGTGTAAACATCTATACAGCAGTTTTCAACACAATGGTATCTGACAATAAATTCCTATGTGAACTGACAATAAATGACTAATTAGTATACTGATGCTTTCTGGAGGTTATAGAACTTTTTTTCCCCTTGGGCAGCCAAAACAATGAAATGCACTTACAGGAGGCTATGGACAAACCCTCTACATCCAAACCCAATTAAATACATTTTTCAACCCCCATCCCCAAAAAAAACTAAAACATATACATAAAATTGGGAAGGAAGTCCCTTACCTTGCCAGCATCCAAATTATAACAACAAAAGAGAGAATCTAACTCAGCTTCTTAAAACATGGATTTTGTAGGCACAGCATGAGGCAATGTACTGTATATAGAAAATATATTTTATTATATATACATTAAAATACAACAATCATAAAAAGGGGGGAATAATAAAAAGACCCTCCATCTACAAAGAGATGCCAAATCCTATAGTATGGAGACAGAAAAGTCACAATGTATTGCAAGGGATATTGGAGTCTATCAGTGAGGTGAAAATTCAACGAAATTCATGAAGTTGCTGCTAGTGTGTTGCTCCATACTCAAACGCCAACGCGTTTTACAATATATGCTTGGTTCTTCAGGACTGATAGGGTGGGTGCTGAATGACTTTGGATACAGGGCAGAGGACGGTGACGATGAGAAAGGGGAAGACACACATGGGGCATCAACAAGGGAAGAAGCGGTGGGGAGAGTGAAATTCCCAAGGAATATGAAAACCCCCTAATGACAGCAACAGGAACCAGCCTAAAAGATGTGCATCTAGAGTATATATTGCTGTATTACCCCAAAGACCTAAACCACCATCGGCCCATAACAGCCCTAAATGTTTTCTCCAAGAAGTTGGACAACAGCTACAACATCATTTAGACACCCACAAATTACTTGATCCATTTCAATCTGGTTTCCGCCCTGGTCACGGGACAGAAACGGCACTTCTCAAAATATGGGATGACACTCTCGAGGCAGCAGTTGAAGGAGAAGCTTGTCTTCTAGTACTGTTGGACCTAAGCGCAGCATTTGATACTATAGTATAGACCACGAATTACTACTGACTCGGCTAGCTGAAGTAGCCAGAGTCGCGGAAGGTGATATATCTTGGTTCTCCTCCTTCTTGGAGAACCGATCACAAATAGTGAAACTTGGTCCTTTCACTTCTGAAACTTCCCTCAGGGATCCTCTTTGTCGCCTGTTATGTTCAATATCTATCTTCGCCCTCTCTTTAAAATTATCAGTAACCGGAAGTTACTGTACCATTCTTATGCAGACGACACACAACTATATTTTCGCATCTGTAATAAAAAGGATCATTATCTCGGACTAGAGAAATGCCTTACTTTGATAGAAAATTGGATGACCAAGAGTTATCTTAAACTCAACAGTTCGAAAACAGAACTTCTCCTGTTTCACGATTTTCGGGAGTAACGAAATAAATTTATTTTCCAAACGAAAACGAAAAAACTAAACAAAATATTCCAGTCTGCACATGTCTAGTAAAACCTAAAGTGGTTAAAGTTCATATGCATGTAAAGGCAGGTGTCCCAATACATTTGGTATTATAGTTTATAAATGAGCCCCAGTGATTACAAATCCGTATGTGTAAAACTATTTCTATTCCTTATATAAATAAACCTCAATAATACATATCCATAGTTGTAAAATTATTAACATTTTTATATAAATAAGCCCAAGTGACACAAATCCATAGCTGTAAACGTATTTCTATTTCTTATATAAATAAAAACCAATAATGCAAGAATCCATAGACTTTATACAGTAATACCTCGGCCTGCGAGTAACACGGTTTACTGGTGTTTCACAATACAAGCTATTATTTTTTTTGTTTGCATTGTCTTGCAAGACGAGCAGGATTTAAGCCAATGGGGTGTGCAGAACCGCATGTGGCCAGAGGTGCGAGGGTGCTGGTGACACTCAAAGCCGCATAGATGCAATTGGAAACGTTCGGAAACACTCTGGGCTAGATTCAGTAAGAAGATACGGCGGTGTATCTCGAGATACGCCGCTTAACTTCTAAGATGCGCCGGCATATCTTTTTTCTGTATTCAGAAAACAAAATATGCCGGAATTTAGGTAAGATACGAGCGGCGTAAGTCTCTTACGCCGTCGTATCTTAGTTGCATATTTACGCTGGCCGCTAGGTGGCGCTTTTGTCGATTTACGCGTTGAATATGCAAATGAGCCAATTCACGAGCGTAGTTGCGGCCAGCATATCTATTTGCGTCGTTTACGTTAGGCTTACGCCCGGCATAAAGTTACCCCTGCTATATGAGGCGCAGTCAATGTTAAGTATGGACGTCGGGACAGCGTAGTATTGTACGTCGTTTGCGTAAGTCGATTCAGAATGGGGCTGGGCATAAGTTACGTTCACGTAGTTTTCATTGACTATTTGCAACGTGATTTAAAGCATGCGCACTGGGATACGTTCACGGCCGGCGCATGCGCAGTACGTTCGGCACGTCATTTACGTGGGGTCAGTGTTCATTTAAATACAACACACCCCCTACCTGCCCTATTTGAATTACGCGGGGATACGCCGGCCCATTTACGCTACGCTGCCGCAACTTACAGAGCAAGTGCTTTGTGAATACAGCACTTGCCTGTAAAAGTTGAGGAGGCGTAGCGTAAATTTGGATACGCTACGCCCGCACAAAGATACGCTCTCCATCCTGAATCTAGCCCTCTGAGTACATCTGAGCGACTCCAAGTGTTACCTAGTGTCTCTGGCACCCCCCACCGCTGGCCACATGCGGTACTGCATACAATAGCAGTCACTGTGGAACAAATTATCTGAGTTTCCATTGACTCCTATGGGCAAACTCGCTTTGATATACGAGTGCTTTGGATTACAAGCATTCTTCTGAAACAAATTATGCTCATATGCAAAATCTTCTAATGGGGACAACTGTTCCAATGACTAAAAAAGGAATTTTGCTCTACTGTAGAGATTTTGTTTCTCCCTTCCTGTTGCATCTACAGTACAAGAAGTAAAAGGAAATCTCCCCTCTTATGACACAGACAGCAAAAAGCAAACTGATAGGTGTTTTAACCCTTTACTACGCTATCAAAAAAAAAAAGTTAGGATATACATAAACCTTATACAAGCAGCTTTACAAGCAATAATGCATATGAAGTCGGTTGCAAAAATGTAAGCCTTTATTCTGTAACGACTGAGGATGGAGGGAAAAATTTGACATAATAGGCTCAGCTAAATGGCCCCCAAACATGCAACACAATCAGGCCCTGCAATGCAAACAATGTCCAGCAGGTGGCTGCCAGCTTAGCAGAGACTAATCAATCATACAGTGAAATATAAAGAAAGAGCACTTTGGGACTTCTAGGCTACAACCACTTAAGTGTTTAATGGCTCAAAAAATCCTGCTAAAAATACATCCCATACATTACTCAAATATTTTGAGAGATTTTCAAATTGGTCTCAATTAACAAACGTGGGTAAGCTATAGCCAAACCATTCTGTATCTCTTTGCACTATACAGTATAATGAGAGTTAAAACTGGCAACTGTATTGATAAGCTGAAGATTAGATAATATTTTCCAAAACTTTCTATATTTGCAGCAATTACAAATATGCATATTTCTGAATATAGTGCTTGGTGGGCTAACGTATTGCCCAGGATTCTGTGAAGCCCCGTACACACGGCAGAGAAACTCGACGGGCAGAACACATCGTTCCGCCCGTCGAGGTTCTCTGCCGGCCGTCAGATTCGGCGACCCACCCGTCGGGAAAGGCAACCAGCCATTCATCCTGACGGGCCGTCGAGCAAATAGAGAACCTGTTCTCTATTTGCTCGACGGGTTTCCCGACGGGCGGGGCTCGCCGAGAGCGTACACACGGCCGAGGTTCTCGGCAAAATGCGGCTCCCAGCGAGGTTCTCGCTGGTTTCTGCCGAGAACCTCGGCCGTGTGTACGGGGCCTGACATGCATTAAATTTGAGGGAATTTAAAATAAATAGCATTGTCGTTTGAGCTGCTGAAGTGATACTTGAGAAGCAGTAAGAGGGTTTTGTGTCACTGATAAATGTCACAACATTAACCACTTACAGACCGGAAGATTTGCCCCTAATGACCGGGCCATTTTTTGTAATACCGCACTGCGTCAATTTAACTGACACGGTTGTGCGACGCTTTTTTTATTTTTTGCTATAATAACTATCCCCAAAAATGTTTTTAAAAAACAAGTTTCTTCCTCAGTTTAGGCCAATATGTATCCTTCTACATATTTCTGGGGAAAAAAATGCAATAAGTGTATATTGATTGGTTTGCGCAAAAGTTATAGTGGCTACAAAATATGGGATAGATTTATGGCATTTTTATGAAGTTTTATTATTTTTATTTTTTTACTAGTAATGGCGGTGATCTATGATTTTAAGCGGTACTGCGACATTTTCAGCAGACAGATCAGACACGTTTGACACATTTTTGGGACCATTGCCATTTTTACAGCTACCAGAGCTATAAAAATGCACTGATTAAGCGCACATTTAACCCCTTGATCGCCCCCTAGTGTTAACCCTTTCCTGCCAGTGCATTTGCTATAGCACTGATCAGTGTAATAATGTCACTGGTCCCCAAAAAGTGTAATTTGGGGTCAGATTTGTACGCCGCAATGTCGCAGTCCCACTAAAAAAATAAAAATAAATTAAAGTCTATAAATCTATCCTATAGTTTGTAGACATGATAACTTTTGCGCAAACAGATATATACGCTTATTGCAATAATTTTTACTAAAAATATGTAGAAGAATATATACTGGCCTAAATTTATTAAGAAATTTGTTTTTTCGATTTTTTTTATATGTATTATATCAAAAAGTAAAAAAAATATATATTTTTTTCAAAATTGTCACAGTTTCTTTTGCTTATAACGCAAAAAATAAAAAACTCAGTGGTGATCAAATATCACCAAAAGAAAGCTCTATTTGTGGGAAAAAAAAGGACAATATTGCAGGACGGTGCAATAGTCAGTTAAAGCGACGCAGTGCCGTTTCGCAAAAAATTACCTGGTCGTTAAGGGGGTAAATCATTCTGGGGCTGAAGTGGTTAATGCCCATATGCAGCACATATGTGTCCATGGGAGGCAAAGGCTTCTGTGCTGAAAGTGTGCTCACTGCAAGCTCCCAGCACAGAGACAGAGCTGTAAAAGACAGCACTCGGTCTCTAGTAATGATCTAGAAGCAGCAGGACTGGCTCCCAAATCATGTGACCATTGTCAGCCAATAACAGTGGTCCCATGATCAGCAGACTTTCCTGCCCCCTGGGCGTAATAGTCCAGCAAAAGGGATGCCAGAACTGAAAGGAAAGGGGTTAATATGTTTGTTACTCCAACATTTAGTATTCCTGATATGTGTCTGCTGTACCATGTACTTGTATGAAATAGTATCCTATTCTCTTTGTGTTGCTTCCTTTCCGTGACATCCCTGGTGTTCTTGCAAGTCCCTCTGTTTCCTATTACAAACTGGCCACACTAAGCAGGTGAACAAAGCATGGTCAGTTCTCCAGCTAGGCTGGGAACTCAGCCTGCTTTCAGCCAATGGTCAGACTTGTCCTGACACACCTCCCTTGAAGAACCTTACACTGGGAAGACCAGTGTGATGCTGTGTCTCTTCCCCCAGATCTTATGCAGGAATGTGAAAAGGAGAAACATTTATTTATAATGTTTTATTTAAATCTGTACATAAACATTTTGCTTTTCATTTTTAATTTAAACTGAATGAGTTGTTTTACTCGTTTTACAATGTAATAATTTACAATCACTTTAAAACCCTCATTAGGGTGCACAACACTTGGCAGCGTTGCTCTACCTGTAGTAATGAATTTCATCTTTTGCAGCAGTGGAGTTGTTTCCATTAGCATCCAATCAGAACGTTTGTTTAACTTTTCAAAAAATTAACTGTAAAAAAAAAGAAGGCTCTCACATATATTTAGGCATTTAATTGTTACTGATCTGAATGCAGCTTATTGCTTTCTATATGCTTGTACACACTAGCATGTAAATATCAGTAACCTAGCACTGTATTTAGATCAATAAAACAAAATCGGTGTATCCATTAACATTTACTGTGCATCCACATGAAGGCTCAATTTGTCCTGAACCATATAATTCACTTGAATACATTAACCACTTGTTTTCTGGGCACATATACCCCCTTGCTGCCCAGGCGAAATTTCAGCATTCAGTGCTGTCACGCTTTGAATGACAATTGCGCAATCGTGCGACTTGGCTCCCAAACAAAATTGACTTGTTTCGCTAGAATTTATTGCTACTTCAGGAAATTTGTAGTTATCTGTAAAGCGCCTTAACTGCAATGTATAAAAGAAAACATAAGACAAAAATGTAATAGTGCTAAAAAAGACAGATGTTTAATCTATGACATCTGTCTTTTTTGTCATTGTATTTTTGTCTTATGTTTTCTCTTATACATTGCAGTGAAGACGCTGTACAGATAACAACAAATGACCTGAAAAAGCAATATATTCTAGCGAAACATGTTAGAATGATGGTTATACTTTCATAAACATGCAATTTAAATTTGAGATTGTTATATCTTTTTTAACGTTGTAACAAATACAATTGTGGTACTGTTACTATACATGATATCGTTATTTGCTGTCTTTGGCACCTTAACATTTCCCCCATTCCCATTTCCTACCTTGGTATAATGTCTACTTTATATGTTCCTATTTACCTAGCATACCTTAAAAAAAATTAAAACATTGCAGCTTACATTTCTTAGATGCTTCACTCTGGACCCTCCAGCAATAAAAAATCTCTTTGTTTATGAGGGGGGCTGAGCAGCTGTGTTTGCCATAATTAACCTGTTCAGGCAGGTCTTTATTATCAGTTGTAACTAGATTCGAACACTGTCCATCCTAACAAAGAGGTAAAGTAGCCCATACATTAGTCTTCTTTTTTTTCATTCAACCAGTTTGAGTGAATAAAAAGGTCTCAATTCCCCCATCCACACATTCTATGTGGATGGAGGAATCCCCCCCACTGAGCCTTTATGTTCTTACCGTCGTCAAAATACACTGATCAGTGATGCTGGCTAAAGCCGGCAGCCCTGATTGAACTGTGAAAATCCAGCGAGCTGGCTGTACAGAGGTCGACCAGTAGATTGACTTTTGTACAACTATGCTGCCAATACATGGATCGAAAATTGACCAGTCTCTGAGAGAGGCTCACTCAAGCGTTGTTCAAAAAAACCTTGCAGTTAGCCAGGACACCTTCTTCTGAAATACATTTTAAAGGTAGGAAATCTAAAAAAAAATGTGGGTATGCTGTATGAATGGGAACACAAAACAAACAAATAGTGGGGTTTTTCTCAAATTTTACTGCAAAAGTGGAAATACGCATTAAAGTGGTTGTAAAGTGTGACGGTAGTAGAACATATCCCCATCAAGCATTCCCTTCTTCTCCCATAAAAGAAATCACCCAATATTCCACGACTAGGAATATCCCTGGAATCGCCGAATAATCCACACATGAGCCATGGCTTAATGCTGAATGTAAACAGGACACACTTTATTGAAAGTACACAGCACACTTTATACAGGATTTGGAACATCCCGCCCCCAAAAACCGCTTTCCTATTGGTCCATTGTAAAGTATGCAGTCTCCACTCAGGTCCTCTTAAACCATGCAAATGAGGACTTGAAACTTACACAGCAGAGATTGGTCCCAAAGCTTGAATAGCCTGAATATGTGTGTTGAGACAGAAGCCCCCAGGGGGTCGGGTGGCTAGGCGTCTCGTCTGACACGGCTATTCATCTGCAGAACACAATGGAAAGGTATTTCACAAGCCACTTAGCATTGAAAGGTCATTGTCCCTTACTGGCAGCATGGCAATCTGGTTTAAACAGGTTTTACAGATGCCTCTACAAAGGGGAAAGTAATTCAATTATCCAGGGCTAGAGGCAGACCCCATAACACACAGACATTAAAATTAGCAGGGAGAGAATTACACTGAAGTATATAGGCAATTGCATAAAAGTCCTTCACATAAAGCTATACTTGTTATATTAAAATAGTAAACATACACAGAGTGCCCACTTTATTTCTCGTTTTGAGTCCCTCTTGGTGCTCTGGGCACCTCCTCTTCTGTGTCTGCCTCCATAGCAAGCCACTTATCCATAGACACACACAGTGAGCCTGTGAGGAGAGACCAGTGCTGCTGCTCTTGGGCACAGCGCTGGATCTGGATAGTGCTCAGGCAAGTATTTCAGGGTGGACTGGGAGGGATCTGATCACAGAAAGTTTTTTACCTTAAAGCGGAGGTTCCACCAAAATATATTTTTTTAAAAGCCAGCAGCTACAAATACTGCAGCTGCTGACTTTTTAAATATGGACACTTACCTGTCCAGTGCCCCCCGCGATGTCAGCAGCAGAAGACGAGCAATCGCTCGTCTCTCTGCTAACCCCTGCCACCATCCTGGGTGAGGGAATCGGGAAGTGAAGCGCTGCGGCTTAACTGCCCGGTTCCCTACTGCGCATGTGCGAGTAGCTCGGCGCGCCGTCACTGGTTCCCCGCTCTCTCCTGGGAACAGTGTGTTTCCCAGAAGACAGCGGGGCTGCGGGTAGGGGCGTGACTTCCGCACGAGTCTGTTCCCGGAAGTGGGTGCAAATACCTGTCTTAGACAGGTATCTGCACCCCCTCCCCCTTGAAAGATGCCAATTGTGACACCGGAGGGGTGGAGGGTTCCGAAAAGTGGAAGTTACATTTTTGGGTGAAACTCCGTTTGAATGCAGAGAATGCATCAATATAAAAAACCTTGATACCTTGATGTCCTGTACACACGATCAGATATCTGATGGAATCTAATCCGATGGATTTTTTCGTCAGATATCCGATGAAGCTGACATTCATCAGTCTCGGTTAAAAATCCGATCGTGTCCAACGCGGTGACGTAAAACACTACGACGTGAAGTTCAATGCTTCCGAGCATGCGTCGACTTGATTCTGAGCATGCATGGATGTTTAACCGATGGATTTCCCCACAGACGAGCGTTTTTTTCTATCGTTTTTTTTTTTAACATAAGAAAAATTTAAAACAGGTTCTATTTTTTTTCACCGATGGATAAAAACCCGATGGGTTCGTCCGATGAAAACAATCCATCGGTCTGTTTTTATCAGATGAACCGATCATGTGTACAGGGCTTTAGAATCACTTTTTTTTTTTAGCTGCAGTGTGCATGAGCTTTAACCCTTTCGCTACCAGAGTTGTTTTTTCGTTTTTGGCACACATGTTTAAAAAAAAATATTTTAGGCCTGAAGATTTCACAAAACCCACACATATTATATATTTTCTGAAAGCAGACACCCTAGAGAATAAAATAGTGGTAGCTGCAATTTTTTTATGTCACACGATATTACCGCATAGGTTTAGGAAACGCAAAATTTCAGTATAAAACACACTAACGTGAATTTTAGGGCAAACAAACACAATAAATTATTACCACATTTGTGGTAAAATATTTAAGATGAGGTTGCACTGAGCAAATAGATACCCAACATGACAAACTTTAAATTTCTGTACCCTATATTTTCTATAGGCAAAAACCACCTATAGGTATCAGTTTAGTGTTACAGAGGAGGTCTGGGGTTGGAATTATTGCTCTCATTCCGGCGTATGCGGCAATATGTAACATGTGTATCGCAATCAACATTTTCAAGCATAGGTTTCCCTGACGCATGTGCGTGTGTATATGTGGGGGTGGGGGGGCCTGAAAATATTTTGTGCTTGGGTGTAACATTTTTATTTTTTTTCCCAAACTTCACATCACATTTTAAAACATCCCTTTTTGGCAAATCGAGCCGGTGGACACTGACAGCTTAACCAGGAAGTGATGTCGCTTTCCGGGTGACAAGAAGAAGGGGAGGAGAGCGGATGTGTGTTCACACTTCCCCTTTTCCCTCTACCAAACGACACCTGCAATGGACGTCCAAGGCCTGCTGATGGGCAAGTGGAGCCTGGTTAGTATGGTGGGGTGCGGCGATGAGGGGCGCCATAATTGGGGGGGGGGTTTCCGAGTGATCAGGCTAGAGTTGCCACCACATCCCTTTAAAACCAAACACATATGAATTACACAGGCTTTGTGGCTGATTAACCACTTCCTGCCCGCCCAATAGCAGATTTACGGCCGGGAAGTGGTTATGAAATCGTGACTAGCCGTTCTCAAACGTCTAGCACGATTTCAATGCCGCGCGCGCCCGTGGGGGTGCGCAGCGCGGCGATCGGTGATGCGGGTTGTCAGTCTGACACCCTGCACCTCCGATCTCGGTAACGAGTCTCTGGCGGAGCCTCGTTACCACGTGATCAGCCGTGTCCAATCACGGCTGATCACGATGTAAACAGGAAGAGCCGCCGACGGCTCTTCCTCACTCGCGTCTGACAGACGCGAGTACAGGAGAGCCGATCAGCGGCTCTCCTGACAGGGGGGGTTCGCGCTGATTGTTTATCAGCGCAGCCCCCCCTCGGATCGCCACACGGACCACCAGGGAACTTAAAAAAAAAGGACAAAAAAAAAAAAGGACAAAAAAAAAAAGTCAGCAAGAAAAAAAAAAGGGGCAGTAAAAAAAAAATGATGCCAATCAGTGCCCACACATGGGCACTGATTGGTAACATTGATCCATCAGTGCCACCCCTCAGTGATCATCAGTGCCACCCCAGTGTCAGTGTCAGTGCCCACCTGTGCCACCTATCAGTGCCCACCTGTGCCACCTATCAGTGCCCACCTGTGCCACCTATGAGTGCCCACCTGTGCCGCCTATGAGTGCCCAGTGCCGCCCATGAGTGCCCATCAGTGCCGCCCATGAGTGCCCATCAGTGCCGCCCATGAGTGCCCATCAGTGCCCCATACCAGCGCCGCCTATCAGTGCCCATCAGTGCTACCTAATCGGTGCCCATCAGAACTACCTCATCGGTGCCCATCAGTGCCACCTCATCGGTGCCCATCAGTGCCACCATATCAGTGCCCGTAATTGAAAGAGAAAACATACTCATTTACAAAAAAATTAACAGAAAAAAATAAAAACTTTATTTTTTTTTCAAAATCTTCGCTCTATTTTTAGTTGTTGCGCAAAAATAAAATCGCAGAGGTGATCAAATACCACCAAAAGAAAGCTCTATTTGTGGGGAAAAAAGGGCGCCAATTTTGTTTGGGTGCAGTGTAGCATGACCGCGCAATTGTCATTCAAATTGCGACAGTGCTGAAAGCTGAAAATTGGCTTGGGCGGGAAGGTGCGTAAGTGCCTGGTATGGAAGTGGTTAATGTGTTACTTAAATTCACTTGGTGCCTTATCTGCATTAAATTAGCCACAAAACCTGTGTAATTCATACAGTATGTATTCGGGTTTAAAGGGATGAGGTGGCAACCCTAGATCGGTCGAATGCTCTCATTTGACAAGTAGGAGTCTACCTGTCGGTTTCACACACAATCCCGGTGGCTGCAGCCACCTGATTGTGAGTGATACTAACCCCCCCCCGCCATTAGGTCTGTACAATCTAAAGGGAGACATTAAAATGCTAAAATATCTCCAGCCAACCAGCTAAATAGACAATTAAAATTTATGGAAGCTGTTAAAATACTGTATTTATCAGGGTATAACACGCACAGGAGTATAACACGCACCCTAACTTTAATGCCGCGTACACACGATCACTTTATGTGATGAAAAAAAAAGACATTTTTAAAAACGTCAATTTAAATGACCGTGTGTGGGGGAAAACGTTGTTTTATGTCTTGTGAAAAACGAAAAAAAAAAAATTAAGGCATGCTTCAATTTTTTGTGTAGTTTTTGAAAACGTCGTTTTTTGTTTAACAAAAAATCACCGTGTGTAGCGGAAAACATTGTTTAAAATGACGTTTTTTAACCCGCACATGCCCAGAAGCTAGTTATGAAGCGAGCTTCAATGGAAAAGAGTGGTGAACGTAACCTCGCTTTGCTAAAGCATTGTGAAAAAACGATGGTGTGTAGGCAACATCGTCTTTGAAAATTGAAGTTTCAAAAACGTAGTTTTTTACTTCACAGAAAACGTCGTTTTTTTTCCATCGCATAAATTGATCGTGTGTACACGGCATAAGAGGGAAGTTTCAGGAAAAAAACTTCCACAGGCCCCTGCGTATAACACGCAGGCACAGTTTACCCTCCATTTTCAGAGTAAAAAAGTGAGTGTTATACGCCAATAAATACAGTGGGCCAGATTCTCGTAGTTTTCCGTTTCTTCTGCGTAGCGTAGCGTATCCCATTTATGCTACGCCTCCGCACTTTTTACGGGTAAGTGCTGTATTCTCAAAGCACTAGCTCCATAATTTGCGGCGGCGTATCGTAAATGGGCCGGTGTAAGGCCGCGTAATTCAAAGTAGGAAGGAGGTGGGCGTGCTGTATTTAAAGCGCGCCCCGTGCCGAACGAACTGCGCAGGCGCCGGCCGTAAACGTAGCCCACTGCGCATGCTCCATAGTACGCCGCAAATACATTGATTTCGACAGCAACCTAATTTACGCACAGCCCTATTCGCAACGAGTTACATAAACGACGTAAACGACGGAAAAACATACTTAACATGGCTTACGCCGGACCTACTCAAGGTTACCCCTCATATAGCAGGGGTAACCTTACGCTTACGCAAACTACGTAAACTACGACGGCGCGCAAATACGTTCGGGAATCGGCATATCAGGCTCATTTGCATATTCGATGCAGAAATCGACTTGCGCCAGTCGAATCTAAGCAAAACCTATGTGTAAATGATTCTAAGAATCAGGCGCATAGATACAAAGCCACGCAAACAGAGATACGACGGCGTATCTGGAGATACGCCGTCGTATGTCCTTTAAGAATCTGGCCCAGTATGTGTAATTATATGTATGCAGGCCTGAGATTTACTAGTTTAATAGTTTTTATGCTAGAAAATTACTTAGAACCCCCAAAAATTATATATTGTTTTTTTTTTCTAACACCCTAGAGAATAAAATGGAGGTCATTGCAATACTTTCTGTCACACCATATTTGCGCAGCAGTCTTACAAGCACACTTTTTTTTTTAAATATACGTTTTTACATTACAAAATAAGACAACAGTAAAGTTTTCCCAATGTTTTTAATACTGTATATTGTGAAAGATGATGTAACGCTGAGTAAATTGATACCCAACATGCGGCGATATATCACATGTGTGGTTTGAACACCGTTTTCATATGCGGGGACTACTCACGTATGTGTTCGCTTCAGCATGCAAGCTTGTGTGATGGGGCGTGTTTAATCTTTTTTTTTTTTTTCCTTATTTAATTTACTTATTATTTTTTATACTTATTGCATTGTAAACATCCCTTGTAATAGAAAAAAAAGCAAGACAGGTCCTCTTAAATATGAGATCTGGGGTCAAAAAGACCTCAGATCTCATATTTACACTAAAATGCAATATAAAAAAAAAAAATGTTGTTTAAAAAAAAAAAAAGAGAGCTATGGGCAGAAGTGATGTTTTGACATTGCTTCAGCCCTGCAATGGTATTGACACCGTTTTCATATGCCGGGACTACTCACGTATGTGTTCGCTTCAGAACGCAAGCTCATGTGATGGGGCGCGTTTAATCTTTTATTTTTTATTCCTTATTTAATTTACTTATTATTTTTTATACTTATTGCATTGTAAACATCCCTTGTAATAGAAAAAAAGCAAGACAGGTCCTCTTAAATATGAGATCTGGGATCAAAAAGACTCCAGATCTCGTATTTACACTAAAATGCAATATTAAAAAAAAAATGTTGTTTAAAAAAAAAAAAAGAGCTATGGGCGGAAGTGATGTTTTGACATCGCTTCAGCCCTGCAATGGTATTGAACTGGGCCATCTCCCCCTCACTCAGCTCCATACCTAACAGGAGAGGGGACCCGATCGCCTTTGCTGCTGCCAGTGGCCCCGGTAAGCGGCGGAGGGTACCACCAATAAAAGTAATCTTGCGGTGAATCCGCCACGGAGACCACTTTTATCTGAAACCAGACTGTTCACTGAAGAAGAGGATACCGGGGTTATGACAGATAGCTGCTGCCATAACAAAGATATTCCTCTTTAAAGTGCTGATATATATCGTCGTGAGCTTGTCCGGAAGTGGTTTTAAATAGGGTTGAGCGAACCCGAACTGTAAAGTTCGGGGAAAAAAATGTGCAGAGGTCCCCGCAAATTCAATAACCAGACCCTTTAGGTCTAGTATGGATATTAAGGGGAACCCCGCCGTCAATTTAAAAAAAAAATCCTTAGTAAGGATTGGGCTATCCCAGTGATGTAGCAGAGTGTGCATCAGAGGGTGACGAGGTCACGTGACGTGTGGCCCGCCTCCCCTATAAAAGAAACATCAAGCTCGAGTGCGTCATTCACGGAGCTGTGCTCTGAATGGATGGATCTTCTCATCGCTGGACCGATCTCTCATCGCTGGAGAGAACACCCGTCGCTGGAGACATCACCCGTCGCTGGATAAAAGACAACATTGGAGCAGGGAGCAGCATCGATCATGGATTTTCACCGCTGGATTTTTATTTGGTTTAATGAATAAAATATTTTGTTCTACGGTGTGTGTGTTTTTTTTCAAACAACTATTTACACTTCTTTCGTGAAATGATAGAGGTACAGTGTACCCCATTACCATTTCACATAGGGGGGTGGCAGGATCTGGGGTCCCCTTTGTCAAAGGGGTCTTCCAGATTCTGATAAGCCCCCTGCCCGCATACCCCCACAACCACCGGGCAAGGGTTGTGGGGAAGAGACCCTTGTCCCCATCAACATGCGGACAAGGTGCTTTGGGGGGCACCCCAAAGCACCCTCCCAATGTTGAGGGCATGTGGCCTGGTGCGGTTCAGGAGAGGGGGGGCCGCACTCTGTCCCCCCCTCTTTTCTGTGGCCGGCCAGGTCAACGTGCTCGGATAAGGGGTCTGGTGTGGATTTTAGGGGGAACTCCACGTCATTTTAAAAAAAAAAATGGGGTGGAGTTCCCCTTAAATTCCACACCAGACCTGAAGGGTCTGGTTATGGATATTTGGGGGGAACCCCACATCATTTTTTTTTTAAATTGACGGCGGGGTTCCCCTTAATATCCATACCAGACCTAAAGGGTCTGGTTATTGAATTTGCGGGGACCTCCGTGCATTATTTTTTTCTTAAAGTCCGTGTCCCATTGACTTCAATGGGGTTCGGAGTTCGGGTTTTTTTTTAAAGTTCGGGTTCGGACCCGAACCCGAACATCCAGGTGTCCGCTCAACTCTAGTTTTAAATTGTAATCAATATAAAAACTGCATTTGTCGGTACACAGATTAGCTTTCATCCTAATTTACTTTTATCGCCTATTTTTTTCACGGCAACAGTTGAACATAAATACTTGTACACGTATGAAAAGGGACTCCATACTTGCATAATTGCCAAAAAACACTTTAGCCCAGGCCGTCAGCTATTCATTAATCAAGAAAAGGAAATATGTCAGAAGCAGAATTCATCAGCCATTTCAAAACAGAGCCATGTATGTACCAGTAAACATAATGGTGAAATTCAGCAAACTCTCAGAGAAGCTTCTAGAAAGAAAAAGAGAATTTCTTTGACCATTAATCTTACTTGTTTTCTTTCTAAATAATATTTTTTTTTAATATAAAAAAGATTGAAGAGAAAACCCAGACCAGTAAAGAGATTGATAAAGCACATGGGAACTCTTAAATATTTGATATTTCAAATATTTATTTTCCCTAAATTTGAATTTGTTAAATTTGACACCCTTTTTTATGTTATGTCGCGTACACACGACCGTTTTTCCTCTCATGCAAAAAAACAACGTTTCTCTCGACGTGATTCGTCATGATTCCTCTCAAGCCTGTTTTGCATAGACACGTTCATGAAAAAAAAAAAAAAAAACATGTACGACAACATGTACAACGGAACTATAAAGGGGACGGGGACGTTCCATTCGAATGGCGCCACCCTTTAGGCTGCTTTTGCTGATCCTCGTGTTAGTAAAAGTTTGGTGAGAGACGATTTCCCCTTTTCAGCCTTGTGCTTTTCAGTCTGTTACAGTGTGACGAATGTGCTATCTCCATTACGAACGCTAGTTTTACCAGAACGAGTGCTCCCGTCTCATACTTGATTCTGAGCCTGTGCTTTTTTTTTTCCCCTCAGAAAAGCATACACACAAGTGGTTTTCGCAACGAGAAAAAGAACGACGGGAAAAACGACGTGAAAAAATAGAGCAGGTTCTAATTTTTTTGTATGGAGCATACACACGACCGTTTTTTCCTACCAATCTAAAAATGGCAGTTTTCTCATCATGAAAAACAGTCGTGTGTACGCGGCATTAATAATAAAAAATTATAGATACAAAAATGAATAAGTATGTATCCAGAGCATATTGCATTCATATACAATACAAGGATCTTTATAGTAACAGTAACAATGCCAGAGGTGCCAGTGAGTACCTGTTGTATATGCATCTGTAGATATTTGCATTCAAGTGGTTTCGTTGTTTTGACAAACTTTAGGCAAAAACATAATTTCAACTACACTACATTGCCAAAATATTAGGACGACTGCCTTTACACGCACATGAACTTTAAATTGGTTACTGTTGCTACCCAGGATATCCCCTGTCCACTGCATGTGCCGATATCATCGGCACATGCGCACTGGGGTGAACTGCAGCAATGGCACCTATGCAGCGTTCCTTCAGTCAGCATGCCATTACCGGCGGTTCCCGCCCACATGTGTGGGAGTGACGTCATCGTGGCTCCGGGCATTTACAGCACCAGAGCCGCGATACCCGGAAGTAAGCCATGGGATAGATGTCACCGGCTGGAGGGGGAGACGAGGACGGCTGTAGGATCTTTGATCTAAGATAAGTAATTTTTAATGAGCTAGTGAGCTATGCATACTAGCTCATTATGCCTTTGTCTTTCAGGGTTTTTACTTATTTTTAACCAGGGTTTAAAACCACTTTAATGGCACCTCAGTCATAAGCCTCATATACACGCTCGGTTTACTAGGCAAGAACCAGCAAAAAAAATTGCTGGCAGAGCTTTTTTGCCGAGTATACTCAGCGTGTGTAAGAGGCTTTCAGGTTTCTCGACAAGAAAACTGCCCAGAATCTAGACGAGAAAAATAGAGAACCTGTTTGTGGAAATCCGGGCATGCTCTAAATTACTTTGTCGCATGCGCAGTAGCTTCCTAGGCATAGGTAGGGTGCAGCAAGATGGCGGCGACGTCATCGAATGTGATGAGCGCATGCTCGTTGTACGCGATGTCATCACTGCGTTCTTGCCTTTCAATAGAACTGCGGTTCTTTTGAAAGGAGAGTCTGTACACTCGGGCGGCAAGAGATTCTTTCCAAGAATCTCATCGGGAAAAACAATGTTTTTTTCCTGATGAGATTCTTCCCCGTGTGTACAGGGCTTTAGTTCGTAGGATTCAATATAGAGTTGGCCCACTCTTTGCAGCTATAACTTCTTCAACTGTTCTAGGAAGGCTGTCCACAAGGTTTAGAAGATGGGAATGTTTGACTATTCTTCCAAAAGTACATTTGTGAGGTCAGGCACTGATGTGGACAAGAAGGCCTGGCTAGCAGACTCCACTCTAATTCATCTCAATGGTGTTTTATCAGGTTGAGGTCAGGACTCTGTGCAGGCCAGTCAAGTTCCTCTATCCCAAACTCACTAATCCATATCTTTATGGACCTTGCTTTGTGCACTGGTAAACAGTCATGTTGGAACAGGAAGGGGCCATCCCCAAACTGTTCCCACAAATTGTGGAGCATGAAATTGCCCAAAATGTCTTAGTATGCTGACACCTTAAGAATTCCCTTCACTGGAACTAAGGAGCCAAACCCCTGAAAAACAACCCCACACTTTAATGTCCCCTCCACCAAATGATTTCGACCAGTGCACAAAGCAAGGTCCATAAATACATGGATGAGTGAGTTTGGAGTGGAGGAACTTGACTGGCCTGCACCTCAACCTGATAGAACACCTTTGAGATGAATTAGAGCGGAGACTGCAGGCCAGGCCTTCTCATCCAACATCAGTGCCTGATATCACAAATGAGCTTCTGGAAGAATGGTCAAACATTCCCATAGACACACTCCTAAACCTTGTGGACAGCCTTCCCAGAAGAGTTGAAGCTGTATAGCTGCAAAGGGTGGGCCAACTCAATATTGAACCCTATGGACTAAGACTGGGAAGCCATTAAAGTTCATGTGAGTGCAAAGGCAAGTGTACCAATACTTTGGCTAATATATATACTGCTTGAATTTCTATTTTAAACTGAATGGGTTGTTCTCCAAGGTAAGGCTTCACGTATACTTTGATTAAAAAAAAAAAATGAAATAATACTGTATATACCTGAGTATAAGCCCACCCGAATATAAACCGAGGCACCTAATTTTGCCACAAAAAATGGGAAAATGTATTGACTCGAATATAAGTCTAGGATGAGAAATGCAGCAGGTACTGTAAGTGGAAAAAAGGGTCAACAATGCCCATTTGCAGCCTCGCTGTGTCCATTGAGGCAGGAGACTTGAGTACAAGGCAAGGGGGGCTTTTTCTGCACAAAAAAATGGAAAGTGCAATAAGAGGAGTGGGAGCACCTAAAAACAACATAACAAATAAATAAATGTGGGTGTCAATAGAGCCAGAAACTATGACAGGTCAATTTTGCTGCTGAAACCTCCAGGAAATATGCAAGCCTATCTGAATACACATAATTAAAATATCACTTGTGGTTAGAGTGATACTTTAACCCAATGCTGTGTGATAGCAGAGTGTCGATCCATTCAACATGCAATTGATAAGTTTATAGTGCCAAAAAACCAGCAGCAGTAAACTGTTTTGTCAAAATTAGTTGAAACTATCTATCTATCTATCTATCTATCTATCTATCTATCTATCTATCTATCTATCTATCTATCTATCTATCTATCTATCTATCTATCTATCTATCTATCTATCTATCTATCTATCTATCTATCTATATATCTATCTATCTATCTATCTATCTATCTATGTATCTATCTATCGGCCAGACGTATGTCATTTACGTTACGCCTCCGCAACTTTTTCAGGCAAGTGCTTTATTCACAAAGCACTTGCCTGTAAAGTTGCGGCGGTGTAGCGTAAATGACCCGGCGGAATTCAAAATAGGCGGGTAGGGGGCGTGTTCTATTCAAATCAAGCGCGTCCCTGTGCCGAATGAATTGCGCCGGCCGTGACTAAATCCCAGTGCGCATGCTCCAAATCACGTCGCTACTTGTCAATGAAAGCGACGTGAGCGTAACTGACGCCCAGCTCAATTGTGAATGGACTTACACAAACAACGTAAATTACGTCTGTTCCGACGTCCATACTTAACATTGGCTGCGCCTCACTATAGCAGGGGTAACGTTACGCCGGGCGTAAGTCTTACGCAAACGACGTAAACAGATACGCCAGGCGCAGGTTCGGGAATCGGCGTATTTGCTAATTTGCATATTTTACGATGGGAACGCCACCTAGCGGCCAGCGTAAATATGCAACTAATATACGCCGGTGTAAGTGACTTACGCCGCTCGTATCTTAGCAACATTTAAGCGTATCTCATTTAGAGCATACACTTAAATGTGCACTGGCTCAGATTAAGACTTAAGACAGTGGGGTAGATTCATGTAGATCAGCGGATCTTTTGATCCGCGTGATCTATCTTTTTTACGATCCGCCTGCGCCAGTTTTTGAGGCAAGTGCTGTATTCAGAAAGCACTTGCCTCGTAATTAGCCCTGGCGGATCGTAAATCCCCCGGCGGAATGCAAATTCCGCGGCTAGGGGGAGTTTACTATTTAAATCACGCGTGTCCCCGCGCCGATCGTACTGCGCATGCGCCGCCGGCAAAATTTCCCAGCGTGCATTGCTTTAAATTACGTCGCAAGGACGTCATTGTTTTCGATGTTAACGCAATTGACGTATGGCCGTATTCCCGGACGACTTACGTAAACGACGTAAAAAATTCAAAACTCGACGCGGGAACGACGGCCATACTTAACATAGGATCCGCCGCACTTACCCCGCATATAGCAGGGGTAACGATCCGCCGGAAAAAGACGAACGCAAACGGCGTAAAAAAAAAGCGACGGCCGGGCGTTCGGTTCTGAATCGGCGGTTCTCCTCATTTGCATATTCGTCGCGTAGAAAAAAAGAAGCGCCACCTAGCGGACGGCGGGAGAATGCAGCCTAAGAACCGACAGTGTAACTCACTTACACCAGTCGGCTCTAAGGGAGATCTATGCGGAACCTGATTCGAGGAATCAGCCGCATAGATCCGAGCGTCGGATCTCACAGATCCGACGGTGTATCAGTAGATACACCGTCGGATCTGTACATGAATCTACCCCAGTGTATCTACTGATACGCCCGTCTTAAGTCTTTCTGAATCTAGCCCTATCTAGATAGATAGATAGATAGATAGATAGATAGATAGATAGATAGATAGATAGATAGATAGATAGATAGATAGATAGATAGATAGATAGATAGATAGATAGATAGACAGACAGACAGACAGACAGGTAGATAGATAGATAGATAGATAGATAGATAGATAGATAGATAGATAGATAGATAGATAGATAGATAGATAGATAGATAGATAGATAGATAGATAGATAGATAGATAGATAGATAGATAGAATATAAAATGCATATACAATGTAAAGACACACACACACACACATATATATATATATATATATATATATATATATATATATATATATATATATAGACATACTACACATATATATATTTATATATATACATTAAAACAGTAAAAAGTTTGGTGTCATCTTGAGCAACTCCACCCCTATCTGTTATAGCAGTCATCATGTTCATTAGTTTGTTTAACTAAATACCATACCATCAACACCCCCATCCGGCTACGTGGAAGTTCCGTGGGAAAAACTATTGCATGCACAGGTACAAAATAACAGAAGATAACTCCCTGTCTGGTCTTCTATGGTATTACTCTATTTCCACACATAACAAGCTCTGTTTTCCAGATGTCTAATGAAGATAATGTCATATCTGCATGCTACCTTCTATTAATATGCTTTGAATCTCATCTCTGCAGGTTATCATGAATCATCCTCATTGTGCCTCTTCTGTCATTTAAGCAACATGTTTATTTTACATTCATACTTAAATGCCATATTTATTAGTGTACTTGGATATAGAAATATTCAAAGAAAAGAAAAAAATTTGAATTTAATTTTGCAGGTCTGACAGGTTCCTCACATCTGCAAATGATATCAGATTTACGAGAAAATTCTAATAATGCACTTTGTTGACACAGAAATAATAAATAATGGAATATTTTCAGGCATCACTCAGCAGATGCTGATGGGAACATCTGACAAGTTCATCTGTACATAAGATAGATCAGCATAATATTAAACATTCGTCTAATTCATTGTAATGATGAATACTGCAGTTATATATGCAGATATCTTTTAAGTGAACATCATTCATAAGTGAGATTTAGCCTTTCCGTGAATTAGTCACTTATTATCTCCTTCTTCTACAATACATATTTCTTAATCTTCAATTTATGGCAGAGAACTTGATTAGTCAAGGAGATAAATAATAATACATAAACACTCCATGTCATGCTGTTAACTTGTTATGAATTGTTTCCAGATTATTATGTTACATTTATTTACATGGGGATCTGGGACAATATCATTTATGTAAATGAGATTTTCTAAGGCTAAAATGAAATAACACTTTTATCCTTAGTCTTAGGCTCAAGACAACATTAAAATAACCTAAAATGAGGTTAATCAACGGTAGAACAGTACATGACTCCCAAGGTATTCACCAGTCAACATTAAAATACCCTAAAATTAAGGAAAAATAACCCTGAAAAACAGGGCACAAGTACACCCTGGTACGATGGGACTTTATGGGCGAACAGAGAGAATTTTATATATATCATAGAATATCATTTATTTGAAAAACAATTTAAAAACATATATATGTACAATATCAAACATGTCAGTGGTTTCTACAATACATTGATATACAAAGACAAAATTATGCTCAGATGAGCGATTACAAATTTCCATAAGGATGAATTTAACTCCTGTAGCCTGACATGTTTCAAGAATTGAATCTCTTCTTCAGAGGCATTATAGGATAAAGTGCAAATACATTCTGAAAACTAACAAAAAAGAGAGCGTCTCAAAACAGTGTTCTCAGGTAACATCAACATTGAAGCACATCCATATGTCCACCATACACTGAATTGTAATGGTTTTTATAAGAATGTTGGTTTAAAAACAATCTTCATGAGAAAAACAAAGTCGCCCATTCGCCCACAGGCGATAGAACCTGTCTGAGCTCGGAAACACTGCTCACAAGGGTTCCCACGGAACAGCCTCCATCATTCAATCCAGAAGAGGAATCCCAGATAAATGATCAAAGGTCCTAGCATAAGAAATTGTTTTTCAAATAAATGATATTTTATGATATAAAAAATTCTATCTGTTCGCCCATAAAGTCCCATCGTACTGGGGGGTTCTTGTGCCCTGTTTTCCAAATGTCTTGGATGTTGGCAACGCTCTAGGGAGAATTTTCTATTCTCACTTTGTGGTTCACTACTTATACCTAAAATACCCTAAAATTAGGTTCATCCGGAGTAGAACAGTACATGACTCCCAAGGTATTCACCAGTCAAATATGAACCGTTTGGGAAGTGAGCCTGCTGTAGCCTTGTAAGCACTGTAAGAGGGAGGTTGCACATAGTTTGCCCTCAGAAAAGCCTGCTGAAAATTAATACTGAAAACTTTCAGGCACTTTATCTTCAATATTTCCTATTTCAATCTGCCATTGCGGATTCCCAAATATTATTTGTCAGTATTGACTTTCTGTAAGTCAATGTTTTCATGTGGGTAGAAACACTGCCCATGCACATTCAGTTGGTAAAGTGAAGGTGGTTAATCTCATTTCCATGTTCTCAGATTTTATTTAAAGTGTAAGCACATGAAAAAAAAATAGCGGGACAGAGCTTTATTCCCATGTAAAGTCCTAACATGAGTTTTCCTCCATTTGCTGTACATGGAGAGAGAAGAGGAAGTATATGGAAATCTCCCCAAAATTTTGAGAAATACCACATTTGACAGCTGTCACCACACTTGGTTGGACAATGATTTGGTGACAAAAGGCACATTATGAGGGTGCGTGGCCAGGCAGCTGTAGACGAGCGTGCTTTCAGAGAGCTCCGCCGAAACTCCGTTATATCATCCTGAGGATACTCCTTACCTTCCTCCAATCCAGGCACGACAGCTGTAGGAAAGTCCCCGGTACACAGCATTACCTTTACCTGCTGCTTTGTCCCCCGATGTCAGCCGCAAAGAAGCAGAACTTGCTCCGGTCTGCAGACCTCATGGCACAAAAATGGCGCAGCGGCTTAACGCGCCGCCAAAGACAAGCACAGAGCGGGGGCAAAAAAACGTTTCTCTATGGCGCTCTCCTCCGAACCCACAGCCTCGACCAGCACCCCTGAGAACTGGCCTGAGGGTGGATCGGAAGCAGATGACACTGTTCCACTGGAGTATACAGCCGGAGCCAGCTTTCTATAAGACACAATGAGTACTGCAGGGGGGAACCCCGCTAGGCCTCAAGGCCCCACAAACCCTGATACAGACAATGAACCCACACTAAGGGACATCTTCACTATAGTGAAGTCCTGTAACCTTTCCATAACAGCTCTCATGGCTGAGATTAAGGGGGTTAAGATGGAAATCACTTTTCTGAGACAGGACAACCAGAAGCTCAGGGAGAGAACATTTGCAATAGAAGGGAGGGCGAGCTCTATAGAAGACGACATGGTGCCTATGCAGAGAGATTTCACATATAATAACCATCTTCTCTCCCAAAACTCCGTTTGTAAGATTTGGAAAATAGGATGAGAAGAAACAATGGGGGAGCCATTGGTTTCCCTGAAAAGATTGAAGGCAGAAACCCAGTGGCATTAATTGAGCAATGGCTGATCACAGCCTTTGGTAAAGAAGCATTTTCCACTATGTTCTCTGTGGAGAGGGCTCACAGGGTTCCTGCTAAGCCTCCTGTCCCAGGTGCGCCGCCTCGGCCCTTCCTGTTTAAACTCCATAACTATAAGGATAGAGATGCTGTCACGTACCTGATGGGAGACTGAGAGGCCTCTCTTGTATCCCCAGCCCTGGCACCGCTGGAGATGGAACAGAGGACACCAACGGACTGGAGGAACACGAGTGCCTGTGGGTAAGGGCTCCGACAGCAGGGTGCTGAGGATCCAACGAGATGTAGTTCCTGAGGGTCCTGCAGCAGGACGTTTGCAGGAAATCGCAGGAGCAAGTTGCAGACGTACAGGGTTACTGGATCGCAGGCACTAGAAGCCAATGCGGGTCATGCGGGTAGCCGGGTCAAGAAGAAGGCGGGCAGCGAGGTACCAGGCAGCAGGCAGTAGCGGTGTCGGTGGAGAGCCAGAGTCAGGAACCAGTAGTCAGAGTACAACAGAGTCAGTAGCGGGGTCAGAGCAACAGGAGATCATCAAGACAAGAGCAGGATTTGGGTAACAGGGTACACGCTGAAGATCAGTCAGCAATGGGTCTAGGTCAGAGCACTTCCTTAAATAGGAAGTGAGTGCCAATTGGCGCTAGGGGCGCGCACAGCGCCCGCCGTGCGTGCGTGCGCACATTGGCGTGCGTGCATTGGCGCGTGTGCGTGAATTGGCATGCCCGTGTGTGCGCGCACATGCGCATTGGTGCGCCTAAGTATTTCAGGGCGCCCGTGTGCACGCGCATGCGCCAGAGGTCGCCTGGGACGGATGGTTACAGTTCTCTTACAGATGCCATGCTGCGCCTGGCTAGGCTGAATCCAGCTGCCCTAAAAATTGATAACACCAAGGTCTCTATGTTCCTGGACTTCTCTGCTGAGCTGCAGAAACAGAGTGCCAAATTTATGGATGTCAAGCGCAGGCTTCGAGATTTGGATCTGAAATATGCCATGCTATATCCTGCCTGCCTGTGACTTAAAGTACTGGGAGCAGTACAGTTCTTTGATTCACCGTCTGCGACTGCACAGTGGCTGGATAAAGAGGAGCAATCGATCCGTGAGGCGCGCAATCAGGCCTGTTACGATACGATAGTTTGACCACGTTGGTCAGTTTTCTCTGTTCAAGAGATCACAAAAGGCACATTATAAAGTGTAGCTTCTGGTTTAATTCATGGATAGGCTTTATATTTACTTGCCAAGCGTACAAGGCCTTCATGTAGTTTGCCTATATTTCATTTTCTTTTGAGCCCACACATGGATTGATTACTGGGGCCATGGTCATGATATTCAGGGTTAATTAGACAAAGTTGTCTATTTTTTAACGGAGGAGGGATGGTCTCCCTCCAGGCTCACCTACCCTCTATCTATCCATTATAATGTATGTGCTTCTACCATGGAGGCTCTTAAAACTTTAGAGAGTTAGAACTGCAGATTATACTTTGCCTTGAAGTGGCTCTGCAGTTTTTTTACTTTCAAAGATTTTTATTTTCATAACATGTTAAAGTACAATATGACATAAAAGGGAAAAATTAGCATAGCAGACACAGTATCAATTTTACATCCTATTACTAAAACGAACATAATGATACCTTCTGTAAGGTAGAGGAAAATAGAACATACCTCATTTATCATGTCAAAGTCTCTGCGTTCTCATAAAGAGAAGAATAAGAAAACGAGTGACTCAGAGACAAAAAATAGAGCGGTTACCATATATAAACATATTTGTAGTTCAATTTGTTCAGAACAGACAGGATATAAAAAATTGAAAAATGTAACCCATCAGGAACTTATTTATTATATAAAGAGAATGACCGGCGTATTATCAGCCTGAACCGGCACCCCAAGTGGGTACACACTGTGCCGGAGCTGGTCGATATTTGGGAATATAAAATTATATCAGGACCAATAACATTCAGGTATAATCCAAGTTATCTTGAAGTTCCTAAATATGTTCAAAGGTTGAAAAATGTCAAATATATTAAATTTGTGAGAACACAATTTTAAAAGTACTGGAGGCCGTAGTATATCCTGAGGTACAGTAAAAAAAAAAAAAAAAAAAAAGGGGACAATACTTGTGTCTTGAACATCAAAAACTAATTCAAAAGACAATAATAAAATAAAAATACTGGAGGAATAATGTGTCAATAAACACAAACCATATAGGAAGACAGAATAGAGGAAAATGGAAAGAATTAAAGAGAGGAAAAGAGGAAAAGAGCCTAAAAGTACCGAGTCAGCTTACTGATTCGCTCCCACCAGAGCATTCTCCAACAACTAGCATGAACAAAACCTACGGTTGAACTAACCAAGTTATGCGGGAATTCCTGGCTTTAAAGAAATACCTACATGATGGGCCCATGGTTCCCAAGTAGTTTCGAACTTGTCTTTAGAATCAAGCAGAATACTGGCCAGTTTTTCTTGGGCCATAATCCAAGATATTTTGCGCTTGGTGGCCAAAAAAGAAACCTTGGGTTGTTTCCAGGCCCTGGCCAAAGTAGATTTAGCCCCCAGCAAAATAAAATGGATCAGGCTCCGTGAGGATTTTGGGGTCTTTGGATCAAGAGTGTTTAGGAGAGCAACTTCCGGGGACTTAGAAATTTGCAATCCCGTAACTTTACAAATAAGATTGAATATTTTAGACCAAAAACGTCGAATTCTAGGGCATTCCCACCATATGTGGACCATGGATCCAAAAAGACCACAACCTCTGAAGCAAACCGCCTCCGCGGATGGATACATTAATGATAATTTGGCAGGGGTGAGATACTATCTAGATAAAACTTTTAAATTGGCCTCTACTAAAGCCATGTTCAGGATGCCTTTGTAAGCCCTCGAAAAGTTCAGAGACCATGTATCTAAATCCCAATCCAGCTTCAGGTCCCTTTCCCAAGCTGACATGTAGGGGGTCTTACTATCTTGGAAAGCTAAACATTGGTATATAATGGATATACCACCCCTCTGGTCCTCTGCATTACCACACCATGTTTCATACGCCGTGAAGTGAGGTGGCAGTGGTTTTTCCTTCCAAAGTCTGTGAAGGAAATGTTGTATCTGCCCCAGTCTGAAGATTTCCGAGTTCGGGAGCTCAAGTTGCCTCCTACAATGAGACAGAGTCAAAGGTCCCGAAGCGGAAAAATAATGACCTATTCGGTAAAGACCTTTGTCCAGCCACCACTTAAAAGAGCTGATATCCAACCCCGGGGCAAAATCTGGATTGTTAAATATGTGAGAGAGCGGCCTACAGCCCGAGATTAGCGCAGGAATAGATCTCAGCCTATCCCAAAGTGCGAGGGAATGAGATAAAACCGGGGAGAGAACAGCCGGTCTGTCCTTAGGAGGAACCCATAATAAAAAGTCAAGCGTGTACGTCGGGCGGCTTGTCTTTCTATCCAAATCCAATGCGGCTTCTCAAATCTTGAGTAATTTGTCGAAAGTTGAGCGAGCCGCGCTGCTTGATAGTACCAGATAAGATTTGGAAGACCCAAACCCCCATATTTCTTAGGTCTAAGAAGGGTACTACGGGGTAATCTATGACCAGAACCACCCCATACAAATTGAATAATTTTCCTCTGCAGAGTTAGGAGGTGATCTTTTCTTACTGTGATTGGAATGGCCCTGAAGAAGTATAATAATCGGGGGAAAAGGGTCATCTTTATGGAGTGAATCCTGCCCAACCAAGATAGACCACTATTAGCCCATGATTTTAGGTTTAGTTCAAGTTTCTTGTAAGTGGGCGGAAAATTTACTGAATATAATAATTCAAATTTGGGGGGAAGATTAATACCCAGATATTCTAAATAATCATCCTTCCATTTAAAATCGAAGGAGGTCCTCAGAGCCTCGACCGTACCCGGCAACAGAGAAACGTTTAGAGCAAAAGATTTCTTGTAGTTAACTTGGAGGCCCGAGGCTCCAGAGAAATCCCTTAAAATGTTACATAAAATCGGAAGGGAAGTGACTGGGGAAGTAATAAATAGTAACATGTCATCCGCAAACAAACCACATTTGTGTGTTTGAGAACCACAGGAGACCCCCAGCACATTAGGATTGGAGCGGATGGCAATCGCCAATGTTTCGATGGCAATGGCGAAGACTAAAGGTGAAAGGGGGCACCCCTGTCTAGTCCCCCTTGCTATATTGAAAGGAGAGGAATAATGTCCCAGAAGGCGTATCAGTGCTCTTGGTGTAGAATATAGGGATTTAAGTATACCTAGGAATTTATGACCGAAACCCCAACGTTCCAACAAAAGAAATAAATAGGGCCACTCAATGGAATCGAAAGCTTTGTGTAGGTCTAAAGATAATAGCATACCTCTCTGTTTGGGACCTCCCTCCCAATTTGATTGTAGAATAGAGACTACATCTACCACTCTCCTTATTTGATCTGGTCCTTGTCTTCCCGGGATGAAACCCACCTGATCTTTATGAATGTACCTACTTATAAATGAGGAGAGACGGTTGGCCAAAATTTTAGTTAGGATTTTCAGGTCATTATTGATGAGTGAAATAGGCCTGTAGTTTTCCACTTCCTCTGGATTTTTATTGGGTTTCGGGATAACGGTTATAAAAGCAGTATTGAGATGGGGATCTAGAGGAGAGCCCTTAGTGTCCGAAAAAGCCTTATAATAAGGTGCCGACAGACCGTCCGGGCCAGGGGCCGAACCCGTTTTCAGATTCTTAATGACCCCCACAATTTCTTCAACCGATATATCAGCTTCCAAAATATCTCTGTGAGAGGAAGAAAGCTCCGGGATAGGAAGCCCCTGGAGGAAGTTTGATATCCCCTGGTCCCCAACCACCTAAAAAGAACTGTAGAGATTGGAATAAAATTCCCTGAAAGTTTGCAGAACTTTGGTGGGGTTAGCCGTGAGATTTTGGTCTCTACCTCTAATCCTAGGGAAGGAGAGGGTTCGAACTCGTGGGTTTAATTTTGAAGCCAACATAGACCCTATTTTATCCTTCTGATGGTAATATTTAGCCCCACTCCAGCGTATGGCTTTTTCTGCTTTGACAGTTAGTAATAAATTAAGCTCTAACCTGATGGCATCTACCTGTGCGGTATGTCGGTAATAGTGGCCTTAGTTGTGCATGGGATAAGATTAGGGGGAATCAGAATGTGGTCTATTCTGGCATAGATTTTATGAGGGGCGGAGTAGTGAGTGAAGTCTTTCTTATTTGGATTCAACTCCCTCCAGACGTCTATTAGTCCCTGTTTATGAAGGGTACGTGCAATATTCAAACTAGCTCTAGTGGGGCGCAATAGTTGAGAATTAGGCGGTTTAGACCTATCCAATCCTTGGTCGAAGGCAACATTCGAGTCACCCCCAAAAATAGTCTTGCCTTCTGTGATAGGTAGAAGAGCCTTAAGAAGGTCCTGAAAGAAAGTGGCCTGACCTTTGTTTGGCGCGTAGTAAGAAATAAAAGAGTAAATGACACCCTGAATTGAGCCCTTGACAAGTATATATCTGCCCTCCGGGTCCCTGTGCGTGGAGATATGACTAAATTGACAATTTTTAGAAAAAAAGAGCGCTACACCCCGTGTCTTATTTTCCGCATTCGCCAGAAAAAAGGTGGGATAGTGTGAGTGTATGAACTTTGGTCTATACCGAGCCGGAAAATGAGTTTCCTGGAGCATTACAACATCAAATTTGGACGATCGGTATTGATCAAAGGCCAACCTCCGTTTCCTGGTGGAATTTAGGCCCTGCACATTATGGGTAGCCACCCTAAGTTCCCTATGTATACAAGTTGGGTCAGCCATCTATGTAAGAGTATGATGTGTCGTTATGAGATGCAGAACTTACCCTTGGATGTCTTCTCGAGATTGGGGTTATGTGCGGAGAGCAGTAGGCTAGGAACCAGGTCCAGACTGCCATGGAGAGGAGGAATCCCCAGCTGACTCGGTAAAGAGAAAGAGATAAAGAGGGGAGGAAAAAGAAGTAAAAAGAAAAAACAGAAACAAACAAAAAAAAGAAAAAAAACATAAAGTATAACATATATTCCAGAGTACAGTCCAAGTCCCAGGCTGTCAGAAAATCAACCTGAGACAAGAACATTAATAATCGCCGACCCCTCAAGGAGGCCCGACTGCCCATCCCACAGAAGCGGAACTCGCCTTTGAGGGATGGGGGGGGGGTGCATGTGAGTCATCCCAGACCCAAATAAACTATAATAATAAACTATGAAGCATTAGGCACAAAACATGTATCTTAGACTCTCGGGACCCTCAACTGTGGATAGTAAAAGAATCCAAAACCAAAAACTAGAAAAACCTACTCATAAGGATTTTGAGACCTGGAGGAGCCGCCAATTCGGGAGGGTCTCCAAGCCCCAAACCTGCAGTTGTAAAACCTAATAATCAGTTCTAGGATCTATAGGAACACCAGCATAAAAAATTTCGAACCCTGCCCGGTAAGATGAGTGTTAAAACTAAACCTTGGGCATATAGATGTTCAGAAAGAAACAATCAAACAAAACACAAAAAAAGGGCAAAAACAAAGGAAATTCCAATCCCAGAGGGGAGCAGAGGCAAGCTCTACATTGAGATAATCAATTTGAGCTATTTACGTCACCCACGGAGGGGCCTCAACGGCCAATAGGCCAATTAAGAGAAATGTCCCAGGTACAAAACCTAAACAAAATGAGGTAATGTTCCCCCCGTTTCATTTTTCTCACGGGACTCCACCTTCTTTGGATTTTTTAGATTTGCCTACATTCCACAACGGGGAGATTGGACTGGTAGGCGATGGGCGCTTAGCAGAAGTTGTGGAGGCTGCTGAGGTGTCCATAGGAGCTTCCTGGGAGATGAGCTTGAGACGAAGAAGCAATTTCTCCCCCTCTAATAAGCTTGAGAAAACATAGGGCTTGCCCTGGTAAGAGAATTTGACAGCAAAGGGAAAGTTCCATCTATATTTAATTTCCCGCTTAGAGAGGACATTAAGGATGGGTTTAAGAGCTCTTCTCCTTTGGATGGTCGTAGGCGACAGGTCTGCAAAAATGTGGATCTGATGACCCCGACAAGATAAATTTTGTTGGATCCTGGCCTGTTTCATGACCTCTTCTTTAGTTGCATAAAAGTGTGGCTTAACCACAATATCCCTTGGGAGACCATCTTTCCTAGGCGGTCCTAATGTTCTGTGAGCTCTGTCTAATTCCAACCGATAGGGCTTAATAGAGGGAATACGGTCTTTAATCAGGTCTTGCACTGCTTCCGCCACATCAGTAATAGTCTCTGGGAGACCCCTGACCCTAAAGTTATATCTCCTTGTTCTGTTTTCAAGTTCATCAATTTTACACAAAGCTATGTCTAGTTGTTCTTGCAGGGTTTGCATATGAGCTGCGTTTTGGTTGGTACAAGACACTGTGAGATCTAATTTGCTCTCTATAGCCTCCATTCTAGAACCCAGGTTGGCAAAGTCAGATTTCATGTCTCTAGTAATCGTAATCTGGGCTGCTGTGTTAGCTAAACCTCTCTCCAACAGGGTAGAAAGTTTCACATACAGATCATTCTGTGGGGAGTATTGGTCCTCTCCCTGCTGGGATGGTGAGGGAGTTGTGAGGTGAATTGGAAGTTCAGGCCCCGCTGGAGACAGAGCATAATCCCCCAGTGTGCGTCCCAAAAGGGATTCAGTGGAAGCTGGTGAAGGGAGTTGAATTAGGGGCTGTTTGCTCTGAGTGGCCTGAGAGTAAGTGAGGGTTGCAGGGGTTAACACTTGCCTGAGCTCCGTCTTCCCTCCAGCTGCCGCGTGTGCGTGTGAGGAGGCCTGTGCCGCGGCCATCTTGGATTCGCTGTCCCCGCCGGATTTGTCAAATTCCGGCCCTAAATCACGTCGGACAGCCGGGATAGACATCCGCCTGAAGACCCTGGGATGTCCGCACTCGGGATGTCTGGGAATCGGGTCCCGGTCTGCGCTATGGTGCCCGCTAGGAGGATCGAGGGTCTGGGATGATGCGGAGCTCCTGGCTCAAACGTCCATCTCGGGGCTCCCGCGCATGCGCCTCCGGCTCTGCAGTTTTACGCACATATTTGCAAATGTGTGCAAACTAAACCCCTGTTTTTAACACAAACTGTTACACAGGATACTTCAGTTGGTTGCAGGCAGGTTGGTAAGTTGAGCTGGGAATTTTCTTTGGTTTTGTTTGACATGCGTGGCCCTCCCATGTGCTCCTTGTTGCAATTATAGGTGGGGACAGTAACCATTTGTTTGTAGTATTTAACATAGGACAGAAGTTGGCTTGATAGTGACATTTATACTGTATTTACTGATTAATTGGTCACTAAAGAATATAGCATTTTTTTTTTTTATAGCATAGCTTCTTTATTTTAATTCTTCTTGCTTGTGTTCTATCTCTTCACGTTTTCTAAAACTAGAAAAAACTATACTTTATAAAAGATGGTGGACACTTTTTACCAAAAGCCCAAAAAACACACCTTTTATTGCCCCAATATGCATTTTAGACATGCATGTTTGTATTTTGGAAGTTTTGCACAGTGATACTCATCTCAAGAAGAAATTAGTTCACCAGATTTTTGCTGTTCATCTGATATGACCACTGTTTAATGAAGATACCTACATAAGTTCTTATGTAACCATTTATAATCCAGCCTGTCCATGCTGTATTGCTTACTCGTTTCTATGCTATATTGTATGTGAAAACCTTTTAATAAAAATTTTAATATGAAAAAAAAAAAAGAAGAAATTAGTGTTCTCAATAGAAAAATGTAGCCTGACAAATAATAATATGCCTTTAGATCATTCAGCTTGCATTGTCTCCTAAAGTTTTTTAACACTGGTATGTAAATAGTTACATGACCCTAATGATGTCATCATTTATATAAAGATCCACCCAGAAAGACCCAAGGGTTGCCAACATCCCAATTCAAGGAATTATATAGAAAAGGTATCCCCCAGACCCTATACTCAGGGGACTTTAAGGGCAACTGCTAAACAATAAGGTTATAGTAATATATAAATTGTAATTATAGTGTTAAAAATTTGGTGCATACATCACCATATAGCAAAATACATAAAAACAATAGCAGAATTGGATTATATGGAGATATTCTCCTAGTAGTGTACTGACGCATTTCATGTACGTGGGTCAGCTTTGAACTGCGCATGCGCAGTTCCGGCGAGCTGCCCGACTCCCGAGCTAAGCTGCTGAATGGATCCGATTCTGATGAGTGTATTCTGCCTGGGCTCAGGGGGGTGGATTTAACAGAGGCTGACTCACGTGTGCTACTGGAGGCGCGCCGGCGATGTGAGTGATGTCATGGCGCATCCAGCCAGGCGCGCCAGGCTTTAAAAATATTCTAGTCATCGGGAGATCCGAGCTGGGCAGACGGAATGGATCAGTTTTGCTTTTGTGATTCCGGCGGTGGCCGTGGTCTGCCCAGGCAAATCAGTGACAGCCCAGCAGCTGCCCAGGCATCCAAACACAGCACAAGCGGACCAGCTTAGGGCAAGCCTGCATTCTCAGACTTCTTTGCTTAAGGTAAGGAGGTTGTGTGGCAAGAGGAGCTGTGCCTGATGGTGGCAAGAGGAGCTGGTGGTGGCAGAAGGTGGCAGATGATGGTGGCAGGAGCTGGCGGTGGGGGCAGGAGAAGCTGATGGTAGGAGCTTGTGCCTGATGGTGGCAAGAGGAGCTGGTGATGGTGGCAAGAGGAGCTGGTGATGGTGGCAGGAGCTGGTGGGGGCAGGAGGTGGCAGGAGCTGGTGATGGGGCAGGAGAAGCTGGCAATGGGGGCAGGAGCAGCTGGTGGCAGGAGCTTGCGGTGGGGGCAGGAGGAGCTGGTGGCAGGAGCTGGTGCCTGATGGTGGCCAGAGGAGCTGGTGCCAGATGGTGGCCAGAGGAGGATGATGGTAGGAGGTGGTGGTGGTATCAGGAGGTGGGAGGAGGAGCTGGTGGTGGGGGTAAGAGGAGCTGGTGGGGGCAGAAGAAGCTGGTGGTGGGAGGAGATGATGGCGGCAATAGCTGGGGTTGACAGGAGGAGCTGGAGGTGATGGTGAACAAAAACTACAATGTAATAATATAAATAAATATCAACCATGGTGCCGTGATGATTGAAGCGCCAACACCAGCCATTTCTGGCCAATCAGGAGGCTGAAGATTTAGAACCCCCGTATGAAGACCGGGTTAACACAGAAGCTGCAGAGGGGAGTCGTATCAGGGAAGCCATGACTGTGGTGAGTGCGAACCTGGAGGGGTTTGTCTCGACCCCCCCCCCCCAAAAAAAAATAACACCAACCGCCCAGCAGCAGCATTTGGGGCACAGTGGCAATGTTTAATGGGCAAAGTGGCAGCATTTGGGGCACTTTAGTAGCATTTGGGCACAGTGGCAGCATTTGGAGAACAGTGACAATGTTTGATGGGCAAAGTGGCAGCCTATGGGGCACAGTGGTAGCGTTTGGGCACAGTGGCAGCATTTGGGGCACAGTGGCTGCATTTGGGGCACAGTGGCAACCTTTTATGGGCAAAGTGGCTGCGTTTGATGGCACAATGGCTGTGTTTGATGGGCAAAGTGGCTGCGTTTGATGGCACAATGGCTGTGTTTGATGGCACAGTGGCTGCGTTTGGTACAGTGGATGCGTTTTAATGGTGCAGTGGCTGTGTTTGATGGCACAGTGGCTGCGTTTGATGGTACAGTGGCTGTGTTTGATGGCACAGTGGCTGCGTTTGGTACAGTGGCTGCATTTGATGGCACAGTGGCTGTGTTTGATGGTCACAGTAGCGGCGTTTGATGGCACAGTGGCTGCGTTTGATGGCACAGTGGCTGCGTTTGGTACAGTGGCTTTATTTGATGGTACAATGGCTGCGTTTGGCAAATAATGGGTGTTTTTTTTCAGAATTTGCACTCCCCCAAAAAAATTTGAGCACCACCCACCACTGGCCATCACTGGTTACAACCTCAACATATAAGGACCATAGATAATCATGTAGAGGCACTCTGGGAAACCAACCCTATTACTGAATTATATCCAGTGGGCTGGATATTTACAAAATATCTTAATTATCTTAATAATCCCTTCTTCTTTCGTGGAAATATGTTAGCCTCACTTTGTACTGTCCCATAGCCAGTAATAAGAAACTTGAACACTGAAGAGTGAAAGTGACTTTAAGTCAGAATCCTATAATTGTCTTGTATGTTTTGGAATAATCAAATCCCCCAATGTATGGTCATTTTTAAGTTAGGCTATTTAAAATAGTATAAGATATATTATTTAATGGTTAAGTATGTTACTAACCAAAAGACTATATAAATAGACATTATTTAGACAGGTCTATCAATATGATGTATGTATTATTACCACAGCTGTGGCTATGCTCCACATTTCTCATTTTAGTGAAACATTTATCAAGTGTGGTATGTCATTATCATGCTACAAAATCTCACCTTGTAATCTTTCATTGATTAATCAAATACAAAAGCATGATATAATGAAATGATAATGATCTTCTATATGACAAATCTCGTCCTTTGATTTCTCTACCACCTAGGGAGAGGAAGCTCTTCTCGCTGCAGAGTCGATAAGCCTAGACAAGGTACAAAGCTTTTTAAAGGTACATGTTAAGCTCTCATAACATGGACAATTAACTTTTGGGAGATGCAGTACTTGAGTCAGGATTTATAAATGATCAAACGCAATTTTGCAATTTTGCCTTGTCTTGGTTCGAACAGGCTAGTATTGTACAAAAATAAAACAATTCTTCTAGTGCAGACTATTTACAAAGATTACTACAGCTTTTTTTTTTTTTTTCCCAGTACTCTGTTCAGCTGCTAGTAACAAGTGCAGTGTCTTGTTTAAGCTTAAGTTGTACCTTTAAACAGGGATATGGATAGCCATGTTGCCCGGTGATTGGCACAGTGCATTGACAAGTAGTCGGCTTCATCATTTACCAGGGACCGGAAAAATCCTGATCAGTGAGGGGCCTTTACTTTACAGAAGTTGATCAATAGAACAAGCTGGAACAATGTCTTGATCAATGACTGCAGTGGGTGTCCCGGCGGGGGGGGGGGTTTCCTTCATCCACCTTGTGTGTGCAGAAAAAGGAATCTATTTATTTTTTCTTCAGCCTATTGCCGGAAAGACAAATAAAACTAACTGTGTATGGACAGCTTTAGTCTCCATACACAGAAGCACTGGGTATGCTCTGGCAGTTGAATGGAGCAGTAGGAAAGAAAAACAATAAACAGCAAACCTATTGCTTTTTCCTGCATTGTTGCTTTTAACTGAAATAATTATTTAGCCTTACCTCTCAGGGTTAGGAACACTGTATTGTCAAAAGTATTTGAACGCTTGCCTTAACACACACATGAACTTTAATGGCATCCCAGTCTTAGTCCGTAGGGTTCAATATTAAGTTGGCTCACCCTTTGCAGCTATAACAGCTTAAACTCTTCTGGGAAGGCTGTCCACAAGGTTTAGGAGTGTCTATGGGAATGTTTGACCATTCTTGCAGAAGTGCATTTGTGAGGTCAGGAACTGATGTTGAATGAGAAGGCCTGGCTCGCAGTTTCCACTCTAATTCATCCTATCAGGTTGGGGTGAGGACTATGTGCAGTGAAGTCAAGTCCCTCCACCCCAAACTCGATTATCTATTTTTATTGACCTTGTTTGCACACTGGTGTGCAGTCATGTTGGAATCGGAAGGGACCATTCCCAAACTGTTCCCAAAAAGTTGGGAGCATAAAATTGTCCAAAATTAATTGGTATGGTGATGCTTTAGGAGTTAGCTTCACTTGAAATAAGGGACCAAGCCCAACCCCTGGGAAAACAACCCCTCCACTAAATGGTCCATGAAGACATGGGTGAGTGAATTTGGTTTGGAGGAACTTGACTGGCCTGCACAGAGTCCTGACCTCAACCCAATGGAACACCTTTGGGATGAATTTGAGCGGAGAATGCAAGTCAGGCCTTCTTTTCCACATCAGTGCCTGACCTCACAAATGTGCTTCTGGAAGAATGGTCAAGCATTTCCATAGATACTCCTAAACTTTGTGGACAGGCTTCCCAGAAGAGTTGAAGGTGTTATAGCTGCAAAGGGTGGGCCAACTCAATATTGAACCCTAGGGACTAATGCTGGCCATACACTAATACGAAAAATCGGCCAAACCCATTTTCGAAAAACGAACGTTCGGCCATGAGCGCAAATGATAGTGCCATCATTTAATGACAGATACATCGTTCAGTGGACATAAATAAAAAAAAAATGTTTTACATATACCTAGTGCAGACAGTTCGGACGGGAAACACATTAACCTTTCGTTCCGCAGAAAATTTCCAAACTTGTCCTTTGTTTTTTTCGGCTCAAAAAACGATTATCGTTATTGTGCCCATTTGTGCCGATTTTTCGTATAGTGTATGGCCAGAATTAACCTGGGACGCCATTAAAGTTCATGTGTGTGTAAAGGCAGGCGTCCCAATACTTTTGACAATATAGTGCATGTGTTCTTCTTTAGTTGTAACATATTATCAGGGCTGATGGAGGACAGCAAAACTGTCAGCCCTACTCAATATTTTTATTTTGTTTTATTAATCTATAGAGAAAAGGAAAGCTAAAGTATCTCACATACAGGTAGTTGTTTATTGAAAGCTTACCTTTTACACAGCTTTCAGAATAAAAGCAATGAAGTAATGTAAAGGAGTGGAAGTGGCAAGCATAGGGGATGTTTCAAAACAATGTCAAGAATGGGAGCCTTGGTAAAGTCTGGGCTTGCAGACTGACAGGGAAAAAAACACATTATTTAGACATTCTCAATAACTGAACATCATAATCACATTAACCAGTGAAAGTGCTGTTATGCGAATACGGGTAAACAGGCATGGATTTTGCAACTAGGGTGGGAGGCAGACTTAGAACCTCTTTTAACCTCTCGGGAGCAACAGCTGAGATAGTGTAAAAAATGCCTCACATCAAAAGTTCTCCTACATGGGAGTGAGCTTAGAGTCAGAAACTGAAGGCCTGGGCATTTCACTGTCAAGAGAGCAACCAAACAGATACATATGGCAAATTGTTCTACGCATTAATACAGAATATACTGACATATGAGACACAAATTTGGATACATCTAAAAGGCCCATACAGCAGAAGGCATGATGCAATTATTTTCCAAAGTGCAAAAGTCTAGGGTCCTTATCCATATAGGAGGGATCACTCTCAAAGGTTGTGATTCAATCAGACATAGTTTCACAAACAAATATCTCCACCAGAAGAGGACATAGACCATGATGGAAAACCTTGGCACTAGGGTTGTCCCGATACAACTTTTTTAGGACCGAGTACAAGTACTGATACTTTTTTTCATGTACTCGCCGATACCGAATACCGATACTTTTTTTAAATGCCATGTGACGGTTTTGAAACCACAATACAGACTAAAGCCCCATACACACGGTCAGACTTTTGGCCAACCAACTTCAAAATCTGCAACTTTTCAAATTTGTCTGATCGTGTGTACGCTCCATCGGACCAACTTTTTCAGGTTTCATCTGACAAAAAGTTGGGTCTGCAAACGGACCAACTTTTCAGCAACAAAAGTCTGATTGTGCTTTGTGTGACCGTGTGTACAGCAATCCAACCAACTTTTGTGCAAAGTGCAAATACCCATGCTCAGAACCAATGTTAAAATCAACCAACAATAGCAGAAGTTAACCAAAGGGTGGCGGTAAAGAGCAGAAAAGAGTAGAAAAACCACGTGATGATGGGAACGTTTTAGAAAAGTTTGCAGAAAAGTCTGACTGTGTGTATGCTATGGGTGTGACCGGACAAATCAATTAGGACAAAAATCCAAGGGAAATTTTGTTGGATGTCCTACCGTGTGTATGGGCCTTTAGGATATTTTCTTTAGAATTATAAAGAACTCTAACTCAAGACATTATAAATTAATAAAAAAAAATTATTTGCTTGTCACACAGTAGTAAAAAACTCAAAGAATTTTCACAGAACATGTTGATAAATACAAAAAAAGTATTCTATTCAGGCATCGGGAGCATTTGCGCGAGTACAAGTACTCCCGCAAATACTTGGTATCGGTCCCGATACCGATACTTGTATCGGTATCTGGACAACCCTACTTGGCACACCAGATGTTTTGGAACTACATTTCCCATGATGCTCATACACTCTGCAGTGTAGTTGAGCATTGTGGGAAATGTAGTTCCAAAAAATCTGGAGTGCCAAGGTTCGCCATCACTGACATAGACTATGGCCTCCTACACACGACCGGGTTTCTCGACAAAAAACAGCAAGAAAACTGCTTTTTGCTGAGATTACCATTCGTGTGTATGAGGCATTCAGGTTTCTCGTCTGGAAATCTGGCCAGAATCTCAACGAGAAAAAAAACAAACCTGCTCTCTTTTTTCTCGTCGAGATTCTCGTTTGCCTGTTTCCAGACGAGAAACCCGAGAGTGTGTATACTTACCTGTCGCTGTGGAAACCCACGCATGCTCAAAATGACTTAGACGCATGTGCGGTAGCTTCCACGGCATAGGTAGAGTGAAGCAAGATGGCGGCGACGGCATCGAATGTGACGAGAGCATGCTCGTCGTACGCAATGACGTCACTGCGTTCTTTCCTTGCAAGAGAACTGCGGTTCTTTTGAAATGAAATTCAGTACACTCGGGCAGCAAGAGTTTCTTGCCAAGAGTCTCGTCAGGGAAAACAACGGGTTTCCTGACGAGATTCTCGGTCGTGTGTACTAGGCCTGACACCAGTTAGCGCAAACTGTGTTGTAAAGATGAACTACTTGACGACCTCAATAAGCTTGGAAATGTCTGAAGCCATAACCCCAGTATATGAAAGCAGGCTGAGTGGCTAATTAGCTGCTGGATTGCTTTCAGAAGCAGCAGGAGGGGTCAGGTGTAGATTTTTAAGTATCAAAGTTTGTTGTCATTCCACCAGCTTGCACAATTTTAAAGTGTGACATGTTAGGTATCAATTTATATGGCGTAACAACATCTTTTATATTTTGCATATTTTTTTTTTTTGCATTAATATTCATTAAAGTGTATTTTTTCCCCAAAAAAATGTGTTTAAAAAAAAAAATGCGCAAATACCGTTTGACGTAAAATATTGCAACAATTGCCATCGTATTCTCTAGGGTCTCTGCTAAAAATTAAAAATATATAAAGTTTGGGGGTTCTAAGTAATTTTCTATCAAAAATACTGATTTAAACTTATAAACAAAAAGTGCCAGAAAATGCTCTGCCGGCAAGTGGACAGTGATGAGTGAACCCAGCAAAGTTCACTTCAATGGACATTCACTGAACAATTGAAATTATTTGCAAACTCTTACCGTAACAGTTAACCCCAATGAACTCTATGGGAGCCTCTATTTTTTTCTGACCTTTTTTAACCTCCCTGGCGGTATTCCCGAGTCTGGCTCGGGGTGGAATTTCAGTACCATTAGTGGTGTCCCCAAGCAAGACTTGGGATTGCATTGCAGGATCCAGGCAAAGTTACTTACCTTGTCCCCTGGATCCTGCAATGTCTCCCCGCTGTGTGAGCGAGTTGTCGCCTCCCTCGATTCACACAGTGCCCAAGTGCCACGAGCTCCGTTCCCTGCAACGTTGTGATACACAGGGGCGGAGTTCGGCGCCAAATTCTAAAAAGTAAAAACACACAATACATACATTATACTGTAATCTTACAGAATACAGTACTGTATAAAATAATTACACACACCCCTTGTCCCAAGTGGTCTGTCCAGTGTCTGGCATGCACTTTTATATTATAAATACTGTTTTTTTCTGCCTGGAAACTGGAGATTGTCCATAGCAACCAAAAAGTGTCCCTTTATGTCAAAAGTGCTTGTAGACCAGCTAGAAAACAGTGATAATAAATTAGAATCACTTGCAGAATTGAGCGATAGCGATTTGTGGGGAAATTCGTCATCAAACACTGAAAGTAATGACAGCGACAATTCTGCAACTAAGCAAATTTAAGTGTTTTTGATTTGATTACATTATTGAATAATTTTTATTATTATTATATTATTATTTGTTATAATTATTTATAGTTATTTATTATATTATAATTCATGATTTTGTGTTTCAAACTTTATCATACCCGGGATGCCTACTAGACTCTTGTTTGGACAGATTTAAGTGGGTTATTCCTAATGCCGCGTACACACAGTCGTTTTTTGTGATGAAATAAAACTACGTTTTAAAAAACGTCATTTAAAATGATCGTGTGTGGGCTAAAACGACGTTTTCCGTCTTCTGAAAAACGACAAAAAAAAATTCGAACATGCTTCAATTATTTAGGTCGTTTTTGAAAATGTTGTTTTTTGTGTTGTAAAAAATGATCGTGTGTGGGCTAAAACAACGTTTTAAACCCGTGCATGCTCAGAAGCAAGTTATGAGACGGGAGCTTGAATGGAACAGAGTGCTGTCGTACGTGCTGTACGTAACCGCGCTTTGCTAGAGCATTTTGAAAAAACGATGGTGTGTGGCCAACATCGTTTTTTATGATGAAGTTGAAAAAACTTTGTTTTTTTTCATGGTGGAAAACGTACGCGACTAGAATTACAGGCCTACGGAGGGCGTGGCTTGACGCGCACTGGAGATGGTCGCACACTAGCTGAGCTCTGGAGAACAACACAGCCTACAGCCTGATACCCTGTGAGATAGAAACTAGAAATGGGCAAAAAAAACTTTCAGACACCCCAGTCGAGACCCCGGCGCAACACGACATTGCGTTGGAGAGGCAGGAGGACATGGCCATTGAATTTGTGCGTGCACTACGGGCCAGAGGTCCTGAATCGTCTCCCCCTAGAGATATCATTTATTCGCTGCAAAGCTTTCCTTTGAAGGAGGACATAATGAGGAAAGCTAGAAGAAATTATCGCATTATATACAATGGGGAAACCATTCTGCTTTTCCAGGATCTTTCTCAGATAACTTTGAAGAACCGCAGGGCGCTGCGCCCTCTGCTGGACATGCTCAGGGACAAAGACATCAGATACACGTAGCGTTTCCCCTTTGCCCTGGTAGTTTCTCAAGGAAGCAAACAGCATGTCCTCCGCACACCAGATGATTTGCCAGATTTTTGTGCCGCTCTAAACCTTAATCTAATTGAGCTCCCAGAATGGTACCAGGAGTTTGCTCTGCCCAGGGGTGAGGGGAGCCCCGCTAGGTCGCCATTCTAGTCCCCGGAATCCCGCTCCTCTAAGAAAATGAAACATGGTCGAGGAGGGCATTCCTCCACAGGAACTCCAAACCTGAGACCGTCCTCTTCCGGGGCTCTGGCGGAGGCTTGACTGGATGGTATACTATGTTTTCTCAGATGTGGAGCTCCTCAGGCGCGTAGCTCTTGCCGTCACATTTTTGTTTGATCCAACCTCACCATAGACCCATTTCCCCTAGTTGTACTGCTGCAACCGATTGCTCTCCTTTTTCCCTTTTTTTTTTCTTTTTTTGCTTTGTTTTTCATTGCTGGGGGGTAAGTTGCCTGACTACCAAGTGCTCCGTGGAATGAGTGGCTTACTGTGCAGCAAAATGGCTTACAGCCGACTGGTGAACATTGATATTTTTGTCTAGCACAGACTTCACCGTTAAAACATTCAATTTAATGCTAAACTGTGTGTGTGAGATTGGATCACATGCTTGGTGGTAGTAAAGACGGTTGCGCAACATAGAAGTTATAGAGGGGATGGGTGAGGTTGCTCACAGGGTTAATTTTGTTGATAAGATAAAATTACAGATTTCTTTCTTTTTTTTCTTTTATTCTAGGCTGTGTTTTTTCTCTATTTTTTGCATTTAGATAATCTGTTTGTTGGTACACCAAATTGAACATACCGCTGTTGTTCAATCACGCCACCACACAGTGATCTTGGCTTGGCATATAGCCGAGTCTTAAGACTCACTGAATTGTTACTTTAGTTTTGAAGACTATTTATTTGAAAGTGTTCGATTATTTCAACTAAAGTGGTAATTTATATTTACTCTTTTTTCTCTGTCTGTATTTCCTTTTCCTTCCTTTTTTTTCTTTTCCTTTTTATTTCTCCTTTTCTCCTCTTTTGAGCTTTATTTAGACAGCTGACTATCTTCTAGTTCCATTTGCAGTATTGGACCTGAGTGACCCAACACTGATACCTGACAATGGCTTATTCTGCTTTGGGGAAAGCTCCATTAGTGATTTCGCACAATGTAAAAGGTTTGAATGTACCGGAGAAGAGATCGACTTTACTGAGGGAATTGAAAAAAGGTAAGCCGCACTTTGTCTTCCTGCAGGAGACGCATTTCAGAACTCACCAGATACCCATGCTGACTGACTCCTATTTCACGAAAGCTTATCACTCTACATGTGAAATCTCTAAATCGAAAGGAGTTTCAATCCTGATTTCAAAGGGGGCACCTTTCAATGTGACGGATAGCATGATAGACCCAGATAGCCGCTTCGTCTTTTTAAGGGGCACATACGGAGATTTGCCCCTTTCACTGGCGAATGTTTATTTCCCAAACACGAAACACCTACAATTTTGGCAGAAAATAGTACGGGAGCTTTTGGGCTTCTCCTCGGGATGTCTCATCCTGGGGGGGGACTTCAATATCCCGCTGAACCCGCTAGTTGACACATCGTCTGGGAAATCCTGTGTGACCTATAAAATACTTAAAACAATTAAAAACCTCTTACGCTCCTTACAATTAATAGACTCTTGGAGATTTATCCACCCGGAGGGGAAAGATTTCACTTTCCACTCGATAACTCACGTTAAAACTCCCGCATTGATTAAATCTTTGTGACTCAGAAAGATTTGGGTGTAACAACGGACGCCAGGATAGTTCAGACGTTCTCGGACCATGCCCCTGTTGCGGTATCCTTGAACCTGCGTACCGCCAGGCCAAAACCTAACACATGGAGGTTGAACGCATCCTTACTGATGGACCCCGAACTGCTGCCTACCATTAATACTTCTTTAATTGACTTCTTCCAAATCAATGATACCGCTGACGTAGATCCCTTGGTGCTCTGTCAGGGGAGAATTAATCAAATTGGGCGCGCAGCGTAAGAGGGAACGAGAGAAAGAAATCAACAGGTTGTCCAATAAAATATCTGATCTTGAGACTCTGCATAAACATACGCTTCAGGTGAAATCTGCTACTGAACTGTTGGAATGCAGGAAAGAATTACAAAACATTCTGGAGACCAAAACGAAGCACATGCTTTTTCTTAAAAAAAAGGTTTATTATGAATGGGGCGACAAATCGGGCAGATTTCTCGCCAGAGCTCTGAGGGACCACAACACTTCCCACAACATCATGGGTATACGAAGGCTGGATGGCACTTGTGCAATCACGACAGAAGCTATTGCAGAACAATTCCATAGTTACTACTCTAAACTTTATAACCTACCTAGTTTGCCCAAACCCCCTGGGGTGGTGGGCAGTAGGCAAGAAATTATAAAGGAATTTTTGTCAGAGAGTGGCCTCCCTACATTAGATGAAGACACCTTACTCTCTCTGGAGGTGCCAATTTCCCCCACAGAAATACGACACGCTATTGAGAATCTAAAGTCTGGTAAAAGCCCGGGCCCTGACGGACTAACTTCCATAACTACAAAACGTTCACAGACATACTTTTGAGCCCAATGTCTGGGGCTTTGAACTCCCTGTCTAAACCGAAGTCTGTCACGCCAGATTTTCTCTCGGCCTATATCGCTGTCATACCAAAACCTGACAAGGATCCAACTGATTGCGCCAGCTATAGGCCAATTTCACTTTTGAATTTAGACCTCAAGATACTAACTAAAATCCTAGCCAACAGACTTAGCCCTTTACTGGCTGACCTGTCCAGAGCAGGTTGACTTCATGCCTGGAATAGAGGCAAAAGATAACATAATTAAAGCTCTGCTGCTGTCGCAGGCCGCCCATTCCAGAGATATCAGGGGCCTTCTCCTGTCTACGGATGCGGAGAAGGCCTTTGATAGGGTATCCTGGGACTATATGCTGGCCACATGCACACATGTGGGTTTAGGCCCCGGAATGATGGCTTGGATTTCTGCTGTGTACCATAATCCCTCAGCCAGGATAAAAGTCAATGGATCCTTGTCGGACAGGGTTGGCTTCACCAATGGCACTAGGCAGGGGTGCCCCCTGTCGCCACTACTGTTTATTTTGTCTCTGGAACCGTTCATTAGAATGGTTAATAGGATTGAAGCGATCAAGGGTTTTAGACTGTTGGACAGGGAGTTCAAAGTCGCTGCTTATACAGATGACTTACTATTTTTCTTGACACAGCCACACACCACTCTACCTAACTTGATAAAGACCTTCTCACACTTTGGTTTTATCTCGAACCTCAAGATACATTTTTCTAAGTCAGAAGTGATGAATATCAACCTGGCGGGTGAGGAGCTAAATAGAATCAAGACTAACTGCCCCTTTAGGTTGGAGAAGGACGCTCTCAAGTATCTTGGTGTCTGGCTAACGCCGTTGATCTCCCCAGTCTTTGGGCGAAACTTCCCGCCACTGCAGCAGGCGATTGACAAGGATCTCCAAGCTTGGCACCAGGGGTACTTCTCCTGGTTCGGCCGGCCGGCGATCCTCGAAATGTCTATTTTGCAGAGATTGCTATATTTCCTGAGAGCATTACCCATCCCTATTCCTAAATCCTTTTTCAAACAATTGCACACACTACCTCTTAAATTTCTGTGGAAGAATAAAAGGTCCAGAATCAAATTTGCTTTGCTAACTAAACCTAAGGAGTTAGGTGGGATGGGGTTACCCAACTTTAGGAATTACCACTTAGCCGCACACTTGACAAGAGTAATTGATTGGCACTGCCATAGGAAATCAAAGGATTGGATGGGCGTGGAGGAGGGACTGAGTCCCTTCCCACTGCGCTTCAGTCCTTGGTTGCCGTGGAGACACGTTAAACGGTTGCTAAAGCCCCACCCCATATTAGAAACGACCCTACGGACATTGCACGACATCTCTAAACAAAACAGGGAAACGTCCCCTATGAGTCCCCTCACTCCTTTGAAAGATAACCCGGGCTTTATTCCAAGGGTTGCAAACTATGCCCTCTACAACCTGACCACAGACAAACCCTTGCTTGCTGGCGACTGCTTTAAGAATGGTAAACTTTAGGATTTCTTTCGCTTAAAAATGACTCCAGTATAGTCCATTTACCTCTGTGGACATACAGTATTTACAATTATGTAGTTACGTTGGTAATAGGACTCACAGAAACGACTTTACTAGGCCACTGACGGAATTGGAGGAGGTCTGTGTATCTGGTGAACGCCTTGAGAGAGCGACTTCTGTCTCCTACTCATGGTTGCAGGGTGAAGCTGTAAGACAGGATGAGGGGTTGAAGATGAAATGGTCTAAGAAGCTTGAGATCAATATTTCAGAGGTTCAATGGAGAAATGCCTGTATCCTATCCCATAAATGTTCGCTCAGTACAAAAACACAAGAAACCGCATACAAACTTTTAACAAGGTGGTACCTTACCCCTGAGAAACTGCATAGGTCGAACCCACAGGTCCCTGATACATGTTGGCGGTGTGAGACAGAGGTGGGGACACTAGTACACGTTTGGTGGAGCTGCCCAACCATAGTGGAATATTGGGATAGGATTAGGGCACTGATACGGCAAATAACGGACACAAATTTAAGACTTGATGCTCCCTGCTGCCTTCTACACATTTCCAATTTCACACTTAAGAGATACAAAAACTCACTGACCAAACATCTTTTGAATGCCGCTAAGGCACTGATACTGGCCCTATGGAAGAGTAAATGGGTCCCTAAAGTTAGGGATTGGCTGGACCGGGTCTCAGAGATATGCAAGATGGAGGACACCCTATCACAGGCTCATGATAGGGTGGAGAAATTTCACAACACGTGGTCACCCTGGTTTGCCTTTCGCTATTCTGAGTCATATGAGTCCTTGACGACCACTCAGTGTTGAGTCGTATAAGAGATGTTACATTTGGGTCTGGGGGATCTCTCGATTGATGGTTCACTTACTTTAAGTGCGAGATAATGCGTAGATTGGTGCTGGGTTCGCTCCGTGAGATACAGACGATTCCTTATTTTCTGTTCTTGTGCTTTTTTTCTTTTTCATTTTTCTTTCTTCTCTTCCCTTCTTTCTCTCCTCTTCTTTTCTTTTTTGGTCGTTTATCCACTAATGGAAATTTGCATTATATGCTGAATCTTTACATGATAGCTGCCATAGTACAGTGGACCACATTTTGTGGTCCTATAGCTTTAGGTAGAGAAGGCAGAATAATCCTGCAGAGTTGGGGGGGGGGGAGGATTCCCCCTAGGGGATTTAATTAGGTTTACTCCTGCTGCATGGATAGGATATAAATGAGTGTTTTTTTTTTGAGGTACAGGATTGTCTTATTGTTTGCATTAGTGGAATGTTGCTGTGTACTTGGGTGATTGTGCAGTAAACCCTGCAACCAATGCAAAATAATGGTACCACTTTCAGCACCTAAAATCTGACATAATCATACCGCCAGGGAGGTTAAGGCCAATTTGCAAACTGCCATGAGGCACATGTACCAATGCAAATAGAAAAAAGAATGTTTAACAGAGAGTAGCACATTTAAAAAAAATCTTAAAGCACAACATTAAAAGCACAACATTTCTTTAAAAAAACATGCATGGAGAATGTCTTAAACCTGCATATGAAATGGTGCACCTGTGCAATGCACTAAAGCAAAAGTAAGATTGCAAAAGAAGAAAAAATACCATTTCAATTGATAATTCCCAGCTGCTTCTTTTTGTTTGTAAAGAAAGCAGGCCAGAATTATCCCTCTATACCAGATCATTATCCCATATGAGGGTACAGCCTGGTAAACACTATAAGTCAGCTCTGGTCGGAGTCCCTGTACTAACTATGCAAAGTTAGTACAGCAATCTCCCCTGCTGAGCTGTTATGTTCTGCAGGGGGGCGCCCTCCTGCCCCCAACCCCCCTTTCAGCTAGAACCCTGCGATCAGCGATCTCCGCCATTGGCCGAGAGCACTGATTGGGAGTCGGTTGGATGCTGGTTTTCCAGCGTGCTTGTCCTACAGAGGCCGGCCAAACAGCCAGCTTCTGTCTGACAGGGTGGCATACATACAGACTAAATGTTGGTTGGTTTTTTTAACTGACCAATGTCTCCTGACATACGGTTGCATGTACAGGGGTTAAGGAGGTACCCCATGCAAAATGAAAAAAACAATGCAAAACAAAAACATGGCATGAGTTTCCCCCAAAATTCATATCAGACCCTTACCCAAGCATGTAGCCTGACAGGCAATTGAGTGTGCACCTCCCTTGAACCATACCAGGCTCCATGCCCTTGAAATAGGGAAGGTACCTACAAGGAGCTTTGCCAGGTGGGCCCCATTGGCAAGGTACCCTCCCTGTTATGAGGACATGTGGACTAGTATGTTTCAAAAATAAATATTCAAAATTACTTTCAATAACAATAAACAATATTTTGATAATAATGTCTTTTGAACGGTTCACTAGAAAATGTTCAGAGCCCATAAGTGTCAGAACTTAAAAGGATTACTAAAGGCTCAAATGTATTTTCTTTAAAATACCAAATATACTGTACTTAATTCCCCCCTGCCAAGTGTCCCCAATGAAAAATGCTTGCTATGGGGGCATTCTTGCATGAACATTCCAGAGCCCTTCTCTATGTGTCCATTAGCCCCTGTTTCCTCCTCACTGGCTGTGATTGTCAGCAGTGGGAGCCAATGAGGAGGCAGAGAGTCGGGACTCATGCATCGCAATTAGGTTCCGTAAGTATTGTGGGGCTGTAGGGGGAGTTGTATACGGAAGTTTTTTTTTACTATCATGCATAAATGCATGAAGGTAAAAAACCTTCAGCCTTTACAACCACTTTAATGTATGTATCATAATTACAAAGACAAAATAACAGTGGCTTGAAGACAGAAGAGGATACGCTGTGTGCCAAAAACAGAGTGTACTTAGATTCACCATTAATGAGCCTGGACTGTACTGCTGCCCTGAAATGTCGGCATGCTCTGCAACTAACACAATACCCACAGGGCTGGAAAGTACCATAATGCAAAGCTCAATGGCTAATGCTCATAGCAGAATATCTTTATTGCTGTCAGAGGCAAACTATTATTATTATCCTTATACAGGCAGTGCCGATACTGACCTCCCTGGGGCCCTAAGCAAAATTCTGCTAAGGGGCCCTCTACCTGACCCGTGATGCTGGGTTTGGCGCACTGCGTTACCATTCTGTTTGGGGCACCCAAATATGCTCCAGGTCTTTTATAATCCTATAGTGTATACTATGAAAAAAAATGTGCCCTGTGCCACTAAAATGTTTGGGTTTGGCTTGAAGAAAAGGTGGCAAGCCTACTTGCACATGTGCCGACCAGGGGAGCAGAGGAATGACCTCATCTCTGTGTTGCTGCTCCTTCACTGTCTGTCAGTCCACCTGACTAATCAGTGTTGAAGGGGAGGTTGAAGACCTGGCTCTGATATCTGGAGTGGATCACAGCAGTAGCTGCTGAACAGTAAGGCCGCGTACACATGATCGGTTTTAAGGCCAGTTTCATCGGTCCAAACCGATCGTGTGTACGGCCCATCGGACTGTCGTCCGTCGGACCAAAGTTTTAAAACTTGCTTTAAAATCTGACCGATGGACGCCTGACCATCGGGCCAAACCGATGGTTAGTACACAAAAGCATCGGGCCAAAAACTGCTCAGAATCAAGTCGACACATGCTTGGAAGCATTGAACTTCGTTTTTTCAGTACATCGTTGTGTTCTACCTCACCGCATTCTGGCCCGATCGGATTTTGAACCGATGGTGTGTACGCACATCAGACCATCAGGCCATCAGTCTGTGAACCGATGAAAACGGTCCGTCGGACCATTTTCATCGGTTTGGTCCGATCGTGTGTACAATTTTTTTGATATAGAAAACAACTCTCATATGATGAATTGATTTCAACGTAGTTTACCACTTGCTTGAATTCCAGCTTTAAGTTAAAATAAAAAAATTAAAATAAAAAAAATAAACATACTTTGGACCGTAAGCTGATTTGTTTGCACATTTTTGCCTAAATATCTATTAGGTCTTAATTAAAAGAACAGCATTTTGAAGAGCGATAGATCACTGTAATGCCGCGTACACACGGTCGTTTTTTGCGATGAAAAAAAACGACGTTTTTTGTGAAGTAAAAAACAACGTTTTTGAAACGTCACTTTCAAAGACGATGTTGCATACACACCATCGTTTTTTTCACAAAAAACGAGGTTACGTTCACCACACTTTTCCATTGAAGCTCGCTTCATAACTAGCTTCTGGGCATGCGCGGGTTGAAAAACGTCATTTTAAACGACGTTTTTGCTACACACGGTGACTTTTTGTGAAACAAAAAACGACGTTTTGAAAAACGACACAAAAAATTCAAGCATGTTGGAATTTTTTTTTGGTCGTTTCTTTTAAGACAAAAAACAACGTTTTGCCCACACACGATCAATTTAAATGACGTTTTAAAAAACAACGTTTTTTTTCATCGCAAAAAACGACCGTGTGTACGCGGCATTAGGCAGGTGAAATCACAGCTATGTAAACTTGTTGTTTTGAAAGAGAAAGGCAATTCCTTAGCACAGGGTTGCCAACCGTCAGTAAATTTACAAACAGTTTGTAAAATCGGTAATTTTTTGCATCTGTCCATAAATGTCCATTACGGACATACAGTCTACACATCCATGATGGGCAGATGCAAAAATGACCAATTTTACAAACTGGAAATTTACTGAAAGTTGGCAACCTTGCCTCAGCATGAGATTTAAAAAAAAAAAGTCTACTAATAAAAAAACAGCAGGACGATTCACAGCAGTGGACAGATCATCACAGTATATTAAAAGGAAAAGCTAAAAAAACTAGCAGCAGCATAACAGATCTTGCAGATGTTGTACCATTCCAAATTGTGTTTATTCCTGTGTTCATTACCAGACATGACTGTTGACCCTTGCTTTTGGTTATTTATTAATCTCATCTGAGCCAGGCACTATTTTCATCTGCTGCATATTTGGCACATTTATATTATTTGTGGCCCCCTGGTACATCTTATGCACAGGCTGACAATTGACTGAAAGACACAGGCTCATAAGTTGTGCATAGTCTGCAAACAACTTCCTGACCTGGTCACAGCATCCTGCTTCTTCACCCCAATCCCCACTATTGGAAAAATGTTCAGTTACATATCAGTTTTTTTTCTCTTCCTATTTACCCACATAACATTCACCTACCGTTTCCAGAGGCACTGGCGGGCAAAATACAATCTGACCGTGGCAATGGGAGTTGTAGCACACGTGACAGACTTGCTGTGCTGCTCTCCTCTCCTTAGAGTGACTGACTCCACCCCCCAGGAGCAGGGAGCTTCAGTACGTAGCCGCCGCGGACTATAACTCCCATAAGAAATAGCGGCGGCTGTCTCAATGACGTCACCTGACTCACTGACATCTGACAATACCAGTGAGTCATGATTCAGCGCCGCAGGCGTAAACTCGGACAGCTGCGGCAGCGGCCATTGTTTCGGTTAGGATACAAACAGAAATTGGGATTGTGTAGGCAACAAAAAAGAGCTTCAAATATATAAAAAAATATACAATTTTATTAAAAATATATAAATATTATACAATACATAAATACCAAAATATTATAAATACAGAATACACAAAGTAGTATATGATGTGAATACTGTCCGTCATACGGTACCATCACCAAAGATTGGATGGCAAGTTGGAATGGAAAACCGACCCGTTTCGAATGCAAGCATTCTTCATCAAGGCATATAACAGTATCACATCTAGGACAAATCAAAGTGTGATATGAATGTTAAACATACATATAATATAATGGTACACCATCCACATTGGATACCATGTATTATATGTATGTTTAACATTCATATCATACTTTGATTTGTCCTAGATGTGATACTGTTATGCCTTGATGAGGAATGCTTGCTTTCGAAACGCGTCAGTTCTCCGTTCCAACTTGCCATCCAATCTTTGGTGATGGTACCGTATGAGGGACAGTATTCACATCATATACTACTTTGTGTATTCTGTATTTATAATATTTTGGTATTTATGTATTGTATAATATTTATATATTTGTAATAAAATTGTATAATTTTTTATATATTTTGAAGCTCTTTTTTGTTGCCCACACAATCTCAATTCCTTTTGAGGTTCTTTCAAATGTTTTACTAATTACGGGATGATGGCAACCACATGCGGCACTACATGAGTTGACCCCTTTATAGGATACAAACAGAAACTCCATGCTTCCCAGCGGGGCCTCGAGTAATTTCCTGGGGCCCTATGCAGCTTGCGTAATCTGCGTATAGGGCAGATCGGCCCTGTATAAAGGATTTATATAGCGTCAACAGTTTTCGCAACGCTTTACAAAACAAAGGCAGACATTAACATTGCAACACAATTTGGTACAAGAGGAATCAGCAGGCCCTGCTCGTTCAAACTTATAATCTAAGAGGGAAGGTCAAGTGATACAAAAAGGTAATAACTGTGGAAGATGAGCTGATAGATAAAGTAAAAACACACTGTATTAGTTAGAAGCAGGATAGGCTTCTTTGACCACTTAAGCCCCGGACCATTTTGCTGGTCAAAGACCAGACCATTTTCTGCGATTTGGCACTGCCTCATTTTAACTGACAATTGCGTGGTCATGCGACGTGGCTTCCAAACAAAATTTACGTCCTGTTTTTTCCACAAATAGAGCTTTCTTTTGGTGGTCTTTGATCACCTCTGCAATTTTTCTTTTTTGCACTATAAACAAAATTAGAGTGACAATTTTGAAAAAAAAAAATTACACTTTTGACACATTTTTGGGACCATTGTAATTTTTACAGTGATTGGTGCTATAAAAATGCACTGGTTACTGTGAAAATTACACTGGTGTTGAAGGCGTTTACCAATAGGTGGCGCTGTAGGGGTTAAGTGTGCCCTAGGGAGTGCTTCTAACTGTAGGGGGATGGGCTGTGTGTGACACAACAGTGTTCACCACTTCTGATTACAGGAAGCTGTGGTCGCTGTCCTGTCACTAGGGGGAAATGCTTGTTTACATAAGTGGAGGATGCCCACACTAAAGATGGGAGCACACTTGCTACAGAGGTGACAGTTAGTAAATAGCTTAACAATATTACAAAAAATACAATATTTAATACATAAGCCGGAATGTATTCTATAAGCTGTGACAATCGCAATGGTGTTTTTTAGGGAAAGAAAGTTTGGAGTTCGAAACATCGTCCGTTCGATCGTTCGTCAAATTTCGACCAAAAACGATCGTTCGCGGCAAATTCGAGTGAAACGAAACGACCGTTTTTAAAACTTTTTTTCCATTGATACTACTATCAATGGATTTTTTTTTTTAAAAACAGTCGTTTTTTCAGGAGTCCTGCTCCTGAAAAACAACCGTTTTTAAGACTTTTTTCCATTGATACATGTTCCCTGGGGCAAGACCCGGGTTCTGAAAGACGTTTTCCAACAATAACTTGAAAATTTGTCTTTAAAATTATCGTTTTTTAATTCGAACGTTCTGGTCTCATAGACTTCAATGGGGTTCTAAATGTTCATACGAACAATCAAACTGTTCGACGGTTCTGGTGCGAACCGAGTGCGGGGGTGTTCGGCTCATCCCTAATATACAGTAAAACATTGGTTTGAGTGTAACTTGCTTTGAGAGCGTTTTGCAAGACAAGCAACATTTTTAATACATTTTGACTTGATATACAAGTGATGTCTTGATATACAAGTAGCGTTGTGTCACAACTGAATATAAAATAGAAGAGAGGTGGTTCTAAGTGCCGGTTCACACTACTGCGACTTGGGATCCGACTTGTGTTACCCCAAGTCGCGCAACATGAGAAATTCAATTGAAGTGAATGTATCTTAATGTACACTACTGAAGTTGCTTTGACTTCAGAAAGGGTTCCTGTACTACTTCAAGGCGACTTCTAGGCAACTTGTACCCATTGATTTCAATGGAAGTTGCCTTCAAAGTCGGATCACATCTTAACTGAAGCAACTTTACAGGAAAAGAAAATAGTTTACCCAGGCAAACCCCTCCCTCCCACAGAGCTTATTATTCTGTGATTGGCCACAGCCAAAGTCGCCTGTCCTGGAGACAACTTTAAGTTGCGTTGTAAGTTGCTACAAGTCGCACTGAAGTTGCGCTGAAGTCGCCTTGCAAAGTCGCGCTATAAGTCAGGTTGCCCCTGTGTGAACTGGCACTTAGTAACCATTGATTTCAATGGAAGTTGCCTCCAAAGTCGGATCACATCTTAACTGAAGCAACTTTACAGGAAAAGAAAATAGTTTACCCAGGCAAACCCCTCCCTCTCACAGAGCTGATTATACTGTGATTGGCTACAGCCAAAGTCGCCTGTCCTGGAGACAACTTTAAGTTGCGTTGTAAGTTGCTACAAGTCGTGCTGAAGTTGCGCTGAAGTCGCCTTGCAAAGTTGTGCTGTAAGTCAGGTTGCCCCTGTGTGAACCGGCACTTAGTGTAGCAATATGGTTATATTAAATGAAGGTACAACATTTAGCAACATATTGCTACACTTTGAGGCGCCTCTCTTTTCTTTTATACTCTGAAGCTCCTGCTGGATTTTTGCTTCTAATCTCCTTGTGGAGGCTTCCATTTGTGGAGGGACATTTTATGGTTACACAACCTATCACCTTGCTATATTTTTTTATATGGACTATAAACTGAAGGACCTATGACAAAATGGTTGTGGAACAAATTATTTGCATCTCCATTATTTCTTATGGGGAAATTTTCTTTGATATACAAGTGCTTTGGATTACAAGCATGTTTCTGGAACAAATTATGCTCGCAATCCAAGGTTTTACTGTATAATAATTTGTACTAAAGAAAACGCAATATTAATTTCAAAATGGTGTTTTTACATGTTTGCAAATTGAAAAGCTTTTTATCTGTGTCTCCATTTTTTCTTTCTACTAAATACTTATCTTCAGCCTCAGGAAACCAGTTTGCATTTTAACCAGGTTTAGCTGTAGCTTCAGGAAAAAATAAGAAATTGCAATTGAGCATAAGCTATTATGCATTTTATTGGTGCTCTTTCCTTGACTTGAATTCTTGTTTAATTTGTTAATTGACACATATCTTTTATTATTGCCTTTCAACGATCACATTTTCCTTCATCAGAGACATAATACAGTGATAGCCCAACAAGCTCTAGACAGCAGAGAGCAATGACACAAGCACATTGACAATTAATGTCTCTTTCAGAAGAGCAGTTGCTACATTTTATAAATTGTCAGTGAATGTATCTGTCATCACGGCCATTTGTGAAAGTCCTTCAGCTGTCATAATGTTTCACACCCACAAAGCGCATTCAGATACAGTACCAGTATGCAGTCAATGTGATCTTGTTGCATTCATCAGCCTTTTGTTGTTCTACCTGTTATTTTAAGATTTAACATTCTGGAGTATTTTGTCTCTCTGAAATATTTAACAAAACATAGAGAATAACATCTTAGTTGCATTGCTAAAAGAGTATTTCCCATTCAGCAACAACGTTGCTTTGAAAATAGGATATATAAATAAATCATGCGAACAAAAGAATGTCTGCCAGACTTTATTGAGGTAAAAAGAAGAGAGATCCGTTTAGTAGAAATTGGGAACTGATGACAGTAGACAGCAGGAAGCTGCACTGTTTGGGAAGTTGCGTGCAGCGTGTAAAAGGGAAACAAATATGTTGATCAATAAAGAATTTGACATTATCTCACTCAAATTATGTACATACAGTGCACTGAAAAAGTATTCACACCCCTTGAAATTTTCAACATTTTGTCATGTTACAACCAAAAACGTAAATAAGAAGGCCAGTATGGTGGCCTGAGTTTAGGGAGGAGCCCGGAGGGTATTTAAACACTTGCTTACTGGGCACATATACCCCCCTCCTACCCAGGTGAAATTTCAGCTTCTGGCACTGCGTCGCTTTAACTGACAGTTGCGCGGTCGTGCGACGTGGCTTCCAAACAAAATTTACGTCCTTTTTTCCCCACAAGAAGAGCTTTCTTTTGGTGGTATCTGATCACCTCTGCGGTTTTTATAACAAAAAAAGAGCAACAATTTTGAAAAAAATTCAATATTTTTTACTTGTTGCTATAATAAACAGACCAATTTAAAAAAAAAATGTTCTCAGTTTAGGCCGATACGTATTCTTCTACATATTTTTGGTAAAAAATAAAAAATAAATCGCAATAAGCGACTGGTTAGCACAAAAGTTTTAGCGCCTACAAAATAGGGGACAGAATTATTATTTTTTTATTATTATTTTTTTACTAGTAATGGCGGCGATCTGCGATTTTTTTTATTGGGACTTCAACATTATGGCGGACACATCGGACAATTTTGACACATTTTTGGCACCATTCACATTTATACTGCGATCAGTGCTATAAATATGCACTAATTACTGTATAAATGTAACTGGCAGGGAAGGGGTTAACACTAGGGGGTGAGGAAAGGGTTAAATGTGTACCCTGCCTAGTGTTTCTAACTGTGGGGGAAGGGGACTGACTGGGGGAGGTGACCGATCTGTGTCCGATCTGTGTCCCTATGTACCTTTCCCCCTGACAGGACGTGGATCTGTGTGTTCACACACACAGATCCATGTCCTTATCTCTGTAACCACCGATCGCGGGTGGCTGGAGGCCGGAGGCCGTATATAGACAGCCTCCCGGCAATTGGCATCCACACTGCGGCCGTACAAAGTTGTACGGCCAGCAGGAAGTGGTTAAGCAGCACACTCACACATGCTCTTTGTCAGTTCAGTGTGTGGTAGTACACGTCACTGGGCCGACTCTTCCCAGCTCACCTGATGTCCGTGAGTCTGCGTTTTCAATAGCATTCGACATCGCAAGCACATTGCGGCTTCTCCGTTCATGGTCTTTGACGGCAGTTCCCGCTTTCTGTCACAGGTAGTATTCAAACCTTTTCGTATCATGTGCAATCTTGCAATTCGTTATGCTTCCTATCCTACATCCCTTTTGTAAAAAACCTGCCTCTGAGTTATTGTTGCTCATGTTCTAACATCTTTCGTTACAGGCTTGGTACATTTGTAACCTCCTCCTGCCAAACATACGATTCATTTGTAAATCCAAGCCTCCGAGCCACTGTCAGTCATTGTCTCATCCATTTGGAGATTAGCATGTATTGTTTGTATGGGTTCTTTGGCAGACTAAGGTGGTAATTGGACTCACCTGGTGCCTTGTCTGCACTTGATTAGCCGGAGGGGATGGGTGGTTGGTAGGTGTTCGGTTTCAAAGCAAGGGGTAGCATACACTCTACAACCAATTTATATCAGATTCGTTCATACTCCTTACTACCGATTCGTATCGGATTCATTTCATGCATTTTACAACCGTTTTCTATCAGTCATTTCTCTTTATAAACGATTTGTATCAGATACATTGCATACTTTCCACCGTTGCCATTCGTTGTTTCCCCCATGTTGTGTGTTTTATATGCCGCAGCAGAACTTACGAATTGTTTGTACACGGTTCTTCTCTGTCATTTATTTACCAAACGTATTGCCTGTGCGTCATGCATGGCTCCACACTACACTCTTCCGATGTGTTGCACACCCACTCCAGTCCAAAGAAAACTGAGTCGCACGTTCACTGTCCCAGGTAGGATTCGTTAGCTAGTTTGTCATGTAAAATTCGTGGCCAGTCGTGGTCACCCGTACCATATGTCCGGTTTCCCGCAGTGGAGCTTACAAATTATTCATACGCACTTCTCGCGTTCTATTTTCTACACCAAACCTCGTTGTTTTTCTCCATGCATGGCATCATGCTACACCTTCTCGATATGTTTCACTCCAGCCACAGTCCGCATGGCCCACTCTCCCAAGTAAGATTTCTTATTACATTCTTTATGTCCTATCAATTTGCTACTATTCGTTGTCTCCCATATCGTTCATTAGTGGCACCTACGGAACCTACAAATCAAACGGACATTGTCTTTCTACCTTATACTACTCGCTTAAAGGTACAAACAAACCCTTGTTAAGACCCTTGCAACACATGACCCTTACAAAACGCAAAATAAAAAATATATATATATATAAAAACGCAAAAATATATATATATATATATATAAAAAAACGCAATATATATATATATATATATATATATATATATACACACACATTTGCCACCACGCAATCTCAGCCCAGCAACCTGACACCTGTTGAGACCATTGCAACCACGCAAAATCGTCTCAGCAGCCTGACATCCTTGTTAAGACCCTTGCAACACATGACCCTTCCAAAACTAAAACAAATAATATATATATAAAAACGCAAAAAAAACGCCAAAAAAATTATTTGCCACTACGCAATCTCGGCCAAGCAACCTGACACCTGTTGAGACCATTGCAACCACGAAAATTGGCTCAGCAGCCTGACACCCTTGTTGAGACCCTTGCAAACGCAATACCCTCTCACCAGCCCCACACTCATCGAGACCCTTGCAACCACGCAAAATAGTCTCAGCAGCTGACACTCTTGTTAAGACCCTTGCAAACGCAATACCGTCTCAGCCGCCCTACACTCATCGAGACCCTTGCAACCACACAATACCGTCTCAGCAGCCTGACACCATTGTTGAGACCCTTGCAAACACAATACAGTCTCAGCAGCCACACACTCATCGAGACCCTTGCAACCACACAATACCGTCTCGAGCAACCTCCCACTCATCAAAGACCTTTGTGACCACGTAGTCTCGCCCCAGCAACCTGGCATTCATTGAGACCCTTGCAGCCAGACTACACTGCTGTTGGTAAACGGACATTTAGGAACAGTTGGGTGTTTTTCAACCGCCCCTGATCTCTCCTCTGTTATCTTATCAGTACATGTACACAGTATCCCCAATCACTCCTCTATGTTATCTTATCAGCCCTTGTACACACGATCATTTATAGTCGTTTCTAGGCAATTGAGTTTAGAAACCTTCCCGAAAAAAAAATAGTTCAGACGGATGTTCAGAGGCAATCAAAGCGCCAATTCCTGTAACAGCTTGTAAACACTGCCAGACTCAATTTTACCAGCGTTTCATTTACAGTCGTTTTCATAAAAAAAAGGGAAAAAATGAAAAGTCAATATTGTCTCAGCAACTTGACACTCATTTGAAAAATGTAATGTCATCTAAGCTACCTCACACTCGTCTAGACCTTTGCAGCCATAAAAAGTCGTCTTAGCAACCTGACACTCATTTGTGACCATTGCAAATGCAATATCGTCTCAGAAACCTGACACCCGTTCGGACCCTTGCAGCCATACAAAGTCGTTTCAGCAGCCCGACACTCACTTAAGACCATTGCAAAACGCAATATCATCTCAGCAACCTGACACCTGTTCAGACCCTTGAAGCCATACAAAGTCATCTCAGCAGCTCGACACTCATTTGAGACCATTGCAAAACGCAACGTCGTCTCAGCAACCCCTCACTTGTTGAGACGGTTGCAACCACACAATGCCATCTCAAAACAAACCTTCATACTCATCGAGGCCCCTGCAACCACACAATATCGTCCCAGAAATCTGACACTCACTGAAAACACTTTGTAGCACGCACCTACGTGCAAACCCGAATACGAACTAAAGTTGCAAACACACCTAAGTGACAAACAATCAGCCACACAAACACACAGTGGCACCCAGTTGGCCATTCATCTTCAGTGGCACTCGGGCCACTCATCTTTTCTCTGTCTTTTTCCCTGCGGTTAGTTTAGGTTTTTATCCAGCACCAGCGAGTGCATGTTGGTCTGCGAGTGCACGTTGGTCTGCGAGTGCACATTGGTCTGCGGGCGCACATTGGTCTGCGGGCGCACGTTGGTCTGCGAGCGCACATTGGTCTGCAACGCACGTTGGTCTGTGAGCGCACGTTGGTCTGCGAGTGCACATTGGTCAGTGAGTGGATGTATATCGTCTTGTTGAGCACCTGTGTATTATCTTGATTTTCTCACACCAATGCATGTTCCAGTCCAAATTCTCAAACTATACCAAGCATCAGTAGCAGACTTATCTATGTGGGACAACTTCCCCACCTGATAGAACAGCATTTCAATCTTCATCCCGGCAGTGTCAACCGAGTCACCACAGGCTTTTGCGGCCATTTTTAGGCCGCCACCAGTTTTCCAAACCTTGGCCCCCAGAAATTCTCTTAAATTTCTGCTTCACCCAGTCTTCATCACGCCTCGTGCTGTACCCCATCGTGGCAGCTGCTCAGGTCTGGGGCCACACTTGAACAGGACAGACAGTGTTCTTCACCACAGACAATCAGGCCACAGCCGACATCATCAATTAAGGTAGATCTAAGTCACTCCCCCTCACATCCTTCCTGCGCAGGCTCACGCAGCCGTCACTCCGTCACCAGTTAATATCTCATGTAGACATATTCCAGGCAAAATGCAAAATCGCAGCTGATACGCTTTCCCATTCCAACCTTGGAATGGTTGTTTTTCCCAGCAAGAGCCTGGAGCTGACCCAACAACTATCCCTGTCCCACCCTGGTCATTGCTGACGATGGACTGAAGTCACATCTCACCAACGCAACCCAGCTTATTAACCACTCCTTAGCACGCAACACACTGAAGGCCTATTGCACTTCTTGGAACACTAACTGCAAATCTTTGGCCCCTTGCCCCGGAGCAGCAATAGGCAACGTTAGACACGTCCTAGCCTTCATATGGTATTGCCACACGCAGCTGAACCTTTCTCACAATACTATCACGCCAGATCACTATCACGCCAGGTCACGCCAGATCTAGATGGCGTCCTGCAGGACCCCAGTGAACCGTTAGTATTCCCGAGCCCATGCAGTTAAGTCCCTCCTACAGGGCATACAGAAGCACCAACCTCTAGTCAGTGGCAAGCGCCTACCTTTTAAGAGTGCCCTCTTAAGGGACATGTCTGAAATCTCTTTGTCGGTTCAGTGTGCGGTACTACACGTCACTGGGCCGACTCTTCCCAGCTCACCTCATGTCCGTGAGTCTGAAGTTCGCATTCGACATCCTCCCGCCCTTCCCCTTTTCAGGGCACTTCTCAGCATATCCTTCTTCAATTATCTACCCATTACTTAACTTCGGTATGCCCCCTTTTTTTGGCATACTGACCAGACCACCAAGGCACACTTCAGGTCTATTAATGTTGTAAGTCTTGTCGCATGTTTATGTGATCCACATCACTCTCGGTCAGAGGGTAACGACCATAAATGTATTTTATTGGGATTTTATGTCATAGACCAACACAAAGTGGCACATAATTGTGAAGTGGAAGGAAAATGATAAATGGTTTTCCAAATTTTTTACAAATAAATATCTGAAAAGTGTGGCGTGCATTTGTATACAGCCCCCCTGAGCAGGGCATGGTGGTGGGGACTCCTGGGCTTAAAGCGGAGTTCCACCCAAAATTTGAACTTCCGCTTATCCCACTCCTCACCCCCTTACATGCCACATTTGGCATGTAATTTTTTTTGGGGGGGGGGGGGGGGGGGCTTCAGGAGGAGTGGGACTTCCTGTCCCACTTCCTCCTTCCGCCGAGGGGCTGGTTAGGCGATTAAGCTTAATTGCCTACAGCAGCCCCTCCCTGTAGGCGATCGCATGGGACACATGACAGGTCCCATGCGATCGCCTGTCCAATCAGCGGCGGGCTGCGCTGCTCGCGCATGCGCAGTGCCGCTTGCGCATGCGCAGTGGGTGCCCAGCCGTGAAGCCGAAGGTGATGAGGACGCCGGCCGGGGAGGGGGGGAAGAGGAGCGGAGCCCCGGTCGGCGCGTCGCTGGAACGCAGGAGCAGGTAACTGAGTGTTTATTAAAAGCCTTTTAATAAACACAATTTTTGGCTAAAACTCCCCTTTAATAATCGAAGAGGCCCTCTGGAGCAGAGAAGGGGGGGGTTGGTTGTTACCGCCGACTGATCATAGTTGTTGAGGGGGGGTGGAGGGGCTGGATCCGCCGACCTATAGAAGTTATTGAGCGGGGGGCAGTGTGCCGACCGATCATACTTGTTGAGTGGGGGGTTGTTGACTTGTTGCTGGAGAGACGGACTTCTTACCTCTTCCAAGGGGCCGCCTTCAGTAATCTTGGGGCCCTTTACACAGCTGCAGTGAAGGGGCCCCCTGGAGCATCTAAGTTGTTGAGGGGGGGTTGGGGCTGCCGAGAATTACATCCATCCGCTGAAGTTGTTGAGCGGTGAGGGGGGTTGAGGATAAGATCTATCCGCCGAAGTTGTTGAGCTGGGGGGGGTGTCGAAATTGCCGCGATTGCCGCGAACGGGGGATTGCCACGAAATTGCGAGAGGGGATTCCTGCAAAATTGCGGGAGGGGGTTTCCACGATTGCCGTGAACGGGGAGTTGCCGCGATTGGGCCCAGGGCCCCTTATTGGGCGGGGCCCATGGGCTTCAACCCAGTCAAGCCCAATGGGACGTCTGGCCCTGCCCCTGAGCCAATACTTTGTAGAACCACCTTTTGCTGCAATTACAGCTGCAAGTCTTTTTTGGGATGTCTCTGCCAGCTTTGCACATCTACAGAGTGACAATTTAGGCCATTCTACTTTGATTTCTTTTAACCACTTCAAAACCGGGCTTTTATATACACCTCCATACTGGGCCTTTTCTGGCACTTCTCTCCTACATGTAAAAATCATCATTATTTTGCTAGAAAATTACGCAAAAAATTACCCCCAAACATTATATATGTTTTTTTGGCAGACACCCTAGGGAATAAAACGACGGTTTTATCTTGCACGGTATTTGCGCAATATTTTTTCAAACACCCTTTTTTGGGCAAAAAATTGTTTCATGAATTAAAAAAATAACAAAACAGTAAAGTTAGCCCAATTATTTTGTATTATGTGAAAGATTATGTTACACAGAGTAAATAGATACCCAACATGTCACACTTTAATTATGCACACACTAATGGAATGGCGCCAAACTTCGGTACTTAAAAATCTCCATAGTCAACGCTTACATTTTTTTTTTTACAGGTTACCAGTTTAGATTTACAGAGGAGATCTAGTGCGAGATTTGTTGCTGGCACTCTAACGCACGTGGCGATACCTCACATATGTGGTTTAAAAAGGCGTTTACATATGTCGGCGGGACTTACGTGTGCGTTCGCTTCTGCACGCGAGCTACCAGGGACAGGGGCGTTTTAATTTTATTTTTTAATATTTTATTTATTTTTTTACTTATTTTTTATTTATTTTTTTACTTATTTTTTATTTATTTTTTTACACTTTTTTCAAAAAAAAAATTTTTTTCACTTTTATTTCTATTTCAAGGAATGTAAACATCCCTTGTAATAGGAAATGTGTGTGACAGGTCCTCTTTATGGAGAGATGCGGGGTCAATAAGACCCCACATCTCTCCTCCAGGCTGGAAACCATGAGATCGGTGAAAAAAAATTCACCGATCTCATGAATAGTTGCTTACAGCCGCAATCGTGGCTTTGTTTACTTACGGGGACCCGGGCGTGACGTCTTCCGACGGTCATAGAGATGACTGGTGACCATCTGGTCACCAGTCATCTCTATGCTTCCTGCCTACGCAGGATGATTCGATTCGATTCGAAGGCATGGGAGAGCCCGGAGAAGCACCGGATGGCGGCGGGAGGGGGGGGGTGTCCCCTCCCGTGGCCTGTAAGAACGATCAAGCAGCGGAACCGCCGCTATGATCATTCTTATGTTGTGCAGAATCGCCGGCTGAACAAGAGGATATTATATAAGATTAGGATAATATTAGGATAATATAAGAGATGATGCCTCTGGCTGCAGGCATTATTTAGATATTCACCCGCAAAGCCCAGGACATCATTTGACGTCCACCCAGGATGGGAGACCCCATCTGTGGACGTCAAATGACTATGTGCGGGTATTGAAGTGGTTAAAAATGATTAAAAATAGATAAAAATCAATAATATAAATGTACCTGCAGTTTCTAGTTTCATTTGTGCATGTTGTTTCCTGCCTGTGCTGTACAGAGCCACAGAGCCAACACTGATGGTTTGGAAAACTAAACTGATTGGTGCTGAGGGGTTTTAGACACTTCCTTAAATTGGTGACCACAGAGAGAATCTCCCAGTACTGTGGTTATCAGGAAACAGACAACCAGGAAGTGTGGAGATCAGAGACTAAGACGTCATGGTTTGAAATCATGCATGGTACGGAAGGTTCCCCTGCTTAAACCAGCACATGTCAAGGCCCGTCTTAAGTTTGCCAATGACCATTTGGATGATCCAGAGGAGTCATGGGAGAAAGTCATGTGGTCAGATGAGACCAAAATAGAACTTTTTGGTCATAATTCCACTAACCGTGTTTGGAGGAAGAAGAATGATGAGTACCATCCCAAGAACACCATCCCTACTGTGAAGCATGGGGGTGGTAGCATCATGCTTTGGGGGTGTTTTTCTGCACATGGGACAGGGCGACTGCACTGTATTAAGGAGAGGATGACCGGGGCCATGTATTGCGAGATTTTGGGCAACAACCTCCTTCCCTCAGTTAGAGCTTTGAAGATGGGTCGAGGCTGGGTCTTCCAACATGACAATGTATTTTTTCTTTTGATTATGTCTCTCACAGTGGACATGCACCTACGATGACAATTTCAGACCCCTCCATGATTTCCAAGTGGGAGAACTTGCAAAATAGCAGGGTGTTCAAATATTTATTTTCCGCACTGTATGACATCATTTTGGCCTAGGAAACCAGAAAACAACTGAAGAAATTCAAAAAAGGTTTAAAACAAGTAATAATAATACACCCTCCTATCTATTTACGAAGGCTTGCAGGATAAGGATTAAAATAGTTATTGTTGATTAAGATACTGTAGACCAGGGGTCTCCAAACTTTTGAAACAAAGAGACAGTTTTCTGTCCTTCAGACTGCCAGACATCAGTAAGGGTAAACATGGCCTCAATGTTAGTGATCAATCAGAGGAGGAGTGGTGCCCCATCACTGGTATCGATGAAAGAAATAGTGCTCAATTTCTGGATAGATTGATGAAGACTAAGCCAGTGGGGTAGATTTACTAAAACTAGAGCACTCAGAATATGGTGCAATTGTGCATGCAGGGCTGGTGTAAAGATTTTTGACACCCTAGGCCAGGGGTCTCTGAACTTTTCAAACAAAGGGCCAGTTTATTGTCCTTCAGACTTTGGGAGGGCCGTATTGTGGCCAGTGGGGGTAAAAAATGTCCCGGCCCAGCAATGGTTAGAGTAAATATGGCCTCAGAGTTTGCAGACAGTAGGATAAGGAGTAGTGTCACTATTAGTAGAAGTAATTGTATCCCATCATCGGTATCAGTGAAAGAAATTGTGCCTCTTTGTTGGCGTCAGTGGGAAGAACAGTGCCTCATATCAGTGGGAGGAATAAAGCCCCAAGGGCCGGATAAAGGCTAGCAAAGGGCCACATCTGGCCCTCGAACCGCAGTTTGGAGACCCCTGCCCTAGGCGAAACCTTATTTTGGGGCCCTGCCTGGCACCACCCCTGACTCCACCCCCTCTGTCCTACCCATACATACCCCACCTTTTTAATGAAGCATCCATTAAATGCTGTCCCACCAGCCCCCATCAATGCAGCCCTACCAGCACCCATCAATGCAGCCCCACCAGCGCCCATCAAATACAGCCTCACTAGCGCCCATCAATGCAGCCTCATCAGCGCCCATCAATGCAGCCTCACCAGTGCCCATCAAATGCAGCCCCACCTGCGCCCATCAAATACAGCCTCACCAGTGCCCATCAATGCAGCCTCACCAGCGCCCATCAATACAGCCTCACCAGCACCCATCAATGCAGCCTCACCAGTGCCCATCAAATGCAGCCCCACCAGCGCCCAACAAATGCAGCCTCACCAGCGCTCATCAATGCAGCCTCACCAGCGCCCATCAATACAGCCTCACCAACACCCATCAATGCATCCTCACCAGCGTCCATCAATGCAGCCCTGCCAGCACCCATCAAATGCAGCCCCACCAGCAGCCATCAATGCAGCCTCACCAGCGCCCATCAATGCAGCCTCACCAGCGTCCATCAATGCAGCCCCGCCAGCACCCATCAAATGCAGCCCCACCAGCGCCCATCAATGCAGCCTCACCAGCCCCCATCAATGCAGACTCACCAGCGCCCTTCAATGTAGCCTACCAGCGACCATCAATGAAGCCCACCAGCGCCCATCAATGCAGCCTCACCAGCGCCCATCAATGCAGCCTCATCAGAGCCAATCTATGTAGCCTACTCATGCCCATCAATTAATGTTTGCTTGCTTCCATTCATTCAGAAGTCGGGACACAGTCCTCCGCTGCCACTGCGCCTCTGCGAATGGAGCGGTGGCTGCCTGCTGATGCTGAGACTTTGTTGCTATTTGCAGAGAGAAGAGAGTAGGAACATCAGTGGCTGGGCACCCCTAGGCAGCAGTGTGCCCTAGGCGGCTCCCTAGTGGTAGCACCGGCCTGTGTGCATGGTAGCCAATCAGCTTCTAACTTCAGTTTGCTCAATTAAGCTTTTACAATAAAACCTGGAAGCTAATTGGTCTATATGCATAGCTGCATCAGATCTTGCACGCTACAGGTTTAGTAAATCTCGCCTAATGTTTGCAGAAACCAATCAGATCTTACCTTTCACTTTTCCAGGACATATTTAAAATAAAAACAAGCACATCAATGGTTGCCCTAGACAACAACTTTTTTTTTTTTTTTTTTGCTTCAGTTGTTCCAGTTTTGTTTATAAATCAACTACTGTAATGTTGAATTAACAAGCCAAATAAATCCAGTGTCAGTCATTTCATAGTTGTCCTGCCAGGGGCATGTCACACAGCCAAGAACTTGAGCATGTCATAGAATTAGAAGAACAGTTGTACAATATCCATACATCCTATACAGAATGAGAAGACTAAGACATCTGTCTTCATGTCTTGTTTGTTTGACTTTTGCCATCATAAAACATACATGTATCAACATATTTGTAAACTCGGCTCGTCGAAGGATCCAAGCATGCCTCTTTATTCTCCTTTCTTGCTTTATTTGCGCAATATCATGCATGGAAATGTAATGAGACCTAATAAATAAAACTCTTCATGGTTTGTGCATTTTGCTGCATTTGCAAACACCCTTGTCAGTTTGGATACCCACTAAATTTAAAGGGTGTGAGTGTTTAAACAGCCTATTACACGCCTTGTTGGGCTTTGTTGCTAGCTTGACCCTTTGCAGCCTTCTACAGTCAACTGTTTGTCGAACTTTACAGATTTTCAAAGGCTTATTTTTTTTTCCCTTTTCCGTACCTGTGGGAAAACATTCTTTAGTATTTAGTAAGTCTTAAATTTACCACCTCTTCTTACCACAAAATCTGGCTTGTCTTCAACTACATCACAGTTTTGTCAAATGTTGCTAATTAACGGAACGGTGTCTAACACTAATATACTGTAAATATATAAAAAGTAGATGCAGCGCTAATAACATAACAACATTACAAAAAAAATCATATTTGCAAGTAAAAAAAATAGAATTCCAGTACATAAATGAAGGGTTAAACAACACCCATCCGTGCAAGGAGCAGATAACCAACTGCAGAGGAGGAAAAGATCCTTCATACAAACAATGTGCTCCACACCTGAGTGAGTAAGTAGCCTTCTTACCAGCTATCCACGACCACTGTTATAGTAGTCTCACCAAACATAAGGAATTTGGTCTCCCAGAACCCTTATTGCTGTCTGGAACAGCAACTAAACCGGTATCACTTAGAAAATATAAAAAAGAAAAGATACCATAGTGCAGTATTTTATATGGATACATTTAATAAAAGAAGTGGGTTGCACTTACAAAATGTAAAATGTTCAGAAGCAATACAGCAATGTGTCTCATAATGGGGATTCCAACGTCTTCACAGTCCTCTCTTTACTTCCTGTTTAGTTTGCCCATCAACCTCATGTGAGGAAAAATGTGATGACGTCACCGTCCCAGGCTGCGCGTTTCGTCACTACAGACGTTGTTTGGGGATTGGCCAAGTAATATACTGTACATCTGACAATAACAAGTTGTTAGTATGCAAACAATATATCATATTCGGTAACATTTAATTCAAATTGAAAAAAAAAAAGGTAATGCTTATCTGCGACAATCTTTTTTTTCTATCGGTTTTGGAACCATCAGAAAATTTGAAAACAGGTTCTATTTTTTTTCACCGATGGGAAAAAAAGCGATGGGGCCCACACACGATCGGTCGATGAAAATGGTCCATCGGACCATTTTCATCAGACGAACCGAACGTGTGTACAGGGCATAAAAAGAAGGTGCCACAGCTGATTATAAGAATTTCTGGAAAGTCTTAAGCCTAGTAGACACGGGCCAAATGTCGGGCGATATTGGAGCTGACTTCTTTTAGATGAGCATGCTGACTGGCTCCCGAACAAGAGAGCACTGACCAGTGTTCTGGCGTGCGGGGGATCCTCCTGTCAGAACACAATGGAACAGCAGGGGATATCGCTGTACTAACATCAGATTGCTAGTACAGTGGCTCCGACTGGAGCTTACAGTTTTTTCCATTCAACCCAGTGAAAAAATAGTGGTGTGTACTAGGCTTTACATTGTTATGTCCCCACACAAGGCTAATCTAATCCGAATTAACATATAATGTAGTAGGGCGGTTTATTTATTTTTAGAGAATATTCTGCTTTTAGCTTCTCAGGTGGAAAACCCATCCTTACCTCTACAACAGGCATGTCCAAAGTCCGGCCCACGGGCCTCGTTCTGGTTTTGAATGGCCCACCTAATAATTTGGACATGTATATCTTTTGTGGCCCCCAACCAATCCTTGAGCAATGGGAGCCACAAAAGATACACATGCTGGCTGCCTGGGAGGGGATGGGACTAGTGCATACAGGAGAATTTCCTGTTTTTACAGCATCCTCTGTAATAGGAAGTCCCCTCTCCTGCGCTGCCATTGGATGACTGTTCTGTCTATTATAAGAGGCATCATAAGAGGCAGGACCTTGTATTAAAGAGGCCACCAAGAAAACAGATTCTCCTGTATGTAATCTGTCGGCGCTCATCCCGCCCCCTCCCAGTCCCATCCTAAGGCTGCAGAAGTGCCTGTATCAGACTGCACTAATGGCAATGGTAAGGCTGCATTCCTGGCAATGTGGGTACTACATTCATGGCAACGATAAGGCATGGCAATGGTAAGGATGCGTTCATTGCAATGGTGTGACTGAATTCATGGGAACAGTGGGTCTGCATTCGTGGCAATAGTAAGACTGCATTCATGGCAATGGTGGAGCTGCAAATGGGCACTGATCAGGATGCATTGATGGGCATTGACCCTTATTTTGCTTCACAGCTCTTTTTATTTTATTTTATTTTTAACACGCCCAAGCTCATCTCTTCACCACACACAGCCACAAAGGCAAGAGAATTCTTGTTGGGCAGTGTATTAGTGCTCGGACGAAGACACTTAGATCGAATTTTAATGGTTGAAAGAATGTCAGGCAAAATGGTCGGCCCTCACACACGTTTACTTCATAAAATCTGGCCCTCAAAAAAGTTTAGACACCCCTGTTCTACAATAAAGTGTCAAACCCTCAATGGTTGGACTGTTCATACCCTTATTGATAAACTGTATAAACTGAGATAGTAAGTAACTCCAAAGCTACTCCACGCTTTAGAAGTGCTTTGTTTTTTCTCTGCCTAACATTTTAAACTTTTTAGGCCAGAATCACACTTGTGCTGTGCAAATTTCAGCTCTATTATCTCTGCAGGGAGGTAAGAGAAGTGTTCAGCAGATCAGCAACATTTTAGCTGCGAATTTGGAGACCTGGGAGAAGTTACAGGCGAGAGGAGAGTGGGGGAGAAGTGTATTGAGCTGAATGACAGAAATTCCTGAAGAGAAATGAACACATCTGCGAATCAGCTGCGCACCCATAGAAGATAATGGGCCTGAATTCGCACCTGAGCCGCACCGCAAGGCATAAAATACGCACACGTTTTTTCTGCAATGCGCAGTGTGAATGCATCGCACATATGTGAACCAGCCTCATTGAAAACAATGGCCCAGATTCACAGAGCGATTACGCCTGCGCAACAGGAGATGCGCGTGCGTAAGTCTAAATGTGCGCGTGCGTTTCGATGCACGGCATCCCCAAAGCGAGATACGCAAGAAATCTCCTTTTTTTGGTCCGGCGTAATTTCGTTAGACAGGCGCATCCGTCCGCGCAAAACTGCGCTAGACAGACCATTGATTTGCTAGTCAAATATGCTAATGAGGGACTTACGGGGATCCACAAAAGAACGTTGGGGCAGCGCAGACTACGCAGTGTGCGCAACAGCAAAATGTCCTGTCTAAAATTAGAGCATATAAAAGCTGGTCTAAAAAGAGAAAAAAAGTCTACTTGTTAGATAAAGCAACACTGTTAGTGAGGAGCTCAGCAGTCACACGTGTTGCACAACAATCTGTATGCCAACATGCCAGGGGCATTGTCGCGCATAGCTATACTACTGACTTTAGACGAACAAAGAAGGATGAGGGCACGGAGGATGGCACGGAGGATGACACGGGAGAGGATATACCGCACCGGCATAGACCTTTTTGGCATGAGTGATTCTGAGGTGTATCGCATCTTCAGATTCACCCCTCATGTCATCCTGGAATTAACCACAACCCTGCAGAAGGACATCACCAGCCGAACACAACGCTCACATGCAGTGCAGCCACTGGTCAAGGTCATGGCAACACTCCATTTCCTTGCCAGTGGCTCTTTTCAGCGTACAAGTGGAGTGGTGGCTGGGATGTCACAATCCTCCATGAGCAGATGTGTGCACCAGGTTATCCCTGCAATCCTCAGACGCATGGCCAACCAAATCATCAAACCCACCACTGAGGAGCTGCGGCTGAAGGCAATGACAGATTTCTACAGAATTGCCAGATTCCCACGCACTGTGGGGGCCATTGATTGCACACATGTGGCACTCCAGCCCCCCAGGAGACAGAGCACATGTACCGCAATTGGAAGCATTGGCATTCCATCAACGTACAGGTGATAGTCGATGCCCAAGGCCTCATATGGCACGTCCGTGCCAAACACCCAGGGTCCAGCCATGACAGCTACATATACAATCAATGCCACATCCGAATGGAATTCGATCAGAACGTGTATGGGGACACCTGGCTGGTTATTTAGTGACATGGGTGGCAGGCATGACTATCCCCTCCCATGATGCACACATCACAAGGGGCACATGCATGACTAACATCCTCCTGTCTTTTCCCTTACAGGTGACTCTGCATATCCACTGGGACCCCATCTCATGACTCCTATCCGGAAACCCCCAAACCCCAGGAGAGGAAAGATACAATCAAGCACATGCCCAAACACGAGCAGTGGTGGAGCGCACCTTTGGCCTCCTGAAGTCACATTTCCGATGCCTGGATAAGTCTGGGGGTACCCTCTTGTATTCTCCAAACTTCGTGTGCCAGATCATCGGTGCATGTTGCATGCTGCACAACTTCGCAGTAAGAAAGGGCCTGCAGATTGACCTACGTGATTACCTGACCCCTGAACCAGACAATCCCCCCCTAACCGAGGCTACCCCGTCTTCTGAGGGAAGAGCAGCCAAGAGACAACTCACATTGGGCATCTTTGCACGTTAAACACACACATTAATCATGGCACAATGAGAATGCATGCATGCACACCACTGTGGTCCCTAGCACACACACCCCACATCCACATCAAATTGGATTGGCACCAGTCCACCATGCAGGACTTGTGAGCAGCAACGCCACGCCAAGGCTCCAATTATGTCACTGTACATTCATACACCATTCACACAGACCTGGGGATCACTTCTCCCTGGTCCTGGGGAACCCTTCTCCACCAAAATTGAGGATGACACCCCTTTTCCGGCAGGAATGTCACCCCCACATTCAAACAGCATTCACAACCCAAAAAAATAAAATGACCAGCAAAATCAAAAATTTTCCAGCAAAAAAAAAAAAAATCAAAAAAGGGGGAAAAAAAATTATTGCCCTTTACGTGAGCCAAGGCTGGGGCGCCCCCGGCCACGGCCCCGGCTCCTCAGGGGAGACTCATGGGGGAGGGGGGATTTCCGGGGAAGGAGGAGCAGCCCCTGATCTCTGCCCACCTGGCGGCCTGCCCTCCAAGGCCACGGCTATTCTGTCCAGGGCAGCACCAAGTGTTGCCGTGTTGGCCTGGATAGCCTGGGTAAGGGCCCTCACATCCTGCCCAACGCCTGCTGATGTAGTCTGCAGGTCGTTTAGGCAGGTTGTGAAAGCCCGGGAGTGGGAGTCCAGGTTCCCCAGCGTATCCTTGATGGACAGGCTCTCCTCCATCTGCACCAATGTCTGGCTGACCTGTCCCAGATGGCGGGTCTGAAGGGCCTGGTCCCTTCTCAGAGTGGCGGGCAGGAGATCGGCCACCCCCCTGGTGTTCTGGGACGACTTCCTGCCTCCAGCTGATGCTTGTGGCCGGGGAGAAGGGGAGGCCCTTGGGAGGGGAGCCATGTTGGGGGAGGAGGGGGGGGCTCCCCCTTAGGGAGGGCTGCCTGCTGCCAGCCAGAGGGGAAGAGTCCTCAAAAACCAAAAGTCCAGTGCCTGACATGGACTCCTCCTCCTCATGATTCTCCTCCTCCTCTTGAACCTCCTCCGCGGACTCCGGCCTTGTTGGGGGGGCCTCATTAGGCTGCTGTCCTGAGGATGGTGCAGTCAGGCCAGATGGCCCTGCACCCTCCTGCACATCTGTGGATGACACAAAACATTCACAGTTTGGAGGATCCACACACTTGCCACATATTCCCTTTCACCCCCTCCCCCACACATGCTACACACCTGATATTAAAAAAAATACTTACCTGGCACCACGGGCTCCGGACTTGAGTCAAAGCCGGACTGGCCCTCCACTTCATGCCGATGAAAGGTCAGGGCCACCGCACGCTCCTCCGCTGTCAGCCTAATACGGCATGGTGGGCCCCCTCCTGTGCCCCTGGCATGGGCATGCATTTTGGACAGCTTCTGTTTGACCAGACGCCGGAGGTCATTTATTTTTTTGTCAATCCCAGACCGGGTCCGTGTCTCCCCCTCCCCCGCTGAATTGACCTGCTCAGTGATGAGGTCCAAAATCTCCCTCCTCCGTGGAGGAAACGCCCATAATCGCTAATGGCCTGGGCAAGAATTCTTTTTTCCCCCACAGTAAAATTGAGTTTTCGCTTTCTCTCTGTCATACTTCCAAAAAAACTCACTCCCAGTCAACAAAAATCAGTCACAAAAACAAGCACAACCAATCAAGCAAGAACACACACAAAGAGAAAACTAACACCCAAAAAATCACACTAGCACTCAGCAAGAAACAGTCACAAAAACAAACAGCAAAAAATCAGCAAGAAAACAAACGAACAGAAATATATCAAACAAACAGTCTCTCAAACACTTATCAAAAAACACTTTCAAAGATCTACTAACAAACACTTGATCACACAGAACACTAATCTGACAACTACAAAACACAACGCAACGAACAACAGGACAAAAGCACTTGGTTAAATGGGAAGGGACAAAGGGATGTACTTTTGCAATGCAAGTGCGTTTGTGTCTGTCTATTTATGCTGTTTGCGTAGTTCACTAAGTTGCCCTAGTCCATTTCCAATTTCACTGATTGCGCCGCTCCCGAGTTGTGAGCATGCGCACAGCGGAGCTGACCATGGTCTCCTTCAAGCGCGCATGCACGAGCCGGCCGGCCCTTCATTTGCATGGGGTCACGGCTCATTTCAATGTAACCCGCCCACGTCCTTCCCAATTTGTATTACTCCGCCTTACGCCTCTGAAATAACGTTACGAATGCGCAATTTTCTGCGCAAAAGCTACGAGAATAGGGTGATTACGCGGCAAAATTGCGCAAGTCTAACGTAAAGGCGGTGCGCTACGCCGGTCCAATAATGCGCAGATGTACGTGAATCTGGGCCATTGTATTTAGAAATGCTCTGCGTATTAGATGCGGTTTAAGCCGCAACCAATTCGCATAGGTGTGAATCCGGCCTCAAAAACAAATTAAATACGGAGACTAGACTGCATTATACTGAAGGTAGCCAAGCAGTATAATCCTCAGATCCACTGATCTTCGGGGGTGTGGTCATTACAAAAAAGCCATTAATAGTGTGTGTTGCTCTGGGGAAAGAGGAGGAAAATAATTTTAATGGTTGATCTGTGTACTTGAGCATCTATAGCCATAGCAGCCTGTAAGTATATTTGAGTATATTTCTAAACAAACTGCACTCCTGTGATCCACAGGAGAAGTACAGCCAAATCAGCTTAGGCTGTACTTATCCTATAACCATTTCAATAGAGAGCATTTTCACCCCCTTCTTGCCCAGGCCAATTTTTTGTTTTCAGCACTGTCACACTTTGAATGACAATTGCGCGGTCATGCAACACTGTATCCAAATGAAATCAAATCAAAATTGACGTCCTTTTTTCCCCACAAATAGAGCTTTATTTTGGTGGTATTTTATCACCTCTGCGGTTTTTATTTTTTGAGCTATAAACAAAAAAAGAGCATGTTTTTTTACTTTTTGCTATAATAAATATCCCAAAAAAAGATATAACATTTTTTTTCTCAGTTTAATATAAATATCTAAAAAAAAAAAAAAATGTTTTTCCCTTAGTTTGGGCCGATATGTATTCTTCTACATATATTTGTTAAAAACAAATTGCAATAAGCCTATATTGATTGGTTTGCGCAAACGTTATAGCGTCTACAAAATACAGGATAGATTTATGGCATTTTTTTTACTAGCAATGGCGGCGATCTGTGATTTTTATTGTGACTGTGACATTGCGGCGGACATATCAGACACTTTTGACACATTTTTAGGATCGTTCACATTTATACAGTGATCAGGGCTATAAAAATGCACTCATTACTGTGTAAATGTCACTTGCAGGGAAGGGGTTAACACTAGGGGGCAAGCAAGGGTTTAAATGTGTTACCTAGGGAGTGATTCTAACTGTAGGGGGAGGGGACTCTCAAGGGGAGGAGACCGATCCGTTTTCCTCTGTACTGGGGACACACCATCGGTCTCCTCTCACCTGACAGGATGATACACCCAGATCCACGGTCCTGCTCTGTTATCCGGCAATCGTGGGTGCCCGGTGGACATCACAGCCGCCTCTCATGCGCACCGGCTCCAGAGCGACGCAGTGAGCGCTTGCGCGCCCCCTAGACAGCCAGAAAGCCCAGGATGTCAGTTGACTCCCACCCAGGATGGGAGATCCCTCCTTCGGACGTCATATTACTATGGACAGGTAGGGAAGTGGTTAAAATGTGGCTGAAGGAATAAACTTTCTCTACGCATTTCAATGGTCTGGCCTACTTGTTCAAGAGCTTAACCACTACAGATCCGCACTATTGACAAAAGACATCAACAGCGCGGACCTGAGGTGCCGGGGTCACGTCTTTGGACGTCATGTTGTTGTAATTCCCCACGCACGTCACTGGGTGGCGCGCAGCGGGGGAAAAACAGTGCCGGCGCATCGCTGAGGATTCGATGCGTGTATTTGATACCGCGGTGTCCGCCAGGTACATGCGATCGGCGGTGACAGAGCAGGGATGTGGAGCTCTGTGTGTAAACACAGAGCTCCACGTCCTGTCAGGGAGAAGAGACAGATGCAGTTTCCCTTGTACATAGGAACACAGCATTGGTCACCTCCCCCAATCTCCCCCTCCACCCACACAGTTAGAACCCAGTATACACATTTAACCCCTTCCTCACCCCCTAGTGTTAACCCCTTCAATGCAGTCACATGTATACAGTAATTAGTGCATACTTATAGCACTGGTCGCTGTATAAATGTGAATGGTCCCAAAAATGTGTCAAAAGTGTCCGATGTGTCCGCCGTAATGTCGCAGTCCCAATAAAAATCGCAGATCGCCGCCATTACTAGTAAAATTATAAAAATTATAAAAAATTATAATTCTGTCCCCTATTTTGTAGGCGCTATAACTTTTGCGCAAAGCAGTCGCTTTAACAAAAATACGTAGAAGAATACGTATCGGCCTTAACAGAGAAAAAAATTGTTTTAAAAAAATTGGGATATTTATTATAGCAACAAGTAAAAAATATATATATTTTTAAATTGTCACTCTTGTTTATAACGCAAAAAATAAAAACCACACGGGCGATCAAATACCACCAAAATAAAGCTCTATTTGTGGGGAAAAAAGGACGCCAATTTTGTTTGGGAGCCACGTCGCACGACCGCGCAAATGTCAGTTAAAGCGACGCAGTGCCGGAAGCTGAAATTTCGCCTGGGCAAGAAGGGGGTTTATGTGCCCAGTAAGCAAGTGGTTAATATTGTAACTGCTAACCTGTAAATAACAACAATTAAACAAAAATAAATGTGTAAAAAATAAAAAACATTGTATAATACACTTAAATATTTAAAGGAAAATTGTTCTTGATTTTCAGTAAGCACACATGACCCAAGAGGCAGTAATGATAAACAGCAAGAAGGAAAGTAATATTACATCTAAAGTATCCCAAGCATAACCAACCAAAGATACAAATAAAACAGTAACCAAAGGAAGCAGTATACATTTCAACTGTTTATTCCTAGAGTTGCACTTTAATGCCGACCATAGAATGAGATATGTTTATTCTTCTATGGAGCAGGTAGGCGTTCTAAGGCTTCATTTTCAATATAACCAGATTGCACCTTTAATGAATGCATGTAAAGCTACAATAATATTTTTTTAATCCTTACATACTTTATCAAGAAAATTATTTCATATAGAAAAATACTCAGTAATTAGCCAATTTAGCAACAAACAATCATGTATAATTATCACAGATAACCCCAAATAATGAGCTATATGTTATGGTTGCATCTAGAATAAATATTTTTCAAACTATTTCTACAACAATTTTACTGAACATATAACTGTTTTCTTTAGCTGAACAAACAGCGCACTAAATTATAGCTGTGCAATAAAAGTGATACACTATAAGAAAAATGTTTCTTTAGATGTCATGGCTCCAAGGCAGCTCTGTGCCCCATCCATATTCCCACATATTTTTCTTTATGGTAACCCTGTAGTAGTCGTCTTTAAGGTAAAAATAATTTCCAAATATATAACCGTTTAACTGACAGATTATACCAGCTGCCTGTGGGCAAAACTCTAAGGCCTCGTACACACGATCGGACATATCCGATGAAAACGGTCCGCGGACCATTTCCATCGGATATGTCCGATCGGGAGTTTGATCCGATGGCGTGTACACACCATCGGATCAAATTCCCCGCCGCCGGACGGCGCGGTGACGCGGCGGTGACGTTGACGCGGCCGCGTCATCGCCACGTCACCGCACCAGGAAGTAAAACACTTCCGCGCATGCGCCGAATCCATTCGGCGGCGGCGCGGCGGCGGTGGGGCACGACATGTCTGCTGGTAAGTGTACTAACCAGCAGACATGTCGGGCGGACAGATTCCACCGGATGGATTTCAAAGCATGCTTTGAAATCTGTCGGGTGGAGAAATCTGTCCGCTAGCCCATACACACGAGCGGAGATGTCTGCTGAAACGGTCCATCGGACCGTTTTCAGCGGACATATCCCCTCGTGTGTACGAGGCCTAAAGGGAAACTTTATTCTGGGATTGTTTCTGTATTTTACTGAACATTCCAGCTCAGGCACATGGTTGAGACCAATTTCTATTGTGAGAAATGTGTACGGGAGGGGTGAGCAAAGTGATTTTCACAATTGATTTTGACAAGTGATTTTGCCATGCAATTACCACTGTTTTTCTCATTGAGCTGTGTAGGCAAAATTAGCCCTAAATACTCAAGTCACCTTTTTGCTCCTGATCTCCCGGACTTTGGTGACCTGGTACTGGCTGGCCGTAGCTCCCCTGGACCCCACTTGGCACACATATAGCCCCACTCTTCCTCTACAAGTGTGCAAAGTTTGTTGTCTGGGGGACCTACGGCCAGGGAGCACCGATTTTTAAAGACGGCCACCTCTTCCATAGACTCCCAGGTTAAACAGTAATTTCCGGCCGGCCGTAGGTCCCCTGGACCCGAAACCTGGCACACATGTAGCCCCATTTCTCCTCTACAAGTGTGCATAGTTTGCTGTCTGGGGGACCTACGGCCAGGGAGCACTGATTTTTCAAAGCCTTTTTTCACCCCTTTTTCACCCCTTCTATATACTCCCATGTTAAACGTAAGTCTAGTCATGGACACAATGAGGCAAGGACACAGTGAGGCACAGTGAGACATGCACACAGTGAGGCATGGACACAGTGAGGCACAGTGAGACATGGACACAATGAGGCATGGACACAGTGAGGCACAGTGAGACATGCACACAGTGAGGCATGGACACAGTGAGGCACAGTGAGACATGGACACAATGAGGCATGGACACAATGAGGCATGGACACAGTGAGGCACAGTGAGACATACACACAGTGAGGCATGGACACAGTGAGGCACAGTGAGACATGGACACAATGAGGCATGGACACAGTGAGGCATGGGCACAGTGAGGCATGGACACAGTGAGGCAAAGTGAGGCACAGTGAGGCATGCAGATGGACACCCTAGCCTAGGCTTATACTCGAGTCAATACGTTTCCCCATTTTTTTGTGGTAAAATTAAGTGCCTCAGCTTATATTCGGGGTGACTTATTACTCTATTAATATACTCTACTCGAGTATGTACGGTACAGTACCTACCACTGCACTGGTACTTATTTTTTTCCATATTTGTTTTTTTCTCCACGTGTCACTCACCTGCACTTATGTCTGTGTTGCCTTTTCACTCAGTATACAAGATGTGGGTCCTCGGGCCTACCCTGATTATAAGGAGAGGGCTCTGCCTTTTGGCTTCCCGAGTGCCTCAGGAGCCTTGCGCCCCAGGGAGTCAGGGAGGAGTCCTACTTCTTCAGGAGGTGGACCAAAGACATACCCTGAGAGCTCTATTTGGTTCACTTTAGTATATTTCGTTTTTGTGCACCCAACACAGCCCTAAAAAAAAAAACACAAACTATAGTCTTCTATTATAAACCAACAGACTTTATTGACAAATATAATGGTAAGATCAGTTCCATTTTTTTTTCAAGTTTATACATTATTAAACTGATATTTAGATTTTTTTTGTTTTACAAATAATTTACACAGGGTGCACTCATGACCCTGAATTGACCGAACATTGCAGGCTTTGTAAGTACACAACAGACAATAGTAATATTCAGGTAGACAGGAGAAAAAAGTTTTACCTGCTGGCTGGAAAATACAAACAATTTTTTTTGTTTACCTATCAATAAAAAAATAAAAAAAAGAACATACGTTTGTATAAATTGTAAAATTGTATGCATATTGGATATTGGATGTACGTAACGCATAGATTTTTCAATATCAGAAGGGTAAAGTCATAGATTTGTTGGGTTTTTGGAAGCCTGACATTTCTGTTTAATTTACCTTAAAGCAAAACTTTTCTTTCTTAATCAGAATTAACTATTTTTAATCTTTATGCTGCTAGCTTTATTAACCCCTTGGCACCAGCCACTCACAAATATGCGGCCTCTTGGAGCCTGGCCCTTAGTGCAGAGAAGCAGCATATTTGTGTGAATTGCTGTCGCTAGAGCTGTACTGAGAACGTGCGCACTGTGCACTCCTGACACAGTTACCAGCACCTAACCAAAAGCTTTTGGGGTCACGTGGCCACCGTGACAGCCAATCGCAGCGGTCATGTGATCTTAAGCCCTGCCTCCTAGTGTCATAAAGCTCTTAATGGGTTGGGAGGCGCCAGCGTGAAGAGGTTAAATGGGAAAGTAGGTTATACATTTATTTAGTTGTTTCCTGGTTTCTAGCCTAGGCAAAAATTATGCCATACATCCCAGGTGTCTTCATGACATTTTTTTCTTTCATCTGCAGCATGGGAAGAGAGGCTTTCTCAACTAAGCACACCCTCCTGCCTGTATGCCCTGCCTAAGGGCAGATAGATTCCATGAAGTAAATGCTACATGAATCATCTGCCTTTACTCAAGATGGCCACAGCTAGATATGCAATGGGGTGTTTTTTAACGTGATTGCTAAGCAAAATAAAGCATGAAGACAAGGATGGATGGGTGGGTTTGCTTTGAATAATAAAATGAATCAAATAAAAGTTTTGCTTTGTGTTATTCAAATACAGTTTAGTTCTGGTTTAAATGACAATTTCATCTTTATTGAAGTTGCCCTTTGATCAATTTCCCAATCCCACAGAGTGCCTATTGCCTGCAGCGCTGATCAATGGTCGTTTTTACAACAGGGTAGTTATACAGAAGGTGATTGGTAGACTGTAGTGACCAGACATGGATTGACAAATTTGGCTTGTTAGATCCATGTATGGCCATCTTTATTTTACGTTTTTATATTCCTTTTCAGAAGTCAGTTATTTTTATGGTTCTGAGTAAGACTGTAATTTTCTTAATGAAAAAGGGCCAAAAGGTGGCAAAGGGTAGCCCAGGGTCAGACTTTAAAGGCGCATTGGACAATATTTAATATTGGGGAGATTACCTTCTTCTGAGCTGGCCGCTCAACTGTCATCTAATTGCCAGATCCAATCTTTTCAACAGTGACTCACCTGTTGATGATATCCTGCTCGTCAGTCCTGCTTACTTAAACCGTTCAGCCCAGATCTTCTCTGCCTTAGCCTGGTCAACATTACAGAGACTCTCTCCTGCGTTCCCATTAAAGACTTGCTTGGCTCACATCCCTTCTGGTTCCAGATCGTGCTTGCTGTTTCACTATGCTGAATCTCTGGTTTCCTGATATCCTGATATCCTGGCCTATTCCTGATCCCTGGCTTCCTGACTTCCTGGCTTGTCTGACTATACGTTCCGGTTATGTTTTGACTACGTATGTTCTATTTACTTTTATTACTAATAAACAAGTGTAATTTAACCGTACTTCTTTCTTGGTCTGGTTCATGGTTTTTGACAGACGCAAATGTCATTCGGTTATGATGTTGATCATTTTTTTAATGTATTTTTTATGTATATCTTATTCATGTGTTTTAATATAGATAGTAAGACCTGTTATTTCCAACAACACCTAAATGTGTCCTGATGAAGCTAAACAGCAAAACACGTCGATGTACAGAGGCTCGCTGTTACTTGCATTGTGCATATTGCTTTGCACCGTGTACTGTGTTTTGTATGTGCTATATGCTTTTAATTCTCGATTTCTTTTTTTTGCTCTTTTTTGCATTATGTATTTTCATATATTTTTATATTCAATATTGTCCAATGTGCCTTTAAAGTCTGACCCTGGGCTACCCTTTGCCCACTTTTCTTTGAGTTACAAATTTTTCCATATGAATGTGGCCATAGAAGTGCTCCCTCTTTCTATTTACTGTAATTTTCTGATAACATGAATCCTCATCCATCTGTTGGCCAAATCAGACCAATCTGTATGTAACCAAAATACATATATGGGTGTACTGGTATAGTCTTACACCTTATAAGAATTCCTAAACAGCACATCCTGGAAGCATTTCATCCTTTGGCATAAAAATATGCAAATATTGAAGTATGACTCTCCTAGCCATTGATTCAATGCAAAAGTCTCTTAGTAGGTCACTTAAAGCGGACTTTCAGTCATTTTTTCAACTTTCCATCTATTAAATCTTCTGTCCTTGTTGTTGGATAATAAGAAATGAAATGAAATTCTGCGAGTAAATACCTTATACAGCCCACTTCCTGTTTCTTGTCTGGTAATAAGCATAGGCTTATGACAATCATGAACAGCTCTCTTGTGAGTGTTTGCCAGGAAGAAAGGGGGGTGAGTTATAAGAGGGCCAATGAAAGCTTCAGAGCTGGAGGTGTGCCTTTGTGTGTCTGTGTAAATCCAAGAAGTGAACAGGCAGCAACTTTAGCTGCCCACAGTTAAAATGCCAGACTTAGTGGAGGGAGATTTCTGCAGCATATTTGGCAAGTACAGAATCACAGTATATAATAAATAATATGCAAAGTGGTTGGGGGGAAGCTTCAGAATGGCAAAGATATTTTTATTACAAATTATGTTTTGTTACTCAATAAATAAATAAAAAAATAGTAATAATATACGAATAGATAAATGTAAAATAAATGCACAAATAACTAAAAATCATCATAAATAAGTAAAACAAATTATTAATATGTAATAATACATGAAGAAATAGTAATTAACCCCTGTTTTATTTATTTATTATTTATTATTATTAAATTTTTTAGGTGTAGGGGTTGAAGTTAAGGGTTAATTATTTATTTATTGTTACATTGTATTAATTTATTTATTTTTTATTTATGATTTTTATTTATTTGTGTATTTATTTTACATTTATTTATTCACTTATTATTTTTAGTAGTAGTAGTAATAATAATAATAATAATAATAATAATAATAATAATAATAATTAAAAAATAATAATGATAATAATACTTAAAAAATAATAATAAATAACCCCAACTCCTAATCCTAACCCTAAACTATTCACTGTAACCCCTTACCCTAACAAAAAATATATAATAAATTAATAATAATAAAAAAAGAAATAAGAGCTAATGGAAAAGCTAAAAAAAGCTCAAATACCTAGCAACAAATGATGCAACAGATAATAGTTTTCTTTAATGGCTAATAAAAAAACGCCAAAGCTCAAATGCAGCAATTAAAAAGCGTAAGTCCCACATAAAAACAAAATTGTGCAAAAAAACGCTGCAAAAGGCTCAAAGACACTATGCTCAGGTGTGAATGCACCCTTTTACCGCATACATGATCGGAAATTCCGACATTCTGACAGGACATTGGCTCAAACTTGTGTTGCATACACAAGGTCACACAAATCTTGTTGGGAATTCCGACTGTCAAGAAGGCGGTGATGTACAACACATACGACGAGTAGTGTTGAGCAGAATATGCCATATTCGATTTCGCGATATATCACGAATATATAGTCGAATATTCGAGATATATTCGCTAAATACGAATATTCGTGATATATTTTGGAAATGAAATCATTGCGAATTTTCGCTATCGCGAATGCGAATTGCGAATTGCGAATGCGATTGCGAATATTCGAGAAATGCGGAAGGAGCACTCTGATTGGCTCAGAATATTCGTGATATATTACAATATAAAATAATTGCGAATATTCGAGAAATGCGGAATGGAGCACTCTGATTGGCTCAGAATATTCGTGATATATTACAATACACAATAATTGCGAATATTCGGCAAATGCGGAAGGAGCACTCTGATTGGCTCAGAATATTCGTGATATATTACAATACACAATAATTGCGAATATTCGAGAAATGCGGAAGGAGCACTCTGATTGGCTCAGAATATTCGTGATATATTACAATACACAATAATTGCGAATATTCGAGAAATGCGGAATGGAGCACTCTGATTGGCTCAGAATATTCGTGATATATTACAATATAAAATAATTGCGAATATTCGAGAAATGCAGAAGGAGCACTCTGATTGGCTCAGAATATTCGTGATATATTACAATATAAAATAATTGCGAATATTCGAGAAATGCGGAAGGAGCACTCTGATTGGCTCAGAATATTCGTGATATATTACAATATAAAATAATTGCGAATATTCGAGAAATGCGGAATGGAGCACTCTGATTGGCTCAGAATATTCGTGATATATTACAATATAAAATAATTGCGAATATTCGAGAAATGCGGAAGGAGCACTCTGATTGGCTCAGAATATTCGTGATATATTACAATATAAAATAATTGCGAAATTTCGAGAAATGCGGAATGGAGCACTCTGATTGGCTCAGAATATTCGTGATATATTACAATACAAAATAATCGCGCGATATCGCTATTGCCGAATAATCGCATTGCGATTTTTCGGGAATATAAAATGAGCGCTGCAGCTACTCGGCCCAAGGTCTCTAATCATACCAGCAATGCTTTTACACGTCGATGGGGATCTCTAGGATGTGATCTGTTCTAAAAAAAAAATTTAAAAATACGAATATTCGAAATAGCGAATATTCGCCGCGATATTCGCATTATTCGCGAATACTCGAATATGCAATATTCGTAGCGAATATTCGCAATGCGAATATTCGTGAGCAACACTAACGACGAGCCGAGATCAATGAAGTTTAATAGGCAGTTCGGCTCTTCTGCTTGACTCTGAGCATGCATGTTTTTTTGCGCGTCAGAATTGCATACAGACGATCGGAATTTACGATAGGAACTGTCGGAAAAATAGAGAACCTGCTCTTACTCTTTTGTTGGCAGAAATTCCGACAGCAAAAGTCCGATGGAGCATACACACGGTCAGAATTTCCAACTGAATGCTCACATTAGACTTTTCTTATTAGAATTTCCGAGTTGTAAAAATGTAGAATAGACTCCCTCAAGAAATAGTTCTGGTCAGCTCAGCAAATTGTTTTAAAAAAGAGCTGGATGCATTTCTAACTATAAAATACAACTGGAAATTAACATTTAGCGGTAATAACATGAGAAATTATGACTGCATTCTGGGTGATCAGGAAGTAATTTTCTTTTCCCGCCATTGATACAAATTGGACCATGCTTTATAAGGTTTTTATTTGCTTTCCTCCCATAGGATTCCGTATATAGAGGTTTTCAAAAAAAAATTATATATATTTTTTGCTATTGGTTTAACTGGATGGACTTTTCTCAGCCTGACTAACTACAGTATGTAACTGTATAGCTATGTAGCTCAGCAGCTCTTGCTTCCCCATAATACAATTTAGCTACCTGTTGATCCTACAAATGGATCCAATGATTTTCTTAATTTTCTGTCACCCTGTAGGTAGTTTAAAATGCACACATGTTTTTACACAGCTTTTAACCAGTTAAGACCCGGACCATTATGCAGGTTAAAGACCTTGCCCCTTTTTGCGATTCGGCACTGCATCGCTTTAACTGAATTTAACTGACAATTGCGCGGTCAAGCGACATAGCTTCCAAACAATATTGGCGCCCTTTTTTTTCCCGCAGATAGAGCTTTCTTTTGGTGGTATGTGATCCCCTCTGCGTTTTTTATTTTTTGTAATAAATAGCCCCAAAAAATATATAAAAAAACATATTTGTTTCCTCAGTTTAGGCCGATACGTATTTTTCTACCCATTTTTTTTTTTTTAAATCGCAATAAGTTTATCGATTGGTTTGCACAAAATTTATAGCGTTTACAAAATAGGGGATAGTTTTAATATTTTTTTTACCACTAATGGCGGCGATCAGCGATTTTTTTGAAACTGCGACATTATGGTGGACACATTGGACACTTTTGACACATTTTTGGGACCATTGTAATTTTCACAGCGAAAAGTGCTCTAAAAATGCACTGATAACTGTGAAAATGACAATGGCATTCGTCTGTTCCCATCTGTTCCCTATATCAGGGAACAGACGATCACTGACACTGCCACAGAGAAGAACGGGGAAGGTTTGTTTACACACACCTCTCCCGTTCTTCAGCTCCTGTGACCTGATCGCGGGACACCCACGGCGATTGGGTCCACGGGTCCTGCGGGCGCGACCACGGCTGGGCTCTTAAAGAGGACGTATATATACGTCCATTTGCCCAGCTGTGCCATTCTGTTGACGTATATAGTTGTGCAGCGGTCCTTAAGTGGTTAAGTAAACACCAAAAAATAAACTAATTCCAACTAATATTTCTTTTTACAGATACAGTTTTTTTTCCCAACCATCATATTTGCTGTGCTGCTTGGTCTGCGTGTAAAGTTGGAGAGAAATATAAGTACAAATATAATAATAACTGAAATAATACATTTAATTTTTTTTCTTAAATATTAAATTTTGATTTTGTACGTTTGCCCACTGCTAAAGAAATGATGAGTCTATAATTTTAATGGTAGGTTTATTTTAACAGTGAGAGATAGAATAACAACAAAAATTGTTAATGATCTCAAGGCAGCAGGAACCATAGTCACCAAGAAAACAATTGGTAACACACTATACCGTGGAGGACTGAAATCCTGCAGCACCCCCGCAAGGTGCCCCCTGCTCAAGAAAGCACATGTACAGGCCTGTCTGAAGTTTGCTAATGAACATCTGAATGATTCAGAGAAGAACTGGGTGAAAGTGTTGTGGTCAGATGAGACCAAAATCAAGCGCTTTGGCATCAACTCAACTCACCGTGCTTGGAGGAGGAGAAATGCTGCCTATGGCCCCAAGAACACCATCCCGTCAAACATGGAGGTGGAAACATTATGCTTTGGGGTGTTTTTCTGCTAAGGGGACAGATCAACTTCACTGCATCAAAGAGACGACGGACAGGGCCATGTACCATCAAATATTGGGTGAGAGCCCCCAGGCAGGGCATTAAAAATGGGTCGCGGATGGGTATTTCAGCATGACAATGACCCAAAACACACGGCCAAAGTAACAAAGGAGTGGCTGAAAAAGAAGCACATTAAGATCCTGAAGTGACCTAGCCAGTCTCCAGACCTTAATCCCATAGAAAATATGTGGAGAGAGCTGAAGGTTCGAGTTGCCAAACATCAGCCTCAAAATCTTAAAGGGGTTAAAAACCCTTGTGTTTTTTCACCTTAATGCATCCTATACATTAAAGCGGAGTTCCACCCAAAAATGGAACATCCGCTAATCCCACTCCTCACCCCCTTACATGCCACATTTGGCATGTAATTTTTTTTGGGGGGGGGAGTGGGGGCTTCAGGAGGAGTGGGACTTCCTGTCCCACTTCCTGCTTCCACCGAGGGGCTGGTAAGGCGATTAAGCTTAATCGCCTACAGCAGCCCCTCCCTGGAGGCGATCGCATGGGACACATGACAGGTCCCATGCGATCGCCGTTCCGCTCGCGCATGCGCAGTGGGTGCCCGGCCGTGAAGCCGAAGGCTGTCATGGCCGGGTGCCCACAGTTGCGATGAGGACGCCGGCCGAGAGGGGGGAAGAGGAGCGGAGCCCCGGTCGGCGCGTCGCTGGAACGCTGGAGCAGGTAAGTGACTGTTTATTAAAAGCCAGCAGCTACACTTTTTGTAGCTGCTGACTTTTAATAAACACAAATATTGGCTGGAACACCCCTTCTAAGGTGAAAAAACACCCTGCTGTGATCGGCCCCCTTTCACTTACCTGAGCCACAATTTCCCTCGGAGGGGACGCCATGGGGTCCCCAGCTCTTGTTTGGATAGATTGACTGCAGCACAGGCATTGGCTCCCTCTGCTGTCAATCAAATCCAATGATGCCAGAGCGGGGCAGCACCGAGTCATACATTTGGTGGCTATGGATGCCGAATGAATGATTCGGGAGCACGCCCGCAAGATAATCCCCGGGAGAGAGCTTCTCCTAGGGGGGTTATCTGATGTGGGGAAGAGCCGTGAGAGCCACCGAGGGACCCCAGAAGACGGTGTTCGGGGCCACTCTGTACAAAACGAGCTGTACGGTGGAGGTAAGTATTACATGTCTGTTATTTTAAATCCCTCCTGAGATGTGTGCAAACCTGGTGGCCAACTACAAGAAACTTCTGACTTCTGTGATTTCCAATAAGGGTTTTGCCACCAAGTATTAAGTCATATTTTTCAAATTTTACTCATGCAAATCAATTTATAACTTTTTTGAAATGCGTTTTTCTGGATATTTTTGTTGCTATTCTGTCTCTCACTAAACACTTAAAGCGGATCTCCCATGCAAATACGTTTTTTTTTGGGGGGGGGGAGTTAAATAGCCAATAGCAAGGCTTAAAAAAACTCACGTTTCTCGTGTCCAATGTCCACGCCACTCTGTTTCTATCTGGAATATACACTTATATTCCCTTCGGTCCACCGTTGCCATTTTAAGTGTGGGCATTATAATTCCACGACCAGGGACTTCCTGGTTGCACGCTCGCGTCGGCGAGCAGCGGAGTCAGCGTCTCTGTTGCTGTGACAACGGCAGGCGTTACCGCCCCTGATGTTAACCCAGCCTCATAGACCAATACAGCTCAATAGAAACAACGGACTACAAGTGAATCGCGCGATCACAAGGGAGCTATGACTCAAGCTCCCAGAACACACTGCGCTGTGCAGGAAATTAGGAAATGCCCGAGAAAAACCCGAAGGCTGCAGACCGGAAGGAGCTATATTATATCCGGTACTGTACATTTATTATTAAAAAAATATCCGTTTGGGCAATATTTAGGAGCAACTGTAATATTGAGATTATGTTGCAATTCGGGTGGAGCTCCGCTTTAAGGACCGTCTAACGCCGATATACGTTGGCAGAATGGCACGGCTGGGCACAAGCACGTACAGCCCAGCTGTGGGTCACTGGCGCGCACTCACAACGCGGTCCGAAGCTCTGTGACCGCACCCGTGGGACCCGCGGACCTGATCATCGCTGGTGTCCAACAATTGGGTCACAGGAGCTGAAGAATGGGGAGAGGTGTGTGTAAACACACCTTCCCCTTTCTTCTGTGTGGCAGTGTCACTGATCGTCTGTTCCCTGATATAGGGAACGACGATCGGTGACGCCACACCTACAGCCACGCCCCCCCTACAGTAAGAATCACTCCCTTAGGGCACACCTAACCCCTTAGCGCCCCCTAGTGGTTAACCCCTTCACTGCCATTGTCATTTTCACAGTAACCAGTGCATTTTTATAGCACTTATCGCTGTAAAAATGACAATGTTCCCAAAAATGTATCAAAAGTGTCCAATGTGTCTGCCATAATGTTGCAGTCATGAAAAAAACGCTGATCGCAGCCATTACTAGTAAAAAAAATATTTTTTAAAAATGCCATAAAACTATCCCCTGTTTTGTAAACGCTATAACTTTTGAGCAAACCAATCAATAAACGCTTATTGTGATTTTTTTTTACCAAAAAATATTTTTTATATATTTTTTGGGGATATTAAATTAAAAAATATTGAATTTTTTTCAAAATTGTTGCTCTATTTTTGTTTATAGCGCAAAAAAAAAACACAGAGGTGATCAAATACCACCAAAAGAAAGCTCTATTTGTGGGGGAAAAAAGGACGCCAATTTTGTTTGGGAGCCAAGTCGCTCGACCATGCAATTGTCAGTTAAAGCGACGCAGTGCCGAATCGCAAAAACTGGCCAGGTCATTTACCTGCATAATGGTCCGGGTCTTAAGTGGTTAAAATGATAGACTGATCATTTCTCTGTCAGTGGGCAAACGTACAAAATCAGCAGAGGATTAAATACATTTTTCCCTCACTGTATACTTACTATTATCATTACAGATATCAACCATTATTTTTTTTTTATTGTGAGCCTTTACACACGATCAAATCTATCTGCTGGAAATGGTCGGCCCGACCGTCCCAGCAGACAGATTCGATCGTGTGTACGGGCGAGCCGACGGATTTGGCCAGCATGCTTTAAAATCTGTCGGCTGGGAATCCGTCCGCCCGACATGTCTGCTGGTTAGTACGCTAACCAGCAGACATATCTTCTCGCACATGCGTCGAATGGATTCAACGCATGCGCGAAAGTGATTCACTTCCTGGTGCGGTGACGTGGCGGCGTCAACGTCACCACCACATCACCGACACGTCAGCGCGCCGTCTGCCGGCGGGGATTTTGGTGTGAACGTGTGTACACGATCAAACCAATACATCCCAGCAGACAGATTTGTTCAAATCGGTCTGTTCGACCGATTTAAACAAATCTGTCTGCTCGTGTGTATGGGGCCTTAACCACTTGCCTACTGTGCACCTACACCCCCTTCCTGCCCAGACCAAATTTTAGCTTCCGGCACTGCGTCGCTTTAACTGACAATTGCGCGGTCGTGCGATGTGGTTCCCAAACAAAATTGGCGTCCTTTTTTTCCCACAAATAGAGCTTTCTATTGGTGCTATTTGATCGCCCGTGCGGTTTTTATTTTTTGCGCTATAAACAAAAAAAGAGCGTCAATTTTGAAAAAAGACACAACATTTTTTGCTTTCTGCTATAATAAATATCCCATAAAAAATAAATAAAAAAAAATTGATCTCAGTTTAGGCCGATACGTATTCTTCTACATATTTTTGGTAAAAAAAAATTTAAAATAAAATCGCAATAACCGTATAGTGACTGGTTTGCGCAAAAGTTATATTGCCTACAAAATAGGGGACATAATTATGATTTTTTTATTTATTTATTTTTTTACTAGGAATGGCGACGATCTGCATTTTTTTTTCGGGATTGCGACATTATAGCCGACACATCAGACACTTTTGACACATTTTTGGGACCATTCACATTTACACAGTGAACAATGCTATAAATATGCATTGATAACTGTATAAATGTAACTGGCAGGGAAGGGGTTAACCACTAGGGGGCGGGGAAGGGGTTAAATGTGTATCCTAGGTGTGTTCTTACTGTAGGGGGAGGGGGGGTGACTGGGGGAGGTGACCGATTGTGTCCCTATGTACAAGGGACACAATCGATCTCCTCTCTCCCTGACAGGGACGTGCAGCTCTGTGTTTACACACAGAGCTGCACGTCCCAGCTCAGTTACACAGAAATCGCGGGTGCCCGGCGGCCATCGCGGCCGCCGGGCACGCGCACGGCGTTGTTAGTAACCCGACGGGTGCGCGCGCGGCGCCGGCGGCGCGACCGCGCCACCTAGTGGCCTAAATTGACATCACGTCATATGACGTGATGTCAGGATAATTGAGTATCCCGCCCACCGTCATTTCACGGTGGGCGGGTATTAAGTGGTTAAAGGGGTTGTAAATGTTTGTCTTTTATTTTCTAAACAGGTTCCTTTAAGCTAATGCATTGTTGGTTCACTTACCTTTTCCTTCGATTTCCCTTCTAAATGTTTTTTTTCTTTGTTTGAATTTCTCACTTCCTGTTTCTCCTCAGTAAGCTTTCCCCCATCATCCGAGCGGTGGAAAGTCATTTAGAACAGCTTACTGAATACCTTACTGAGGAGAAACAGGAAGTGAGAAATTCAGACAAAGAAAAAAAAATGTAGAAGGGAAATTGAAAGAAAAGGTAAGTGAACCAACAATGCACTAGCTTAAAGAAACCTGTTTAGAAAATAAAAGACGAACATTTACAACCCCTTTAAGCCTTTAAATGGTACAAATTTATAGGCTGATGTAGTTGTAAAAAAAAAAAAAAAAATCTTGCCCCCATGGGAAACATTTAATATTTAATCTCCCCAAAAGAAAGAAAGGGATCACTCGGGGGTAGTCACAGGTGTAATATGTGTTGTATTTTTTATTTACGATGCTACTATCCATTATTAGCGCCAATATGACAGATTAGGCAGGCAGCATACATCTTACTTAAACATACCAAGATTAATGTTACAAAGATCATAGAGGAGGCTTCTTCCTACAAGTCTATTTCCCTTTGAGTTCTCGACTGTTAAACCAGAGCTGGAATAGTCTTTTGGAGCGAAGCCAGGATCTGCTACAGACCATTTCCCTTAACACACACTGGTCTCTGTGAAAACTAGATTCTGTTTGTCATTTAGTTTGCTCTCCCAGCATTGTGTCATTATGATGGTAATGTTGATGGATTTCAAGCTTGCCTCATGGAGTAACGCACACGGTTTTCATAAGCACATTAATCTTGAAAGAAAAACTGTCAGCTAAAAAAAATATGTCTGTGAACGATGCTGTTAAGACAACGCAGTTGCTTCGTTTTTATCAGAGGCTTTTACAGAAGGCTTAAAAAACCTACATATAATTTTTTTATTTTCTAATTGGTAAGCCTTTTTTTTTTCTAAAACATATTTTAAATGTTGTTTAAAATAAATCAGTTTGTTCAAAGCAAATTTTAAAAGACACATGGTAAAAATGTAAACACTATACCTTAAAATAATACACAAACATCAAATTACGCTGATTTGCCCATACGACCATTTAAACACTTCCTCATTGGGCTTGAAGCACTACACTTTTATGTGGTTATGACTATTCTAAATAGACACTGATAGAGCTATTAAACCACTTTACAGATGAAATATCTCATTTCATAGGTTTTTTTTTCTCATTTTCTCATTTTTTCTTTTTTTTTTCTTCTTCCCCCTCTGAACATTATTTGAGTCAGATAATGATATTTTGCATGCCCTTTGTTTTATTTTACGTAAGAAAGAGATATTTGGAATGAATTAAACATCTGAGATTGCTTTGGGGTTTCAATGTTTTGAAGTGGTGCCAAGTCCCAGGCAAGAACAAGCTAGTAGTCGAGCTTGTTTTAATTTAACAGTGTTAAAAGTGTTCCAGTGCAATTAGGTATCCCAGAATTAAACAGAAACAGACCGGGCTTTAGAGATCTAGTAGACCATAGCACATAAATTATTTGAAACTTTGAAAGTCTTGCAAACTGTGTTTATGATAGCAATGGGGCATTTATTCATTAGAAGGAGTTATTTTAGATGATACAGCCATAATCCTATCACAAGTAACGCCTACCGCTGCTAAGTTTTCGAAAGATTTAGTGTCGGGGAGATAATCTTGTGTTTTTAGCAGCAGTTGAAGCCATGATGTTTTCATTTATCCTACTTAGATGTGGTTATATTATTTCATTATAAGAACTTCCTGACTTTTTTAAAAAAAAAAGCAAGACATTTTCTTTTCAGGGATAAATCAGACATTTTAAGAAAAAAATCATATTTGTATTTTTTTTTTTAGAGTTCAGAAGACATTTCAGTTTTGGTAAGGGCTGGTTTGTCCAATAAAAAATTACATGAGTTTTTTTTTTTTTAAAAGGGGTATACTTACTGTGTGTGGGTTGAACAGATAAGGCCAATTCATAGCAAACTAATATCCACAAATAATCCCAAATTGGCTGGCTAAACTGACATGAATTTTTCATATTTTGTTCATTTTAAAAAGTGTGCCCCCATTCCCTAAACCAGCCTTTTTCAACCTGGAGTGCATTCAGGTTTCTAAGCCATTGGGTGGATGAAGCCTACCTTTAAGGCCACGTACACACGATTGGACCAAACCGATGAGACTGATCCGACGGACCGTTTTCATCCGTTCACGCTAAAGTTGCCTGATGGTCTGATGCGCATACACACCATCGGGTCAAAATCCGATCAGGCCAGAACACGGTGACGTAGAACACACCGACGTGCTGAAAAAACAAAGTTCAATGCTTCCAAGCATGCGTCGACTTGATTCTGAGAATGCACAGGTTTTCGGTCCGATGCTTTTGCGTACTAACCATAGGTTTGGTCCGATGGTCAGGCGTCCGTCGGACTGGTTTTAGAGCAAGTTTTAAAACTTTGGTCCGATGGACAACAGTCCGATGGGCCGTACACACGATCGATTTGGTCTGATGAAACTGGCCTTAAGGCCAGTTTCCCCGGACCAGTCTGATCGTGTGTACGCGGCCAAAAGGAGCCTGAGCTTTTTAGACTGGGCTTCTCCTTTGGGTCACAGGTGTGCAATTACTGTATTTATTGGTGTATAACACTCACTTTTTTACCCTGAAAATAGCGGGTAAACTGTGCCTGCGTGTTATACGCAGGGGGCTGTGGAAAGTTTTTTTCCTGAAACATCCTCCTAAAGTTAGGGTGCGTGTTATACGCCGATAAATACGGTAATTTTGCACGTGTGTGACCCATTTTCAGTGGAGAGCGGTCGGAAATCCGCTCTCCGCTGATGTCACTGCCATCAGTCGGGGCAGCGCGTCATCACGACTTTCTAGTTGAGATCCTCCAGCTGCCCTGATTGATGGCAGTCTCAGTATCTCAGCAAGCTGCAGAGACAGCCTCTCCCCACCCTCTCCACGGCTCAGCCCTTCAATGAGCATGGAGAAGCAGAGAGGAAAGACGCTTTCCTCTCGGGGATCTGTGAGAACCGAGCCATCGGTGATGTTCGGTGGCTCGGTTCTCAGTGCAGAGACGGCGGGGGACAGATGGAGCATCGATCTGATGCTCCATCCACCAAGATAAGTATGAATAAACAAAAAAAATCTAACCCATACTTCTCTTTTAAAGAGGAAGTAAACCCTGACGGGTTTTACTTCCTCTTTATTCCCCTGCAAAGTAGATATGATCTTTTTCAGCCGGCGATTCTCTACACCCAGGGCTGGCGCTACCACTAGGCAAGTTAGGCAGCCGCCTAGGAGCGCACTGCCGCCTAGAGCGCAACCATGGCCGCTGGCTACATCACTATTTTATGCTGGGAGGAGAAGGCGCCCGGAGCTTGCCAATGCGCCTCAACTTTCTACCCGGCTGTCTGGCACTAGAAGTATCTGCTGTGGCGGTGCAGCAGTGGGCAGCAATCAGCAGCACCCTTGGGGAGGTGTGGGCTAAGAGAGAGGCATATATCGCTACATGGCAGTAAACAGCGGGGGACCGCCTGAGCGCAGATAAACCTGAGAGCCTGGGACTAGGAAGAAGAGCTCCACCGTGGCCCCGCCTCCTCCTCCTTGACCTTGTTTCCCCCAGGAGGCAAGCGGGCGCAGCGTACTCCATGCTTCCAGAGCATGGAGTATTCCAAGTTCCTCTCCGCGCTCTAATGTGAGGCCGAGAGCTGGAGCACAGAGCTGTCACAGAGGATGGGCAGGAGGCGCAGGCTGCTGCGGGAGCCGCGGGAATTGGACGGATCATCGAAGCAGGAGAGTGGCATCAGGAAGGTACTGTCTGCATCATACACACCTGCAGAGACGGGGACAGAGGTGGGGACTGCAGGAACAGGCTAGGGTCTCATATCCCCCCAACTCCCCCCTCTCCTCCCTCCCTCCCCTCTCTCTCTCTCGCTCAGGCCCTCCCTCCCTCCTCTCTCTCAGCTCCTCCCTCCCCTCCCTCCCTCCCTCTCTCCTCTCTCTCTCTCTCAGCCTCTCCCCCTCCCGCCCTCCCTCCCTCCCTCCTCTCTCTCTCTCCAGCCCTTCTCCTCTCTCTCTCTCTCTCTCTCTCTCAGCCCTCCCTCTCTCTCTCTCAGCCCTCCCTCTCTCTCAGGCCCTCTCCTCTCTCGCCCTCCTCCGCTCCTCTCCTCTTCTCCCCCTCCCTCCCTCTCTCTCAACCGCTCCTCCCTCTCTCTCTCCAGCCCTCCCTCCCTCCCCACCCTCTCTCTCTTTCTCTCCCTCTCTCTCAGCCCTCCCTCCCTCCCTCAGCAGCCCTCTCTCTCCTCAGCCTCCCTCCTCTCTCTCTCTCTCTCCCTCCACTCCTCTCCTCTCTCCTCTCTCTCCCCTCCCTCCTCTGCCCAGCCCCTCCCTCTCTCCAGCTCCTCCCTCCCTCCCTCTCCTCTCTCTCCCCTCTCTCCTCCCCTCCCTCTCTCTCTCTCTCCTCCCTCCTCCTCCCTCTCTCTCTCCCCTCCCTCCCTCCCCTCCCTCTCTCTCTCCCCTTCTCCTCTCTCTCTCCTCTCTCTCCCCTCCCTCTTTCTCTCCCCTCCCTCCCTCTCTCCCCTCTCTCTCTCTCCCTCCCTCCTCTCCCCCTCTCCCCTCTCTCTCCCCCTCCCTCCCTCCCTCCCTTCCTCTCCCTCTCTCTCAGCTCCCTCCCTCCCTCTCTCTAAGCCCTCCCTCCCTCTCTCCCCCCTCCCTCCCTCTCCTCCTCTCCTCCCCTCTCCCCTCTCTCTCCCCTCCCTCTCTCCCCTCCCTCCCTCTCTCTCTCTCCTCCCTCCCTCTCTCTCTCTCCCAGCCCTCCCTCTCCTCCTCTCAGGCCCTCCCTCTCTCTAAAGCTCCCCTCCCTCTCTCTCTCCCTCCCTGCTCTCTCTCTCCCACTCCCTCCCTCCTCTCTCTCCCCTCCCCTTCTCTCTCAGCTCCCTCTCCCTCCCTCCTCTCAGCCATCTCTCTCTCTCCAGCCCCCCTCTCTCTATCAGCCCTCCCCTCCCTCCCTCTCTCTCGCCCTCCCTTTCTCTCCCCACCTCCCTCCCTCTCTCTCAGCCCCTCCCTCCACTCTCTCCGCCCTCTCCTCTCTCCCTTCCCCTCTCTCTCTCTCTCCTCTGCCCTCCCTCCCTCCTCTCAGCCCTCCCTCCTCTCTCTCTGCCCTCCTCTCCTCTTTCCTCCCTCCACTGCCTCTCCCTCTCTCTCTCTCTCTCTCTCTCTCAGCCCTCCCTCCCTCTCTCAACCTCCTCCCTCCTCTCTCTCTCCCAGCCCTCTCTCTCCTCCTCCCTCCCTCCCCTCTCTCGCTCCCTCCTCCCTCCCTCCCTCAGCCTCCCTCCCCTCTCTCTCCTCTCCCTCTCTCTCTCCCCTCCCTCTTTCTCTCAGCCCTCTCTCTCCTCTCTCTCTCCAGCCATCTCTCTCTCTCAGCCCTCCTCTTCTATCAGCACCCTCCCTCTCTCCTCTCCTCTCTTTCCCCCTCCCTCCCTCCTCTCTCTCAGTCCGCCCTCTCCTCTCAGCTCGCTCTCCCTCCTCTCCCTCTCTCTCTCTCTCTCATCTCAGCCCCTCTCTCCCTCTCCTCTCCCCTCCCTCTCCTCCTGCCTCTCTCCTCCCTCTCTCTCCACTCTCCTCTCTCTCTCTCTCTCCCTCTCTCTCTCTCTCTCTCGAGCCCTCCCTCTCCTCTCCTCCCCCTCCCTCCCTCTCTCTCTCTCAGCCCTCCCTCCGTCTCTCTCTCTCTCTCTCAGGCCCTCCCTCTTTCTCTCTCTCCCCTCCCTCCCTCTCTCTCATCCATCTCCTCTCCCTCTCTCTCTCTAGACTCTCTCTCTCCCCTCCCTCCCTCACCTCCCTCCTCTCTCTCTCTCCTCCCTCTCTCTCTCTCTCAGGCCTCCCTCCCTCTTTCTCTCTCTCCCCCCTCTCTCTCCTCTCCCCTCCCTCTCCTCTCTCCCTCCCTCCCTCTCCTCAGCCCTCCCTCTCCTCTCTCCTTTCTCAGCCCTCCCTCTCTCTCATCTCCCTCCCTCCCTCTCTCCTCTCCTCCCTCCCTCCCCTCCCTCCTCTCTCTCGCCCCCTCCCCTCCTCTCCCTCCTTTCTCTCTCTCCCCTCCCTCTCTCTCCTCTCCTCCCCTCCCCCTCCCTCTCCCTCCAGCCCTCCTTTCTCCCTCTCTCAGCCCTCCTCCGCTCCCTCTCTCTCTCCCCCCTCCCTCCCTCCTCCCTCTCCTCCCCTCCCTCCCTCCCTCCCTCACTCCCCTTCTCTCTCTCTCTCTCCCTCCCTCTCTCCCAGCCCTCCCTCCCTCCCTCTCTCACCTCCCCCTCCCCTCCTCCCCTCTCCCTCTCTCTCTCTCTTTCTCTCTCTCTGCTCCCATCTACCCCCTCTCTCTCTCTCCCCTCCCTCCTCCTACCTCTCTCTCTCCTCTCAGGCCCCTCCTACCTCCATCTCTCTCCCCCTCCCTTCCTCCCTCCCCTCCTCTCTCCCTCCTCCCCCCTCTCCTCTCCTCTCCTCCCTCCCTCCCTCTCTCCCACCCCTCTCTCTCTCCCTCTCCTCTCCCTCTCTCTCTCAGCCCTCCCTCCCTCTCTCTCAGCCCTCCCTCCCTCTCTCTCAGCCCTCCTCCCTCTCTCTCTCTCCCCTCCCTTCCTCCCCCTCTCTCTTTCTCTCTCTCTCTTTCTCTCTCTCTGCTCTCCCATCTACCCCTCTCTCTCTCTCTCCCCTCCCTCCTACCTCTCTCTCTCTCAGCCCCCTCCTACCTCCAGCCTCACTCTCTCCCTCCCTCTCAGTCCTCCCTCCTACCTCTCTCTCACCCCTCCTTTCTTTTTGCCCCCTCCCCAGTTAGCTGGTTTTGCCAAAGGGGCAAAAATAGACTCGTACCGACCCTGGTCAGTATATGTGTCAAGTCACATGTGTTACAAAGGCAAAGAGGGTGGAGTCTCTCCCCTCCCTCTCTCTCTCCCCTCCCTCCCTCTCTCTCAGCCCTCCCTCCCTCTCTCTCAGCCCTCCCTCTCTCTCTCTCTCTCCCTCTCTCTCAGCCCTCCCTCCCTCTCTCCCCCTCTCTCTCAGCCCTCCCTCCCTCGCTCGCTCAGCCACCCTCTCTCTCTCTCTCTCTCTCTCTCCCTCCCTCTCTCTCTCTCCCTCCCCCTCCCTCCTCTCCCCTCCCTCCCCTCTCCCCTTCCCTCCCTCCCCCTCTCTCTCTCTCGCCCCTCCCTCCCTCTCTCCTCTCCCTCCCTCTCCTCTCTCTCTCCCTCCTCTCTCTCTCTCTCTCATCTCCCTCTGCCTCTCCCTCCCTCCCTCTCCTCTCTGCCCGCCCTCCCTCGCCTCCCCCCCTCTCTCTCCTCTCTCTCAGCCCTCCCTCCCTCTCCTCTCCTCTCTCTTCTCCTGCCTCCCTCTCTCCTCCCTCTCCCCCCCCTCTCTCTCTCTCAGCCCTCCCTCCCTCCCCTCTCTCTCTGCCCTCCCTCCCTCTCTCTCTGCCCTCCCTCCCTCCCTCCCCTCTCCTCTCTGCCCTCTGCCCTCCCTCCCCCTCTCTCTCTCCCCCTCCCTCTCTCCTCTCCCCTCTCTCTCTCTCAGCCCTCCCTCCCTCTCTCTCTCAGCCCTCCCCTCCCTCCTCTCTCCCTCCCTCCCTCCCTCTCTCTCTCTCTCAGCCCTCCCTCCCCTCTCCAGCCCCCCTCCCTCTCCCCTCTCTCTCTCTCTCTCAGCCATCCTTCCTCCCTCTCTCTCAGCCCTCCCTCCCTCCCTCCCATCTCCTCTCTCTTCCCCTCCCTCCCTCTCTCTCTGCCCTACCTCCCCTCTCTCCCCTCTCTGCCCCCCCTCCCTCTCCTCCTCTCTCCCTCCCTCTCTCTCTCAGCCATCCCTTCCTCTCTCTCTCCCCTCCCTCCCTCTCTCCCCTCCCTCCCTCTCTCCCCTCCCTCCCTCTCTCTCCCCTACCTCCCTCTCTCTACCTCCCTCCCTCTCCTCTCCCCTCCCTCCCTCCCTCCTCCCTCCCTCTCTCCTCTCCCCCTCTCCTCTCTCTCCTCTCTCTCTCTCTCTCTCAGCCCTCCCTCCCCCTCTCTCTCCCCCCCCCTCCCTCTATCTCTCCCTCCCTCCCTCTCTCCTCTCTCCCTCCCTCCCTCTCTCTCTCCCCTCCCTCTCTCTCTCCCCTCCCTCCCTCTCTCCCCTCCCTCCCTCTCTCTCTCAGCCCTCCCTCCCTCTCTCTCTCAGCCCTCCCTCCCTCCCTCCCTCTCAGCCCTCCCTCCCTCTCTCTCTCCCCCCCTCCCTTCCTCCCTCCCCCTCTCTCTCTCTCTCTTTCTCTCTCTCTGCCCTCCCTCCTACCTCTCTCTCTCTCTCTCCCCTCCCTCCTACCTCTCTCTCTCTCAGCCCCCTCCTACCCCCATCTCTCTCTCTCAGCCCCCACTCTCTCAACCCCCACTCTCTTACAGCCTCACTCTCTCCCTCTCTCTCAGCCCTCCCTCCTACCTCTCTCTCACCCCTCCTTTCTTTTTGCCCCCCTCCCCAGTTAGCTGGTTTTGCCAAAGGGGCAAAAATAGACTCGCACCGACCCTGGTCAGTATATGTGTCAAGTCACATGTGTTACAAAGGCAAAGAGGGTGGAGTCAGGGGCAGAGCCAAAGTGGGGGGCGGAAAAATGTGGTTTCGCCTAGGGTGCCAAAAATCCTAGCACCAGCCCTGTCTACACCATAAGAACGATCATGGAGGCTGTTCCGCCTCTTGATCGTTTTTACGGGAGGGGAAAGGAAAATTAAAATGTTAAATGCTGTCGACTAATAAGATATTTCTCATACTCATTAAAAGCATACTTAGAATTATACCCAGAGGCATAACTAGAACCTTCAGGGCCCCGGTGCAAGAAACCATGGAGGGCCCCCCTGACCTCTGTCCAGGGCCCTTCCCACTGATCCCGGGGGCAGCAGGACCTGGATAGGCGGAGGAACAAATCCTCTTTATTTTCCTCCTGCTGCTACTGAATGTCTATCGGAGGGAGACGAGGAGAAATAGACTTTTGGTGGCGGCAGGAGAAAAAGGGAGAGCCTATTTCTCCCAAACCACCACTGATCCCATCCCCCACCACCACCGCTGCCACTCATCCCAGGGGCGTAACTACAGGGGTCACAATTGCAAAAGTGCACATGTTGCCCCTAAACACCTGGATGAGGGGCGTTTAGAGGAACAAATATCCTATATCTGTAGCATCGGTGGCAGTGTTGGGGGATGGGATGAGTGGCAGCAGTGGGGGGGGGGGGGGTGGGATCATTCGCAGCAGAACACAATAAAGGATGAACAAAAGAATCCCCAGGGTTCCAGGAGTGCTGGTGTCCACAGGGAATGGTGAAACTAGTGTCTCACATGAACTTAGTCAGTGGAACATGCAGATGGGTCCATTTGGCAGCAGCGGCTAACGGGAACACGGGAACACTGTTGCTGGCTGAACTGGTCTGGGACACTTGCAGTGGTATTGTAGGGATCAGGAACACTGTTACTGGCTGCACTGGTCTGGGACACTTGCAGTGGTATTGCAGGGATCAGGAACACTGTTGCTGGCTGCACTGGTCTACCGACACTGAGAATGGTGTTACAGTGATTAGGAACACTGTTGCTTACTTACACTGGTCTGGTGACACTGAGACTGGTATAGTGGGGATCAAGAACACTGCTGCTGGCTTACACTGGTCTGGTAACTAGGGACATAGTTTTATGAATGAGAGCAGCAAAATGACATTTGTAAAGGAAAAAAATGTAATTAAAACTGCTTGCGGCTGTAATGTATTGCTGGATCCTGGCAATATAGATAAAAAATCATTGGAAAAAAAATGGCACAGGTCCCCCCCCCCCCAGTCCATTACCAGGCCCTCCAGGTCTGGTATGGATTTTAAGGGGAACCCCGAGCCAAAATTTAAAAAATATGGCGTAGGGGTCCCCTCAGAATCCATACCAGACCCTTATCTGACCACGCAACCTGGCAGGCCCCCCTCCTGAACCATACCAGGCCACATGCTCTCAACATAGGTAGGGTGCTTTGGGGTCCCCTAGATCCCACCCCCAAATGTAAATGGGTATGGGGTACATTGTACCCCTACACATTCTCCCCAAAAATGTCAAAATGGTCAAATTGACAGTAGACAATTAGGGACAAAAAAAAATGTCCCGCGATGTCCATTCATCGTTGATTACAGCATCTGACAGACCAAAAAAACTCTGCCTCCATGGGTGGCTCTCGCTGACTGCAGGCTTTCTGCGTTGACAGCTGTTATTCAGCTGAGGGGCCACCCAGTGATGTAAATGGGTGACCCCACCCCCACTGAGGTTATGTGACATCGCATGACATCAGAAGGGGGTGGGGTCTCCCATTTACATCACCGACTGGCCCTGCCCTCAGCTCAATGCAAAAAGCCTGCAGTTAGTGGGAGCCTCCCATGGAGGTGGAGTTTTTTTTCTCAATTTTTGTACCAAATTGACTACTGTAATTTTTACACTTTTTTTGATGAATGTGTAGGGGTGTAGGGGTACAATGTACCTGATACCCATTCACATGGGGGGTGGGATCTGAGGTTCCCTTTGTTAAAGGGGGCTTCCAGATTATGATAAGCACCCCACCCGCAGACCCCCACAACCCCCATGCAAGGGTTGTGGGGAGGAGGCCCTTGTCCTCATCAACATGGGGACGAGGTGTTTTGGGGACCCCAAAGCACCCTCCCCATGTTAAGGGCATGTGGCCTGGTACGGTTCAGGAGGGGTGTGCTCTCCTGGCCCCCTTTTCCTGTGGCCTGCCAGGTTGTGTGCTCAGATAAGGGTCTGGTATGGATTTTGGGGGACTCCTATGCCATTTTTTTTAAGTTTGGCTCAGGGTTTGCCTTAAAATCCATACCAGACCTGATTTTGTGGGGGGCCCCTACGCCATTTATTTTACATTTGAGTGCAGAGTTCCCCTTAATATTCATACCAGATCTGAAGGGCCTGTTATGGATTTTAAAGCGAACTCCGAGCCAAAATGTAAAAAAAAAAGTAGGTGTCCCCCCAAAATCGATACCAGACCCCTATCCGACCACGCAACCTGGCAGAGCACTGGAAAAGGGGGCCCCCCTCCTGAACCATACCAGGCCACATGCCCTCAACATGGGAGGGTTCTTTGGGGTCCCCTAGATCCTGCCCCCCCATGTGAATGGGTATCGGGTACATACCCCTACATATTCTCCCAAAAAAATATCAAAATGGTAAAATTCACAGTAGACAGTTTGGGACAAGTCCCTTATTTTTAAAAAAAGTGTCCCGCGATGTCCAATCATCTTTGATTACAGCATCTGACAGACCAAAAAAACTCTGCCTCCATGGGTGGCTCTTGCTGACTGCAGGCTTTCTGCATTGACAGCTCTTATTCAGCTGAGGGGCCACCCGGTGATGTAAATGCATGACCCCACCCCCTATGAGGTTATGTGACATCACATGACATCAGAAGGGGGTGGGGTCATCCATTTACATCACCAGGTGGCCCCGTCCTCAGCTATATAACAGCTGTCAATGCAGAAAGCCTGCAGTTAGCAGGAGCCTCCCGTGGACGTGGAGTTTTTTCCATAAAAAAAAAATATAAATTTTGTCCCTAATTGTCTACTATAATTTTTACCATTTTGACACTTTGACATTTTGACATTTTTGGGGGGTGGGATCTGAGGTTCCCTTTGTTAAAGAATGGTTCCAGATTCTAATAAGCCCCCCACCCGCAGACCCTCACAACCACTGTGCAAGGGTTGTGAGGATGAGGCCTTTGTCTTCATCAACATGGGGACAACATGGGGACAAGGTGTTTTGGGGGACCCCAAAGCACCCTCCCCATGTTGAGGGCATGTGGCCTGGTGCGGTTCAGGAGGAGGGTGCTCTCCTGACCCCTTTTTCCTGTGGCCTGCCAGGTTGTATGCTCAAATTAGGATCTGGTATGGATTTTGGGGGGACCCCTATGCCATTTTCTTTTAAATTTTTAGCCCGGGGTTACCCTTAAAATCCATACCAGACCTGAAGGGCCTGGTAAGGATTTTGTGGAGGACCCCTACGCCATTTTTTTTTACATTTGGGCGCAGGGTTCCCCTTAACCACTTGCCCACCGGGCTTGTTTTTCAGATTCGGTGTTTACGAGACTAAAACTGTTTTTTTTGCTAGAAAATTACTTAAACCCCCCAAACATTATATATTTTTTTTTTCTAACACCCTAGAGAATAAAATGGCAGTCATTGCAATACTTTTTGTCACACCGTATTTGCGCAGCGGTCTTACAAGCGCACTTTTTTTGAAAAAATAAGACAACAATAAATTTGGCCCAATTTTTTTATATATTGTGATAGATAATGTTACGCCGAGTAAAATGATACCCAACATGTCACACTTAAAAATTGCGCCCGCTCGTGGCATGGCGTCAAACTTTTACCCTTAAAAATCTCGATAGGCAACGTTTAAAAAATTCTACAGGTTGCATTTTTTGAGATACAGAGGAGGTCTAGGGCTAGAATTATTGCTCTCGCTCTAACGATCGCGGCAATACCTCACTTGTGTGGTTTGAACACCGTTTTCATATGCGGGCGCTACTCGCGTATGCGTTCGCTTCTGTGCGCGAGCTCGTTGGGACGGGGCGTTTTACATTTTTTTTTTCTTATTTATTTTTAATTAGTTTATAATTTTATACATCGAAATAAATTAAAAAAAAAAAAATTATCACTTTTATTCCTATTACAAGGAATGTAAACATCCCTTGTAATAGAAAAAAGCATGACAGGTCCTCTTAAATATGAGATCTGGGGTCAAAAAGACCTCAGATCTCATATTTAGGCTTAAATGCAAAAAAAGAAAAAAAAAAAAAAAATGTCATTTTTCAAATTTCAGAAAAAAAAAATGTTTCTTTAAGACGCTGGGCGGGACTGACGTTTTGACGTCACTTCCGCCCAGCAGAGCTGTGGGGGACGGGTGGGGGCGATTTTTCCCTCACTCGTATCCCAACACAGCCAGCAAGAGGACCCGATCGCCTCCGCCGTTACCGACGGCTCCGGTAAGCGGCGGAGAGCGCGGGAGAGCGGCGGGAGGGGGGGGGGCCCTCTCCCGCCACCGATAACGGCGATCTTGCGGTGAATCCGCCGCTGGGACCGCCATTATCGTGTACAGCACTGCCCACGGAAAAGATGGATATCTCGGTTGTGGCAGCAGCTGCTGCCGTTACCGAGATATCCATCTTTAAAATCATGACGTATTTTTACTATGACACCGTGGGCAAGTGGTTAATATCGATACCAGACCTGAAGGGCCTGGTATGGATTATGGGGGGATCCCCACGCATTTTTTTTTTCATTTGGTGCAGGGTTCCCCTTAATATTCATAACAGACCCAAAGGGCCTGGTAATGGACTGGGGGGGAAACCATGCCTTTTTTTCAATGATTTTTCAATGATCAGCAGTTTTAAATTACATTTTTTTATTTCAAAATGTCATTTTGCTGTGGTATTGTTCTAAACAAAAGATGCGCTATTTTCCAGGCATACTAAAGACACCCCAGCCACGTTTTTTAAAGGAATAGTACATTTTTATTGTTTCACTTTAAGCATTATTGAAATCACTGCTTCTGAAAGAAATGGCAATTTAAAAAAAATTTTTTTTGCATTGATACATGTCCCCTGGGGCAGAATCCGGGTCCCCAAACACTTTTTATGGCAATAACTTGCATACAAGCCTTTAAAATTAGCACTTTTGATTTTTCATGTTCGCGTCCCATAGACCTTAACAGTGTTCATGTGTTCGCGCGCATTTTTTGCCTGTTCGCAAGTTCTGGTGTGAACCAAACCGGGGGGGTTTGGCTCATCCCTACTGGTGACTAGACAGCTGCAATTTGTTCCATTATGAATTGAAATTTGTACAAAATTTTCATGATTCGAAGATTCGGATGTATCTAAATCCCCAAATCACAATAGTAATGAATTTCAAAGAATCTGAAATAAATTATAACGAAAACAATAAATTAATTTGTATTTATTTACTTCATTTAGATGGCACAGTGCAACAGTTTGAGCCTTTTGTTAATGTTTAAAGCAACTGAAATAACATAACTACATAACAAATGATCCAAATTGATTCCTATCCATTCATTTTTATTCTAGTGAGTGTAGCGTACATTTTCTAATACGATTTTTTTGTATCTGGGTTGAACTTAAGAGACCATTGATATCATTTGTATGTGTGTAGCGCAACAAACAAAGTCAGTTGGGAATAAGGAAATTAATTCAACAGAATAACATAACAAATGAATACATATTAATTCACATTCATTTGTTATACTCGGATGAGAATGATATGGTAGTCTAAGTCTTGGATAATATGATAATATTTTTTTTCCAATAAAATGTTGTATTAATATGAAGCATGCCCTACATATAAATGGAATGCAATAAATACAGTAAAGTATAAAAGTGAAATAATATGATTCCTTCTTATTGTGTTTGGGTTGCATGGAGTTGGATCCATCAGAGTCTCTGAATCATAACATAACAAATCAATCCAAAATAAATGTTATTCCGTTCGTAACATTCGGATGCAAATTACTCCATTTGTTACCATCCAACCAGCTCATTCCATTTCTCTTTGTGGGTTGGACTGGCAGGGATACAGCCAATCCTCCAAAATAACAAAAGAATAAAAGAACTTCCGAAAGTACAAATTGATTTGAAACAAAGAATATATGAATGTAATCCAAATAAACAAAATAAAATAAAAATAAAAAAATCACTCTAACATTACGATTATGATGAAACCAAAATGATTTAATGAATGAAACCGAAAAGAAAGACATTTTTCAGTAATACATGTAACGGTCACCACCGCTTACGATCTTCCATCCAACCACGACAAGCTTATCTGACACACTCCGACAATATTGCATACACGATCCATATCCATTCCCATAAACAAGACGAGACTCAAGCTCTGCACTTGCTTCAAAGATATCACAATTTATTGGTATTTTCTCAGCTTCTTATACAGTCTCAAGCATAATGCAGTTAATCACAGGACAATGCAATCTCCACCCCCCTATTCACTCACTGAGGATAATTCTTTAATTGGTAGCTAGACATGACGGCACTGTATCATCAATAGGGTTCAATTAACCTTGAATAATAACACAGACATCTAGTTGAATAAGTTATCTAGACAGCTTTATCACACAATGGCAGAGTCTTGTGAGAGTGGGTGCAATCAACACCTTCAACGGAATGTCTTTACAGTGAATAGCCAACACCTTAAGATATTTCAATAGCCTATTATACAAAAGGTATGACTCACTGTCTGGCTGACCTGGTCATGTCATCATGAACTCCTTGTGATATCTCAGTCCTGAAATATGAAGTAATAATAATGTCCCATCTGTTAGTAAAGGAATTATAATTCACTAATAGCCACCCTACACCCAAAGGGCACAGGGTGGATTTCGACCCAAGAGTTATTGTTGCTGCTGGCACAAGAGTATCTCTCATCCTTCCAACGTCTCTGGGTGTCACGGGCCATTCTGTTACATCTCTCCCCTTTCGGTGGGAGACAGACATAGGTGGGAACCCCAAACGGGTTGACTCCGAAGTCCGTCAGTAGTTCCAGTCCTCCAATGCTGGTATCCATACTGTACCCCAAATAAATGGCTCCAAACTGAGCATTACTCACCCCGCCAACCTCTGCCTCTCTCAGAGAACACGCCTGCCGCTGGGGAGAAGGCAGGGTGGCTGGGCTCAGTCTATCATGCTGTTGGGGGTCTGGGCCAACTGCCCCCCTTCCTGGGGTATACCAGTGGAGACTGAAGTCCCATCCACTGGTGCTAGGTGAAAACCCCCTGGTGCTTGCAAAGCAAAGCCGACATCCTCCTGTCCCAGTCCTGTACCATTTTCTGGTGTTGTGCCAGTGGAGACTGAAGTCCCATCCACTACCCCAGGAACCCCCTCTTCTGTTAGTGAGGAGCAGAGGCCTATGACACTCTGCTCTGTTGCCAGCTCTTCCGCTGGGTTGCTGTGAGCGGAGACCACAGTCCCATCCACTACCACAGGGTCCCCCTCTTCTGCTAGTTGGGAGCAGAGGCCTGGGGCACCCTGCTCTGTTGCCAATGATTCAGCTGGGGGTAAAAGCTTTACCACCTCAGCTTGTTGTTGGAGAGAGGGGCCAACCGCCCCGGCTCTCTGGAACTCCACACCATCCGCTTCGGCTTTAGGGATGGCAATCTCCATTTTTTCCACTGCCGATTCATCAGCCAGGAGGTCACAGTTGTCATCTGAACTTTCCCCATAGTTCCAGGCAATGGGAGCCCCACCCTGCTGCTGAGCCGAGTCTAGCAGCTGTTTGTAGGCGACCTCCAGCTCCCATTCTTGAATGGCCAGAAATTCTAAATCTTCCTGTGACCAGTGGCCTCCTGAGATATTCAATTTCTCCTCTCTGTGCTCCATTATGTCCTCCAAGCGCCACTCCCGATCATCCCCGAAGTCTGGATCACTGGACATCCTCCAATACAATAATCCCAGGCCATCATAGTCATGGCCTTCTGTGGGGCTGTCATCTGCTGGCCACGGGCACTCTTGGGCTACATACCACTGGAGGGCTCTGTAGCTTTCATCCAGCTGCATCTCTGCCCGGATCAGCCTGCTCAACTCGGCTGTCCACTCCTGCTTCGGTTGTTTCCCCAACAACAGCATTCGTACGTCATACTGCGGCCAGTACCTTGCATAGATGGACGGCAGGACCTTTCCTTGGTGTTGCTGCTCCAGAGCTAGTGCTTCCTTCCAGAGTTGGCACCGAATCACATCCGACCATCCCAACAGGACCTCCTCTGATACTGGTCCTCTATGCTGTATCCGCATCTCTAGTAACCTTCTTTGGAATTCCTCTTCCATGGAGACTGGTATCTGCACCTCTCCTCTCTCTTTAGTTGGTGCTGCTGTGACTTCAGCTGCTGCAGCACTTCTTCTCTGTAGCAAGGTGGCATTCAGAGCCGCAATAACTCGGTCCCTGATCTCCGGTGGAGGGTTAGGACCATAATGTGCCAGTCTTAGGTTAACAGCCCGATCAAAACTTTCTTCCTCGGGTGTCCTGTCCGTTACGGCGGGCCTTTTAGCTCTATCCATTTCGACCAGTTCTGCGATAATGTCCCTTTTCTTAAGGTTGCTGGGCGGTCTGCCCCGGCTCTCCAGTAAGTCCATGAGGGAAGAGAGCTTCATCCGTTCATACACCGTCTCCATTGTCATGTGCCCTTGTAGCCGTCCTTCTGGTGATGGAATCATCCCACTGCTGTGCCACCAAATGTAACGGTCACCACCGCTTACGATCTTCTATCCAACCACGACAAGCTTATCTGACACACTCCGACAATATTGCATACACGATCCATATCCATTCCCATAAACAAGACAAGACTCAAGCTCTGCACTTGCTTCAAAGATATCACAATTTATTGGTATTTTCTCAGCTTCTTATACAGTCTCAAGCATAATGCAGTTAATCACAGGACAATGCAATCTCCACCCCCCTATTCACTCTCTGAGGATAATTCTTTAATTGGTAGCTAGACATGACGGCACCGTATCATCAATAGGGTTCAATTAACCTTGAATAATAACACAGACATCTAGTTGAATAAGTTATCTAGACAGCTTTATCACACAATGGCAGAGTCTTGTGAGAGTGGGTGCAATCAACACCTTCAACAGAATGTCTTTACAGTGAATAGCCAACACCTTAAGATATTTCAATAGCCTATTATACAAAAGGTATGACTCACTGTCTGGCTGACCTGGTCATGTCATCATGAACTCCTTGTGATATCTCAGTCCTGAAATATGAAGTAATAATAATGTCCCATCTGTTAGTAAAGGAATTATAATTCACTAATAGCCACCCTACACCCAAAGGGCACAGGGTGGATTTCGACCCAAGAGTTATTGTTGCTGCTGGCACAAGAGTATCTCTCATCCTTCCAACGTCTCTGGGTGTCACAGGCCATTCTGTTACAATACACATCTCCACTGGTGACACTGGGGCAAATGTGGCAGTGAATAAGAAAACTGTTCCTAGCAGCATCAGCTCTGGTAACACTATATTGATGTGGCAATGATCACGGTGACTGTTAATGGGGTTAAAGTGGATGTAAACTCGAAAGAAATGTTTGAATTAAGAGAGTTTTTTTCTTGAGAGAGTGCATGTGATGAGCACAGGGCCAATCAGCACTGTCCAGACATAGGGTCACGGGTCCTGGATCCTGATAGAACAGCTCAGTGCAGAATTAAAACTCCTCCTACACCCTCCTCTCCCCCTCTTGATCCCACTCCTCCTCTTTTCTCTTTTCTCACCCCCTCCTTCTTCCCTCTCCCTGTCCCTTTCTTTTCTAGTTCACACTCCCAACCCTGGAACCTGTTCCCACATTGACAGTGGACCCATGTCCAACTAGATGTCCCACCTGCTCTCTATGGACGTGCACATATGTCTACCACTATTTACTCCGGTTACAACTCAATGCCAGATATGAGTAGACTACGCGATTTACCCTATAATGGGACAACTTTTGCAACTCCCGGGGCGACCTTGCCCTGAAAAATTGATATGCCGGATGTACGCTTCTGCCTATATTCCATGTTCTGATTTCCAAGTTTCTTTTAGTTTATTACTGTTTTTTTCTGATTGATTCATGCACCAATATTTTGTCAATTGCATGTACTGTTTTGGGCTTGTCAATGAAGCCCTCTGTATGTTTGTACTGGAAATATGCAACCTGACAAACATGTGTACTGTAACCTTGAGTTTGCTTTAATAAAAACCTTTTGTGGAAAAAAAAACTCCTCCTACAAGCTTCACCAGGAACTGATAGAAGTCACAAGACTGCTATATACTGCTGATTAGAAAAACTATTTAGCTGTTTCTTTACTAAAACAATTGCATTTCCATGTTCTGTGTAATGTGTGAGACAAGATGTAGTGAATGCAGGGTCCTGGGTTTAATAAAAATAGGTAGATGGCGCACGACTAAAAGGCACAATCAATCAGAAATAAAATTAGCAGATCATAGGGTCCATGTCAATATCAAGAGACAATAATCAAAGGAAGATACACAAAATGAATAAATTAAATTAATAAATGAACATACAATGAAAGTCAAATGAATGACCATACAATAATAGTCAAATAAAAGTCCAAAAAGTTCAGTATTAGTCCAAAAGCACTAGTGGCAGCACAATCCTGAAGCAGAAGCAGACTCTGAAAGATATATACAAACAAGAAGGAAATGCGCCAAACTAAGTGCAGTAAATCGGAATTTAATAGAATTGATTTATAAACAGTAAATTGGCTAAGATGGATCTGATGAACCAGCGGATGCTGAGAAACGCGTCATCCCATTGGCTGGCCCGAGGTTCCACGTCACTTCCGGTCGTACGACGACGGATCGCGCTCCATGCTGGAACGCACATCGCTTCCTAGCTAGGATTCACGGCTCCTGGATCCCCTGTTGCTTCTCCTAGGCTTCCCCAAGATGGGCTTCCACATCTCCCATGACTCAGCAAAGTCAGCCAGCGTGAGCCCTTGCAGCTGTAGATGATAGGTGTGACACCGGACCAGCCATTAACCCTTATGTGCCTATGCTCTCATTGTGTTTGTGAGTAGCCAATTTACTGTTTATAAATCAATTCTATTAAATTCCGATTTACTGCACTTAGTTTGGCGCATTTCCTTCTTTCCTTCTATCCTGGGTTTAGTAACACTTAAAATACCACATGCCGAAACCACTGATTAATTACTGTATGCATTTAATTAATTTTTTCCTTCTGTGAATTTAGTTTAATGCCTTTTCATGTGGTATTTACTGATAATTTTCAGCTGTAAAAATATTCAGGGGAAATTTGTTTGGACACCTAAATACTGCATGCGATCTGCTTTAGTGAATGGAGCCCATAGTCTAGTTCTAGTATATAATCAGTCCAGGCACTGAAAGTTTTACACATGTGGTATCGCGTACTCAGAGTAGCAGAGTGTGTTTTGGGTTGTAGTTCTAAGTATGCCCATGCTGTATGTAAGCAATATCTTAAAAAAATTAACAAATCTGTGTAAAAAAAAATTATTTTCATTTTCATTCTGCCTTTTCCAAGAACTGGCAACAAAAAAACAAAGGCCCGGATTCACGTAAGCTTTACGCCGGCGTATCTAGAGATAGGCCGTCATAAGTACAAATGTGCGCTGTCGTATCTTAACGCCGATTCCCGAAGCTAGATACGTCATAAAACAAGGCTTCAGCCGCCCGACGTAACTTGCCGGCGTATCGTGGGTGCATAGTTACGCTGGACGCATTCGGCGTTCCCATGTTAAATATGCAAATGAGTAAGATACGCCAATTATACGCTACGCCGACGCAACGTATTCTTTGTGAATATCATGCTTGCCTCTCAACGTTCTGCCGGTGTAGTGTAAAGTAGATACGCTACGCCTACACAAATATGCAAATGAGTAAGATACGCCAACTATACGCTGCGCCGGCGCAACGTATTCTTTGTGAATATCATGCTTGCCTCTCAACGTTCCGCCGGTGTAGTGTAAAGTAGATACGCTACGCCCGCACAAAGATGCACCGCTCTACGTGAATCCGGCCCAAAGTCTTTAAAAAACTCACCATGACTCTTAGAAAATAAGAGTGGTCATTTTATGGCCGTTTCAGCTGTCTTGATGCTCTAGGGCCTCCAAAAATATGATAAGTAATCAGGAAATTAGATGCATAATTTATGCCCCTAATAAGCAGGAAAGCGGTCCCTGGGTCCCTCTGTGTGGCTAGGCTGTGAAAAAGTCTCACAGCTATGGCATCCCCATACTCGAGAGGAGTAGCAGAATGTGTTTTAGGGTATAATTCTAAGTATGCCTATGACATGTTAGAAATATCTTATTAGTTGACAACTTTGTTTTAAAAAAATACATTTTCATTTTCTATACTGCATTTTCCAAAAACTTGTGGGAAAAAATTACATTTTCAAAAAACTCATTAAAGGGGTTGTAAAGGTATTTTTTTCCCCTAAATAGCTTCCTGTACCTTAGTGCAGTCCGCCTTCACTTACCTCATTCTTCGATTTTGCTTTTAAATGTCCTTATTTCTTCTGAGGCCGCGTACACACGACCAAATAAATCTGTTCAAATCGGTCTGACAGACCGATTTGATCAGATTTGTCTGCTGGGCTGTTTTGGTTTGATCGTTGTACACACGATCAAACCAAAATCCCCGCCGGCAGCCAGCGCGGTGACGTGGCGATGACGTTGACGCCGCCACGTCACCGCACCAGGAAGTAAAACACTTCCGCGCATGCGTCGAATCCATTTGAAGCATGTGCGGGCAGATATGCTTTAAAATCTGTCTGCTGGAAAAATCTGTCTGTCTGCCCGTACACACGATCGAATCTGTCTGCTGAAACGGTCTGTCAGACCGTTTCCAGCAGATAGATTCGATCGTGTGTACGCGGCCTGAGAAATCCTCACTTCCTGTTCGTCTGTCTGTAACTACACACAGTAATGTGAGGCTTTCTCCCTGGTGTGGCAAAAGCCTCTTGAGGGGGGAGGGGGCAAGCAGGAGTGTCAGGACGCCCAATAACACACAGCTCCTTTCTCTATCTGCAAAGTAGAGAGTGTCCTGCCTTTCCTGTTTGCCTTCTACCCCCTCAAGAGGCTTCCACCACACCAGGAAGAAAGCCTCCCATTACTGTGTGTAGTTACAGACAGAAGAACAGGAAGTGAGAATTTCTCAGAAGAAATAAGGACATTTAAAAGCAAAATCGAAGGATGAGGTAAGTGAAGGAGGACTGCACTAAGGTAAAGGAAACTATTTAGGGAAACATTTTTTTACTTTAAGTCTCCTAGAAAATACCTTGGAGTGTTTGCTTTCCAAAATTGGGCCATTTTGTGTTTTTTTTTCATTGTCCTAGTGCACCAGGGCCTCCAAAAATGTAAAGGGTAATCAAGAAATACGCATTAAAAGCCAAAATGGATTTTTGGCCCCTATGTGCAACTAGACTGTGATAAAGTCTAGTTGCCTAATAAGCATTAAGGTGGTCCCTGGGGTCCCTCTGTGTGGCTAGGCTGTTAAAAAGTCTCACACATATGGCATCCCCCAGAGGCGTAACTAGAAACTATTGGGCCCCGGTCCAAGAAATCATAAATGCCCCCCCCCCCCCCTGAAAAAGCATGATTTTGATACTTTTTCTTTTGAGGGGGTGGCAACGGCGGTAATTGAGGGGGGTGGCAGCAGTGGTACTTAAGGGGGGTGGAAGCTATGTTTAAGGGGGTGGTAGTGGTGTTACTTGAGAGAGAGGTGGCAGTGGTGGTGTTAAGGGGGTGGCAGTGGCTGCAGTTGTACTTTAGGGGGGTGGCTGCAGTGGTACTTGAGGGGGGGTGGCTGCGGTGGCAGTGCCATCCTCTCCCACCACCGCCTGCACCTCTTACTGATCCCTTCCTCCCACCACTGATCTCATCCCTATCCCCCCATCACCTCAGTTGTAGAAGTAATGGGGGATAGGGATCGAGATCAGTGGTGGGAGGATGGGATCAGTAAGAGGTACAGGCGGTGGTGGGAGAGGATGGCATCATCACTGCCACCGCAGTCAAGTACCACCACAGCCACCCCCCTCAAGTACCACCGCAACCGCCCCCCTTCAAGTACCACCGCAGTTGCCCCCCTTCAAGTACCACCACAGCCACCCCCCTCAAGTACCACCGCTACCACCCCCTTCAAGTATTGTTATAAACAGCCTAAAGATGGGAAATAAAATGTCTAGGGTTGTCCTGACCCAGTGTGTGAAGTAGTGCATCAGTATGATGTTTAGAACCTGCTACAACAAAACTGACATTGAGAAAGATCGGATGGGATCAGTAAGAGGCACAGGTGGTGGTGGGAGAGGATGGCACCACCACTGTCACCCCCCTCAAGTACCACCGCTACCACCCCCCTCAAGTACCACCACTGCCGACCACCCTCAAGTACCAGCAGTGGTACTTGAAGGGGATGGTAGTGGTGGTACTTGAGGGGGGTGGTAGCGGTGGTACTTGAAGGGGGTGGCTGTGGTGGTACTTGAAGGGGGGTAACTGCGGTGGTACTTAAGGGGGGCGGTTGTGGTGGTACTTGAGGGGTGTGGCTGTGGTGGTACTTGAGGGTGGTGGCTGTGGTGGTACTTGAGGGGGAGAGGCAGCAGTGGTACTTGAGGGGGGCAACAGCAGTGGTACTTGAGGGGGGTGCTACAGCGGTGGTACTTGAGGGGCGGCGACAGCGGTGGTACTTGAAGGGGGTGGCTGTGGTGGTACTTGAAGGGGGGTAACTGTGGTGGTACTTAAGGGGGGCGGTTACGGTGGTACTTGAGGGGTGTGGCTGTGGTGGTACTTGAGGGTTGTGGCTGTGGTGGTACTTGAGGGGGAGAGGCAGCAGTGGTACTTGAGGGGGGCAACAGCAGTGGTACTTGAGGGGGGTGCTACAGCGGTGGTACTTGAGGGGCGGCGGCAGTGGTGGTACTTGAGGGGGGTGCGACAGCGGTGGTACTTGAGGGGTGTGGCACGGTGGTACTTGAGGGGAGCAGCAGCGGTGGTACTTCAGGGGTGGTGGCTGTGGCGGCAGTGGTGGTGCCATCCTCTCCCACCAACACCTCTTACTGATCCCATCCCCCCACCACTGCTCTCATCCCTATCCCCACCACCATCACCTCTGTTGTAGAAGTAATGAGGGGGATAGGGATGATGAGATGAGAAGATCAGTGGTGGGGCCGAGGGGGGGTGGGATCAATAAGAGGCACACAGGTGGTTGACGGAGGTTGGCATTGATTGCTGAGCTGAGGCTGAGCTCTGTCACTTACCATCAATCAATTGATTCCGGGGCCTGGGAATTTCGATCTGTTCCGTCACCATGGGTCAGGTCAGGCCAGGGTGACTGAGTCACCCTTACAGTGCGTGCCAGCCGCCAGTCCCTCTCCTGCCAGGATGCCTTGCCTCATGCATGGGTAGACGCTCCTCCCCCCCTTCTCTCATTTGGTGAAACTGGTCTGCTGACTAGTCCGCCCCGCCTCCCTAGATCGCTGTGTCTCTAGATAGGCAGGGGCAGTCCACAATCTCAGTTAGTGAGTGTCAGTGTTGCCTTGCCGCTGTGTGTGCCTCAGCTCAGCCTGCTCTGCATTCCTCACCTCCGCGGCTGAACTAACAGCATGCAGCGCCGCGCCGCACCAGAAACAGTCAGGAGGACAGGTGGGCCATTCACACAGGCGGCGGTCGGGCTCCTCTCACAGACGGGCCCCCGGACTTGACGAAATTACAGGGCCTAGTCGCAACTGCGACTGTTGCGACCCTGAAAATTCCACCACTGGCATCCCCATACTCAAGAGGAGTAGCAGAATGTGTTTTAGGGTTTAATTCATTAAGCCTTCTAGAAAATACAGTGGAGTGTTTGCTTAAGAAAAATTGGGTCATTTTGTGGGTTTTTTCCTTTGTCCTAGTGCTCCAGGGCCTCCAAAAATGTAAAGGGTAGTCAAGAAATACACATTAAAAGCCCAAAGGTGCGCCTTGGATTTTTGGCCCCTATATGCAACTAGACTGTAAGGCCTCGTACACACGATGAGATATGTCCGCTCAAACTTGTCCGACGGACAGTTTAGAGCGGACATGTCTCATCGGATTTCGGTCCGATGGCGTGTACACACCATCGGATCAAAATCCCCGCCGGCAGACAGCGTGGTGACGCGGCGGTGACGTTGACGCCGCCACGTCACCGCTACGTCACCGCACCAGGAAGTAAACACTTCCGCGCGCATGCGTCGGATCCATTCACAGGATACGACGCATGTGCGGGAAGATATGTCCGCTGGTTTGCCGTACTAACCAGCGGACATATCCGACGGACAGGTTTGTAGCGGACAAATTTCAAAGCATGCTTTGAAATTTGTCCGATGGACAAACCTGTCCGCTAGCCCGTACACACGATCGGATTTGTCTGCTGAAACGGTCCATCGGACCGTTTTCAGCGGACAAATTTGATCGTGTGTACGCGGCCTTATAGTCTCATACATGTGGTGTCCTCTTACTCAGTAGGCATAGCAGAATGTGTTTTGGGTTATAATTATAAGCATGCCTATGCTGTGTATAAGACATACCTTGTTAAGGGGGGAACATTCCTCCACCACCTCAAAAATTGATCCAGAGGCTCTATAGCCACTTAGATCACTTTTAGATTGTAAGTAATAATCCACTGAAAAAAAATCATGGTTGTAGCCTTAACCATGATCCCGATATAACCACTTCAAATTTATAAACAGCCTAAAGACGGGAAATAAAATGTCTAGGGTTGTCCTGACCCAGTGTGTGAAGTAGTGCATCAGTATGATGTTTAGAACCTGCTACAACAAAACTGACATTGAGAAAGATCGCTTAAACTGACAGCAAAATGACAGTTCCTGGAACTTTTGGTTTGTTTCTCAACAAAGCAATGAGGGATTCCATACTTCTGTACAAGACTCTTGTCCTAAATGAGGGTCTGGTGTAGATGTTGGTAGGAGAATCCCACAGAAAAAGAAATTAGCATGGGATCCGACTCTTATTAATTTCAGGCACTTTGGGTGCCCCATGCAAAAAAACAAAAACAAAAAATATAAGTCATGAGGTGCCCCAAAATTCTATAACAGACCCTTCATGTCTGTTATGGATTTTCTGGGGGGGGGGGGGATTTGCACCACACAAACATCAAGTAAAAACAGGCATAAAGGTCCTCCAAAAACAAACAAACCTGACCCCTATCTTGGCATGCAGCCACGCTGGTCAGGAAAAGCAGGAATAACCATGTGCTAAACCATGCCCCCCCCCCCCCCCCCCCAGACAGTTTTTTTATGGTTTCAGTTTTATTTTTTTAGACTTTTTTCCCTCTGTTTTCACCTGGTGATCTAGCCCAGTGTTTTTCAACTCCAGTCCTCAAGGCACACAAACAGGTCATGTTTTCAGGCTTTCCATTATTTTTCACAGGTGAATTGATCAGTTTCACTGCCTTAGTAATCACCACAGCCATTTCATCTGAGGGAAATCCTCAAAACTTGACCTGTTAGTATGCCTTGAGGACTGGAGTTGAAAAACACTGATCTAGCCAATAACACACCTCCTGTATTAAGCCTCGTACACACGTTCTCATCGGTTAACCGATGAAGCTGACTGATGGTCTGATGTGCCTACACACCATCGGTTAAAAAAACAATTGTGTTAGAACGTGGTGACGTAAAACACAGCGAAGTGCTGGAAAAAATGAAGTTCAATGCTTCCAAGCATGCGTCGACTTGATTCTGAGCATGCGTGGATTTTTAACCGGTGGTCGTGCCTAACGATCGGTTTTGACCTATCGGTTAGGCGTCCATCGGTTAAATTTTAAAGCAAGTTGGCTTTTTTTTTTTTTAACCGAAGGTTAAATAACCGATGGGGCCTACACACGATCGGTTTTGATGGATGAAAACGGTCCATCAGACCGTTGTCCTCTGGTTAACCTATCGTGTGTACAAGGACTTAGAGTGTCCTCACTCTGGGTGAGTGAATACAGGGGCACATCTTGGCAGCAGCATTTTCAGGGGTGAGTGGAGTGTTAGATGCATTAGCAAATTTAAATACACCAATAAAATGATGTTGAGACTCAGCTAATATCTTATAAGCAGTAACAGCAAACAGTGTTTTTCTTTTTGGGGTAAAGGTTTTACATAAATAAATACAATATGATCATTTTAAGCACCCCTATCAGTGGTAAATTGTTCCTGTTAACGCACAGAGAGCATTTTGGACACAGAAAAACAGGGAACAGGGAAGAAGAAATGAAACAGGAAGAAGAATGATGTCAAAAGAGCTTAGAAGCTCTGATTGGCCCCTTCTAACATTCCCTGTCCTGGAGGCGACTTTAAGTTGTGTTGTAAATCGCCCCAGATCGCCCCAAGTCGCCTGGAGTTGCCCCAGGTCACCCTGTGGTTCATGCTGAAGTCATGTTGGAAGTTGTGTCGCCCCAGCAGGGGAGGGCTGGCAGGGGAGGCAGGGTGGAAATCTCCCCCTGGGCTGGTGACACTATGCACAGGCACCGGCCGCCACTACCAAATGCTGTTTTTGCAGAACAGGAATATGCCTGCTGGAGCTCTGTTAACACAGGTCAGGGCCGCTGCTCACCTCTCACTGTGCAGCCATGCCTATGTCAGCTCCGAGGTAGATGGCTGCAGAGCTGAACTATGTCTCGTCTCACACATAGCTCAGCCTCAGCGCACACCAGCGCTGACATCCCCTTCTCTCTCTGCACAGACACGAGCAGAGATAGAGCTCATCTGCTCCTCCTCCTTCTGAGTCTGCCCTGCCCACACTAACCGGGCATGTGTGGGCACTGAACAGGAAGCTAGAACCCAAAAAAGCATCAGACAGCCTGCCTGCGCCACAGCCTCCATCCTGGTAAGCTCACCCTCTAGTCTCTCCTGCCTCCCAGTGTATAAAAAGGGGTGCTCTGTGGACTTTGTTAAAGGGGAGGGGGGGCAGGCTTTGGTGAGCAGAGACCCTCTTTACACAATAGTCCACAGCATGCACTCTTAAATAAAGTTTCCCAGAACACCCCTTACATCAGATCTGATGTAAGGAGAGGCTCTGTGTGGACTCTGATGTAAGGGGAGGCTCTGTGCAGACTCTGATGTAAGGGAAGGCTCTGTGCAGACTCTGATGTAAGGGGAGGCTCTGTGCGGACTCTTGTGATCATGAAAAATCTTAGACTGTTTTCCTTGATCCATCACTTTTCCACGCTCTATGGGCCACTTGACTGGACTTGCCCCCCAGGCCTAAGGCTGCCAGACCTCCACTGCGACCCAGTGTGAACCGACTGGTATTTATATTTATGTGTACTATTGTTTATAACACAGAGTTTATATTATGACTATTTTTTTTTTTTTTTTATATATTCTTGATTGTTGGCTAAGATATGGAATTGAGTCTGCATTTTTGTTCATTTGTTCATTAAACTTGCTTATTTCTGCAAGTTTGTCTTATCGACATCAGACCTGCTTCTCCTTGGAGTGCTGCTGCAAGTGATATTCCACTCTTCACCTACTTTACCATTGATGTTGATGCTGACACTGATGTGAAGTTTTCTGGTACAGCTACTTTCCTTTCCTTTCTACACCATAAAAAAAAGTGCCCAAACAAGGATCTGTATAGCAGGGTCACCAGCTATTATTTTAATGAAAGCTGCATTTTTATAATAAAATATAAAAACAACTAGATTTGCATTAGTATGTTCAAGCTTATGTGAGATTTTTAGTGATTGGATCTAGATCTACTTTAACATTATTACTAGTGTTATTAGGTAGTAGATCTCTAAGTGGTAGGTTTCAATAACAGCTTTTGATTACTCAACAAGAAACGGTCTTTATGGGCAGAAGTTACAGGTGAATTATAATGCTGGCTAACATATCTGGCTGTGCAGTGACTACATTGGCAGTTTTAGATGGTGCTGACCAGCAGAGGGCACCCACCAACTGTATGCAGCAAGGACTGGCTCAATTGTTCCAACCATGGCCTGAGACTGGTCTGATGTTAGATACAATGTATCAGTGTTTACTTCGCAGATGCCTGAGTTTTGTAAATTCTGCTATGGTAATATCCATAATTATACATAATCATATTTATGTACTGAATTGCGCTGACGCATTTTGAATGACAATTGCGCGGTCAAACTACACTGTACCCACATTATATTTTTCCCACAAATAGAGCTTTCTTTTGGTGGTATGTGATCATCTCTGCGATTTTTATTTTTTGTGCTATAAACAAAAAAAAAATAAAAATATTTTTTACTTTTTTGTTATAATATCCCATTTTTTTTTTTTTATAAAAATTTCCCTCAGTTTAGACCGATACGTATTCTTCTACAAATTTTTGTTAAAAAAAATTGCAATAAGCGTATATTGCTTGGTTTGCGCAAAAGTTATAGCGCCTACAAAATAGGGAATAGATTTATGATTTTTTTTTTTTTTTTACTAGTAATGGCGGCGATCTGCGATTTTTTTTTGTCAGGCCTGCGATATTGCGGCGGACGTATCGGACACTTTTGACACAATTTTGGGACCATTCACATTTATACAGCGACCAGTGCTATAAAAATGCACTAATTACTGTATAAATGTGACTGGCAGGGAAGGGGTTTACACCAGGGGGTGAGGAAGGGGTTAAATGTATTCCCTGGGTGTGTTCTAACTGTGTGGGGGTAGGGGACTGACTGGGGGAGGTGACCGATGCTGTGTCCCTATGTACAATGGACACAGATCGGTCTCCTCTCTCCCTGACAGGATGTGGAGCTCTGTGTTTACACACAGAGCTCCACGTCCCTGTTGTGTCACCGCTGATCTTGTGTACCCGGCGGACACCACGGCCGCCAGGCACACGCATCGGCTTCCCAGCGATGCGCCGGGACAGTGTTTCCCCGTTGCACGCCCCCCAGCGGCGCGCGCGGGTAATGCAACTAAACGGACGTCCAAAGACGTCCACTCGGCACTTGAGAGCCGCGCTGTGGACGTCTGTGGACGTCTGGTTAAACATTCTATAATTATCTGCTACAACGGTAGAATATACGTACCGCAAATCCCATGTCATTTTCAATTTATGGCTCCCCCATCACTGTAATAGTATCATACATTAGCATCATTGCACACACACTTTCAGCTTTGCTTCTGAACTGGGTTTGAAAAAAATTCCTGCAGCATTTGGAACATTGGGGTTGATATGCTAAAGGCAAATATACTGTGCACGTTGCAAAGTGCAGTTGCACTCTTCAAGTGTATTTGCTCCAGAGCTTAGTAAATGAGGTAATGCTTCACTTTGCAAAGAATACCCAATCACATGTAAGAAAAATAAAATAAAAAAAGCATTTTTACTTGCATGTGATTGGATGATGGAAGTCAGCAGAATTTCTGCTCATTTACTAAGGTCTGGACAGAGACGTATCTAGTGATAATGGCGCCTATGGCAAGCACTGAAACTGCACCCCTGTTAAAACATTTGAAACCCATCTTTCAGATAACCTTAACAAAAAAAAAACAGCTCTCTCTTCTCTTCTTCCCTATCACGCCCTTCTATCTTTTTTCTCCCTGCACGGTCTTTGCACTGGAAGGGAGTGACGTACCCGGTCCCTGTCCTGCTGTATTTCTCATACCCCCCTCCTCCTCATTCTTGTTCTATCAATGTTCCATTATAACCCCCTGTCCTCCTCTATTCATTTGCTATTATACTCCCTCCTCCTCTTCAATTCATTTGCATTATACCCCCTGTCACCCCCCCATTCATTTGAATGATACCCCCCTCCTTTTTTCATCTTCTGTCACCCCCCCCTTCTTCTCTAGTCACCTTCCACATAACTCCCCAGTCACCTTTCCCATTCCCCGTGTTCCCCCCTCTCCCTCCTTCTCTCCTGCATGCTTGTCTCCACACTCCCCCTCCAGGCCCTGTCCTCCCTTCCCATACGTCCGTCCCCCTCTCCTCGGTCAACATAGCTCCTACCTGTTCCTCCGGAGCCCCCACCAGGCACAGAGGGTGATAGGTAACCCAAGAGGAGGGAAAAGCAAATCCGCAGAAGCCAGGGAGTTGCTAGTGAGATCCCCTTCCCCAGCCGGTAGTGTTGCCTCAGCTTCTACACCCCAGGGACCCTCTTCTTCCCACCTCAAATCTATCAGTGCCTGGGGACCAGTTCATCGTGTCTCGCAGCCTCTGCCATTTAAAATGTTTTTTGAATTTAAGTGGAGTTACGGCCAAAAAATTTATTTTTATTTTTTTAATTGATCCTAGCATTATTACTAATTAAATACAAAAACGAGTATACAGTTGAACCTCAGATTACGAGCATAATCCATTCCAGGAGTATGCTCGTAATCCAAAGTAATCGCATATCAAAGCAAGTTTTCCCATTGAAGTCAATAGAAACAAAAATAATTTGTTCCGCATTAACTTCAATGGGATGTAATACTGAATGCGGCCAGAGGTGGGGGGTTGCCAGAGAGCACCAAAAAAGGCCGAAAAGGCCAGAGGACACTTTGGCTCGTTTCCTGCGCCACCGTACCTCAGGCCAAATAAGGTACTGCAGGCCAATGCTCTGCTCAGGTTCTGTGCCACCGTACCTCAGGCCAAATGAGGTACTGCAGGATTATTTTGCTTGAATTTTGCTCGTCTTTCGAGTCAACACTTGCAAACCGAGTCAGAAAAAATAAAGTTGCTCGCAAATCAAAACGCTCTCAAAACGCTACTTATAAACTGAGGTTCCACTGTACAAACTTCATTATGGATTTAGCAAAAATAAAAATTTCTTACTCAACATTTTCTCCCTCCTGTTGTGGCCATTACCATCATGATTGTGGGCATGTGAAGCCCAATTGATATCTCTTCCTGGATTAGCTTTGGAGAGGTGCATGCTGGGTAACCAGCATTCACCTATCGTTCTCGCGCATTCGCTATTCAACAGCGGCCGTAGCGCCGTTTGTTTCTAAAATTGCCATAACAACATGCGGTGACGGAGGAAGGTTCTGTCCCGTTGTTATGGCAACATAGATAAACACATCTCAGCGCTGCGATCCGCCTTAAATCGCATAATTTCCTGTCAGGAAATAACACAATTTTTAGTCACAGTACTGCCCACAGACTCCTAGGAAATGATGACACATCATTTCCCAGAAGCACAGGCGAGGGAGGAAGTGACGAGAAGCGCCACAAACCAGGAAGTGGCAGGTTAGGAGGACTACATAGCAACAGGGGGATTCTGGTAAGTATAAAATGTTTTCCTCCAAATGTTTTTTTTTTATAGGTTTAGAGGAGGCTGGTTATTTAAAAAAAATTCAGGGTGGAACTCCGCTTTAACAGATTTCATTCAAGTAAATGTAAATCTCATTTGGGAAATTACACTCTTGCAAAATGGAATGTTAAAAGCAAATGCAATTTTGAAGTCCTTTCGAACAACATTTGACAAGTCATCGAATGTACTAATGAGAATTGTTTGTAAGAATCTTGCCATGAACATTAATTCAGAGAAAAAAAATACAGCCAGCTTTGCCATAAGGAACACTGAGGTGCAGAACTTTTTAGCAAATGCTGGTTTGTAATGGCGCATACACACGATCGTTTTTTGGGTTCTAAAAAAATACCTTTTCAGGCTCTAGAAAAAAACGATTTTTTTTTTCAACTTGATCATTAAAACGGCCTTGCCTACACATGATTGTGAAATAAAAATGCTCTAGCAAAGCGCGGTGATGTAACACACATACGACGGCACTATAAAGGGGAAGTTCCATGCGGATGATGCCACCCTTTGGGCTGCTTTAACTGATTTTGTGTTAATAATAGACGATTCACGCTATTCTGTCTGTTACAGCGTGATGAATGTGCTTACTCCATTACGAACAGTAGTTTTACCAGAACGAGCACTCCCGTCTCATAACTTGCTTCTGAGCATGTGCGGATTTTTCACGTCGTTGAAGCCCACACACGACCATTTTTTACGACCACCCGAAAAACTACAACATTAAAAACGTTGTTAAAAAATAGAGCATGTTCGAATTTTTTTTGCCAAATTTTTAGATCCCAAAAAATGCTCTGAAGCCCACACACAATCGTTTTTAATGACATTAAAAAAAATGTAATTTTTTAGAACCCAAAAATGATTGTGTGTACGCGGCATAACAAAGATTAGCAAGGTCTACATTTTATCTCCTACTCACGTAATCGATTTAGTCATGCCTTGTGGAAGTGGTTTAAAGTTTTTGGCCCAATATCAAACCTTAAAAAATGCAGCCATGTGCTGAGAAGTAGGTCATGCAGCCAATACTAGTAAAACACATCATTTATGATCTTCGGGGGCAGAAAGCATTGGCCCAGATTCACAGAGCAATTACGCCTGTCTAACTGGTGTTAGACAGGAGTAATTTCAAATTTTGCGCGCCGTATCACTAGTTTGAATCCTCAAACCATGATACGGCGGCTTCGGGCTTCGATCCGAGAGGCTTACGTCTTCGTAAGCCTTCGGATCTACGCTGCGATATTTTTGCGGCCGCTGGGAGGAGTCCGCGTCGTTTTCATGCGTCGGGATATGCAAATGTGTTTTTACGGCGATCCACGAAGATACGAGCGGTCTTCGCAATCGCTTTCGTCTATTTTTTTCTACGTACTGTTAGACCAGCTTTTTGCTGGTCTAACGGTGCGTAGCCCATGTTAAGTATGGCCGTCGTTCCCGCATCAAATTTAAATTTTTTTTTTCTTTTACGTAACTCGTTCGGGAATAGGAATGTCCGTAAACGACGCTACTCAAGAAAAAATGACGTAACGACGTGATTTCACGCAATGCACGGCGGGAAATTTCTGAACGGAGCATGCGCAGTTCGATCGCCGCGGGAACGCGCCTATTTTAAATGCTTCACGCCCCCTACTCGCGTAGATGGCTTGCGCCGGGAGAAATACACTACGCCGCCGTCGTTTACTGGACAAAATCTACCGGGATTCCACGTAGAGCCAGGTAAAATACGGCGGCGTAGTGTATTTCTGATACTCTACGCGAATCTAATTGTATCTGAATCTGGGCCATTGTTTCTACCTGACATAAACTGTGAGCATCAGCATGTAAATGATTGCAATGAGTTGTATATTTTTATTTATATAAATCATTAAAAACTCCTGACTTAACTTGATTTTAAGTGATACAAGCATAACAAATCAAACAGTTTATGTTAAAGCGGAGTTCCAACCACAATTATCATTTTTTAAATGTATCTCCTTTCACCATGCGTTTTTATAATATAAATACGGTCACTTACTATTTTACAATCCGCCGCTGCTCTGCATAGTTATTAAAAAAAGATAGTTTATAAAACTATGTCTACATCGTTGTCATTTTGCTTGTGGGCATTGTGAAACCTACAAGCACTTACTTCCTGGAATTCTTGGATGGGGAGTAATAATTGGACAGTGCACTGCATCCTGGGAAATGATGACACACATTTCCCAGGAGCATTAGAGGGAGATGATGTCAGAATCCTAGGTGATTTCAAAACCAGATGTCGTGGGACCGCATAGCAACAGGCATTTCCAGATGAGTAAAAAAATTTTTTTTTTAATTTTTTTCTTTTTTAGGTCTAATGAGCACAATAATAAAAAAAAAAAAAATTGGGATGTAAACTCCACTTTAGGAAGACATTTACCTATAGTATGATTTATTTAATTTCAGATAAGAAGCTTAAAGTGATATTAAAGTCTTTTTATATTTTTTAACCGCTTGCCGCCCGGCGCACGTCTGCAGAATGGTACGGGCAGGCAGAAGGACGTATATATATATATATATATATATATATATACGTCCCCTTTGGGCCCCTTTCACACTGGGGCGTTTTTCAAGTGTTATTCAAGTGTTTTTCGAGCGTTATTCGAACGTTATTCGAGCAATTTTCGAGCACTATTTAAGAGTTATTTAAGCGTTATTCGAGGAAAGCCTCATCTGCAATCCCAATGTGCTGGTTAAGCACCACTAAGACCCTGGCGTTTTAGGGCGTTTTTGCAGTGCCTCAGTGTGAAGGGGTAAGGCGTTTTTAAGCTGCTCCAAAGATGCTGCTTGCAGGTCTCAGTGTGAAAGGGTCAATTGAGATGCATGGAGAGCGTTTATGAGCGCTTTAATAGTGCTATTTTAAATGCTAAAACGCTGTAAAAAACATTTCAGTGTGAAAGGAGTCTTAAGAAGTCTTAAGAAGCGGTTGTTGTCAACCGTGATCTCCGTGAGCCTGCCCGTGGACTCGATCGCTGCGGGCCTACCCGCAATAGTCTCACAGAGAGATAGAATGGGGAGATGTTAGTGTAAACACAACATCTCCCCGTTCTGCCTAGTGACACTGTCACTGATCGTGTTCCCTGTCATTGGGAACAACGATCAGTGACGTGTCACAGCAAGCTACACCCCCCTACAGTAAGAATCGCTCCCTAGGGAACACTTAACCCCTACAGCGCCACCTACTGGTTAACCCCTTCACTGCCAGTGTCTTTTTTTACAGTAATCAGTGCATTTTTATAGCACTGATCGCTGTAAAAATAACAATGGTCCCAAAAATGTGTCAAAGGTGTCCGATGTATCCACCATAATGTCGCAGTCATGATAAAAATTGCTGATCGCCACCATTACTAGTAAAAAAAAAAATATTAATAAAAATGCTATAAAACTATCCCCTATTTTGTAGACGCTATAACTTTTGCGTAAACCAATCAATAAATGCTTATTGCATTTTTTTTACCAAAAATATGTAGTAGAATACGTATCGGCCTAAACTGAGGAAAAAAAAATGTTTTTTTTTATATATTTTTGGGGGATATATATTATAGCAAAAAGTAAAAAATATTGAATTTTTTTCAAAATTGTCGCTTTATTTTTGTTAATAGCGCAAAAAATAAAAACCGCAGAGGTGATCAAATACGACCAAAAGAAAGCTCTATTTGTGGGAAAAAAAGGACATCAATTTTGTTTGTGAGCCATGTCGCACGACCGCGCAATTGTCAGTTAAATCAACGCAGTGCAGAATCGCAAAAAGTGGCCCGGTCATTTAGTAACAAAATGGTACAGGGCTAAAGTGGTTAAACCTGCTCTGTGCAGTAGTTTGCACAGAGTAGACCTGATCCTCCTATTCTCAGGTCCCCCGCAAACATTCCTGGCCCCTCCCTCCCAATTCATTCAGTTTAAAAAATAAATGAAAGGCAAAACATTTTTGTATTGATATAAAAAAATTATAAATACCTTTTTTTCCCTTTTTTTTTAAAGTGATCACATTCCCTTTCTCAGTTGCATAAAAGCTGGGGGGAGGAGAAGCAGCAGTACACTGAGCTTCCTAGTGACAGGCTCTGCGTGGGGGTAGGGGTGTCAGGACAAGTCTATTTATTGTAGGCATAGAATGCATGAAGGGGCTGCTCTGTGCAAAACCACTGCACAGAGCAGGTAAGTATAACATGTTAGTTTTTTTTTTCTTTTTTTTAAAATAACAATCAGTTTGATTCAGCATATTTTCCCCAGCTCTGGCATTACTTTTATAACTTGGTTAGGTAGTGAACTATTTAGTTAGTTAGTTATTTAGATTGATACTAAAGTTAAGAATATTAAGGTTAACTAGTCACCTACTGGGGTACAAGACAGTTAGCCAAGACTAGAGGGACACAGAAAATAAATCGGTGCCGTTTTAATTTTATAACCTAATAAAGGTGATCTATGAGAAAAGATATGAATTCTATTACTATCAATGCAAGCTTTCATTGTTCAATTATTGTAACAAAGGGTGTTATTTACAAAAGGCAAATCTACTTTGCACTACATGTGCAAACCACAAGTGCAAAGTGCACTTAAAATTGCACTGAAAGTGCACTTGGAAGTGCAGTCGCTGTAAATCTGAGGGGTAGATCTGAAACGAGGCAATGTGCCAATTTCAACATGGGCATGGACATCAGTTCTCCACATCCATAGGCGTGCGCACAGGGTGTGCCAGGTGTGCCCAGGCACATCCTAATCACCCTGTGCAGCCCATATTCCCCCTACTGCCCTGGTTCCCTCCTCCCTTTTTCCCCCACAGCGCTTCTGGCTTCCCTAATCTCCTTTCCCTCCAGCTGTTGCTGCAGGGATGTTTTAGGATGAGTGGGGAAAGGAGTCGGTAAATATGTAACTTACCGTCCCCTTCCCTTTCATCGTGAGAAATCGGTACTATGTGTTTGATCTTTGGGGTGAACACTCTAATGCAATAGGCTGTGTACACCTATGTCCACATGTGATCTCATCTGGAATTCTGGACAAAACTTTATCATAAATAGAAGCCCTCTTGTTTTACATGTTTTTGTTCAGGTAGTGGGAGGGCAACAGGGAGTACACCAATGTATCATAGGATTGACAACTGTTATTGTACTTGCTTGGATTTTACCTAGCCTGATTGTTTAGTGTTTTGGGCCAGGTCAGATTAGTAAATTGTCATCTAATGTGTATGGTAACCGTTACCTCTACATACACTATATTACCAAAAGTATTGGGACGCCTGCCTTTACATGCACATGAACTTTAATTATGTCTTAGTTTGTAGGGCTCAACATTGAGTTAGCCCACCCTTTGCAGCTATAACAGCTTCAACTTTTCTGGGAAGGCTGTCCACAAGGGTTCGGAGTGTTTCTATGGGAATGTTTGACCATTCTTCCAAAAGCGCATTTGTGAGGTCAGGCACTGATGTTGGACGAGAAGTCCTGGCTCACAGTATCCACTCTATTTCATCCCAAAGGTGTTCTATCGGGTTAAAGTCAGGACCCTGTGCAGGCCAGTTAAGTTCCTCCACCCCAAACTCACTCATCCATGTCTTTATGGACCTTGCTTTCTCCACAGTCATGTTGGAACAAAAAGAGGCCATCCCCAAAGTGTTCCCACAAAGTTGGGAGCATGAAGTTGTCCAAAATATCTTGGTATGCTGACGCCTTAAGAGTTCCCTTCACTGGTACTAAGGGGCCAAGCTCAACCCCTGAAAAACAAACCCACACCATATTCCCCCCTCCACCAACTGATTTGAACCAGTGCACAAAGCAAGGTCCATAAAGACATGGATGAGTGAGTTTGGGGTGGAGGATCTTGACTGGCCTGCACCTCAACCTGACCTCAACCCGTTAGAGCACCTTAGAGATTAATTAGGGTGGAGACTGTGAGTCAGGCCTTCTTGTCCAACATCAGTGCCTGACCTCACAAACGCACTTCTGGAAGAATGGTCAAACATTCCCATAAACACACTCCTAAACCTTGTGGACAGCCTTTCCTAGAAGAGCTAAAGCTGTTATAGCTGCAAAGGGAGGGCGAACTCAATACTGAACCCTACGGACTCAAACTGGGATGCCATTAAAGTTCATGTGCGTGTAAATGCAGGCGTCCCAATACTTTTCATAATATAGCGTATAATTGTAGTGTATCTATTGTAACTACAGTACAACTTTAAAGCGGATCTCCACCCTAAAGTGAAGATCCGCTGATCCGAACACTCCCCCCCTCCGGTGTCACAATTGACACCTTTCAGGGGGGAGGGGGGTGCAGATAGACAGGTATCTGCACCCACTTCCGGCCCAGCATTCACGGGCAAAAGACGGGCATTGCATCACATCCCGTCCGTCCCCCGTTGTGTGCTGGGAACACTCAGCTCCCAGCACACAGCTGGAGCCAATCGGCGGGCGCAGCGCGACTCGCGCATGCGCCGTAGGGAACCGGGCAGTGAAGCCGCAGCACTTCACTTCCTGGTTCCCTCACCGTGGATGGAGCGGGGAACAGCAGAGAGACGAGCGATCGCTCATCCTCTGCTGCGGACGGCGCTGGACTCCAGGACAGTTAAGTGTCCTAATATTAAAAGTCAGCAGCTGCAGTATTTGTTGCTGCTGGCTTTTAATATTTTTTTGTTTTGTGAACCATCCGCTTTAAGCTGAATTATGGTGCTTCCTCACTCTTGGAAAAGAAAAAAAGGAACAGCGCTCTCTGCACGGACAACGCAATCCATACACCAGGTCCACTCACAGATGCTGAAGCTTGATGTGTCCCAACACACTTGAATGCAACAGTAGTAAGAAGAGCTGTCAAGACTGTAATCCAGGGGTGCCCAACCTTTTGAAGAGCGAGGGCCACTTAAGCAACTTGGTAACCAGTCGAGGGCCACAATGAGCAGAGTGGGCAGATGACAGGTCACGGCTACTCTATAGGCCCTCCTATCCGCCCAGATGAAAGGGGACAAATTCCCTTTTGTTTTTCGGATTGGAGGTAGGCAAGCGTAAACAGACATCTGTCGCTCTATAGAGGTGAATTAAGGGTCCCATTTGGTCGGGCCGATTGTGTGCACCTGTGTCTATCCTGCGGGTTAGCTGAACTTTGCCATAGACTCCGCCTGTGGCAAAAGCCGGCACTGTAGAGGAAACATCAGCTTATGGGACTCTGCTCCGCAGCCGCTTTATTCCTCTACCACCAGCTTCATTAACAACACTGATGCTGTGGTATGGCGGGTCGGCAACCTGTGATCTGGGCTTGCCAACCCTCCATTCCAGAGAAGGAGGTCGCGGGCCACATCAGAGGGCTCCGCGGGCCACATGTGGCCCCCCGGGCCATTGGTTGGCCACCCCTGCTGTAATCCTTGAAGTGTTATTTATTGGTACGTCAGAGTGTCAATAAAACAATAATGAATTAGCATTATTGTTTTATTGTCATTCTGATGTACCAAGATACGACACTTCAAGGATTACAATCTTGCGGGCTCTTCTTACTACTGCTGCTTCCTCACTCTTACATATGGAAAAAAAAACATAATTTCTTTAGCAATGGCACTTCTTAGGATAGAGAGATATGTTCAATTGAGATAGTGTAAAGATCCAAGTCCTCCCAACATTTTATAAGGATAGCACTTATTGCTAAAGATAAAAGTTGAGATGGCTTGCTCTTAATACTGTACAAAAGCATGTTTGGCACAGATGAGGTTGGAGTAAAATCTCTTGGCAGACCAGTTACACACAAGTATATTGGACATTATGTAATATTTTTCATTCACTGTATAAATAATACACCAGGTGTTCTGCTATTGAGAGGATCGTACAATGAAAGAAAGGATTGTCAGACACAAACAAATCAAATGTATTTGTTTTTATATTGACAGTTATTATCACAGCAGATTATGAGGCAACAAATATCATGAGAGAAATATGTGGGCTGCTATTGGTGGCTTCCTTCGGAAAATGATATTTTCTTGGTCATATCTAACAGAACTGTTGCCAGTCTATGGACAGCCAAGTATTTTTATATTTCTATCACATGGTAAATAAGCTTGAAATAAAATCCCCATTGACCTCTGTAGTTGCAGGTATTGTGGAGCAATGCATCATTTAACTGGCTCCCGACCGCCCACCGTCATATTACTGCGGGACAGTGGCTCGGTCTCACGGGAGCACGTAGTTCTACGTCCTCTCCTTTTCGGCCACTAGGGGACGCGCATGCCCCCGAGTCCCGCGCGCGTGCCCGGTGGGTACGATAGCCGCCGGGCACCCGTGATTGCTCGTTACAGAGTGGGGAACGGGAGGTATGTGTGTAAACACATACCTCTCGTTCCTGTCAGCGGGGGAAACGCTGATTTTCTGTTCATACAATGTATGAACAGATCAGTGATTTCCCCTAGTGAGTCCACCCCCCCATACAGTTAGAACACAAATAGGAACACACTTAACCCCTTCCCTGCCCCCTAGTGTTAACCCCTTCACTGCCAGTGGCATTTTTATAGTAATCCAATGCATTTTTATAGCATTGATCGCTATAAAAATGCCAATGGTCCCAAAAATGTGTCAAAAGTGTCCGATGTGTCCGCCATAATATCGCAGTACCGAAAAAAAATGCTGATCGCCGCCATTACTAGTAAAAAAAAAAATATTAATAAAAATGCCATAAAACTACCCCCTTTTTTGTAAACGCTATAAATTTTGCGCCAACCAATCAATAAACGCTAATTGCGATTTTTTTTTAATGAAAAATATGTAGAAGAATACGTATCGGCCTAAACTGAGGAAAAAAATGTTTTTTTATATCTTTTTTGGGGATATTTATTATAGCAAAATGTAAAAAATCTTGCATTTTTTTCAAAATAGTCGCTCTATTTTTGTTTATAGCGCAAAAAATAAAAACCACAGAGATGATCAAATACCACCAAAAGAAAGCTCTATTTGTGGGAAAAAAATTACGCCAATTTTGTTTGGGAGCCACGTCGCACGACCGCGCAATTGTCAGTTAAAGCGACGCAGTGCCGAATCACAAAAAGTGCTCTGGTCTTTGGACAGCAATATGGTCCGGGGCTAAAGTGGTTAAAGAGAAAGTAAACCCCAATTTTTTTTCCTGTAAAAAAAGAAAAACCCTGCAAGAAAAGGCATAATGAGCTAGTATGCATAGCATACTAGCTCATTATGTGGCACTTACCTGAGATCGAAGCCCCCAAAGCGCTCCTCGTTCCCCTCCGCTGCCATGTCCCCTCGGAGCATCTTCCTTGTATCGCTGCTCCGGCACTGTAACTAGAACATGTTTTAAAATTTTCCTATGGATAAAAAAAATTATAGAAAAAAACGATCGTCTGTGTGGAAGTCCATCGATCAAAAATCCAAGCATGCTCAGAATCAAATCGACGCATGCTCGGAAGCATTGAACTTCATTTTTCTCAGCACGTTGTAGTGTTTTACATCACTGCATTTGGACACAGTCGGATTTTTGACCGATGGTGTGTAGACAAGACTGATGAAAGTCAGCTTTATCGGATAACCGACGAAAAAATCCATCGGATTAGATTCCATCAGATATCCGATCGTGTGTACAGGGCTTTAATCTAGGCTTACCTGTAAGTGCAAGTTGTCTGGTTGGGTTTGCAACCACTTTGATCTTCACAGTAATAGCATTAAAGTAATTTCAGCTGGTCAGCTCAACCTGCTTCCCCTCCCAGTAGTTACTTGGCCTCCTTAAAGGATCACTAAAGGAAACTTTTTTTTTTAACTAAATAGCTTCCTTTACCTTAATGCAGTACTATTTTCATGTTCTCATTGTTCGTTTTTGTTTTGAAGTAGCTGTAATACTTCTCTGATCTCCACACTTCCTGGTTGTCTGGCTCCTTATGAAAAAACCCATGGCAGATTTTCACTGTGGTCTAAGCTGTGTGTCTAAAACTCCTCAGAACCAATCAGATTATTTTAAAAACACTGCCCTGGATTTGTTTGTTTTAAAACGAAAGTGAAACTAGAGGCACATTATATGATTGATTTTAATCTATTTTTAATCATTTTTAAAATAAATCAGTTAACTTTTTTGTCTCTATACCCTGTAGACCTCTTTCACATTTATACGACTTGACTCACGATTTTGTACTGCAAAATCGTATGACAAGTCATTCTCCATGATTTTCAATGAACACCATTCATACTGGCATGACTTTAAGTAGTGCCGACTTCAAAGTAGTCCCTGCACTACTTTGGTCCGATTTTGATGCCACTTACACAGGCATTCATTGAAATCGCGGCCGCCGGGCACATCCTGTACTACTGCCCAGCCGTGTGTCATGGGCGCGCTCCTGTGACCTGGTCCGAAGCTCCAGACAGGGACCGCGGAACTCTCGGACCCGATCACCGCTGGTGTGCGGCGATCGGTCCCCGGAGCTGAAGAACGGGGAGAGCTTCCCCGTGCTTCACTGTGGCGGCAGCATCGATCACGTCATCCCTTTTATAGGGGGGACGCGATCGATGAGGTCAGACCTACAGCCACACCCACCTACAGTTGTAAACACACAGGGAACTCATAACCCCTACAGCGCCCCCTGTGGTTAACTCCCAAACTGCAACTGTCATTTCCACAGTAAACAATGCAATTTAAATGCATTTTTTGCTATGAAAATGACAATTGTCCCAAAAATGTGTCAAAATTGTCCGAAGTGTCCGCTAATAATGTCGCAGTCACTAAAAAAATCCATCTCCACCCTTCCTGGTTGTCTGTGTGATTACTGTGTGTCTAAAACACCTCAGCATCAATCAGTTTAGTTTTCCAAACCATCACTGCCCTGTATTGGCTCTGTGGCTCTGTACAGCACAGGCAGGAAACAACATGCAAAAACGAAACTAGAAACTGCAGGTACATTATATGATTGATTTTTATCATTTTTAAAAGGAATCAGTTAACTATTATGTATCTATACCCTGTAAACAGTAATTTCAGCAAATTTATTTATTTATTTACAACTCCTTTAATAAAGATTGATGACAATGTTTTTATATAAGGAAAGAGTTGAAGCTGGTATAGCTGCAAAGGGTGGGCCAACTCAATACTGAACCCTACAGAGTAAGACTGGGATGCCATTAAAGTTCATGTACACATAAAGTCAGACAGTCACATAAAGTCAGACATCCCAATAATACTTTTGGCAGTATAGTGTGTATTTATATATAGATATTACTCTCTCTCTCTCTCTCTCTCTCTCTCTCTCTCTCTCTCTCTCTATATATATATATATATATATATATATATACACACACAGTACAGACCAAAAGTTTGGACACAACTTCTCATTCAAAAAGTTTTCTCATCAAAACTCCTCTAGAACAACTGTTAAGAGGAGGCTGTGTGAATCAGGCCATCATGGTAGAATATCTGCTAGGAAACCACTGCTAAAGAAAGGCAACAAGTAGAAGAGACTTGTTTGGCCTAAAGAACACAAGGAATGGACATTAGACCAGTGGAAATCTGTGCTTTGGTCTGATGAGTCCAAATTTGAGATCTTTGGTTCCAACCACCGTGTCTTTGTGCGACGCAGAAAAGGTGAACGAATGGACTCTACATGCCTGGTTCCCACCGTGAAGCATGGAGGAGGAGGTGTGATGGTGTGGGGGTGCTTTGCTGGTGACACTGTTGGGGATTTATTCAAAATTGAAGGCATACTGAACCAGCATGGCTACCACAGCATCTTGCAGCGGCATGCTATTCCATCCGGTTTGCGTTTAGTTGGACCATCATTCATTTTTCAACAGGATAATGACCCCAAACACACCTCCAGGCTGTGTAAGGGCTATTTGACCAAGAAGGAGAGTGATGGGGTGCTGCACCAGATGACCTGGCCTCCACAGACACCGGACCTGAACCCAATCGAGATGGTTTGGGGTGAGCTGGACCGCAGAGTGAAGGCAAAAGGGCCAACAAGTGCTAAGCATCTCTGGGAACTCCTTCAAGACTGTTGGAAGACCATTTCAGGTGAACCTAGAATATTACATATTTTCAGTGGTTTCACACTGTTTTGTTATGTATATAATTCCACATGTGTTAATTCATAGTTTTGATGCCTTCAGTGTGAATCTACAATTTTCATAGTCATGAAAATAAAGAAAACTCTTTGAATGAGAAGGTGTGTCCAAACTTTTGGTCTGTACTGTAGATTATATATAGATATAGATATAGATAGAGATATATAGATATATATCCATATTTTTCGCTCTATAAGACGCACCTGACCATAAGACGCACCTAGATTTTAGAGGAGGAAAACAAGAAAAAAATATATTTTGAACCAAATGGTGTACTAAAATATTTACCATGAAATGCAGCCTGACCATTGCCATTATTGCAGCCTGACCTGTGCCATCGCATGGGGTAACAGTAAAAAGAATTTAAGTAACCATCAACCAATCAGAAAAAGCAGGAAAAAAAATATTAATCTCACCCCCAGACTGGTAGGATGTCACAAATCCCGCCAAAACAGCTCAAATAATCCAAATTCACAGGAGGGAATAGTAAAATGACATGCTGTTTAGTGCCTTTATAGTACCGTACCTTTCTATTATCAAAATGGCGTGGTCCCCAATCATCGTGGGGACGGACCAGCTGTTGGGAAGCATCTGTTCTAGATCAGTGCAGGGATTGGAAGCGGTGGGTGGGTGGAGATTGTGGCAGCAATCGCAGGCCGCGTTTCCACAATGCAGCGGCAGTATCCAAAGGCAACCAGGAACGCTGTAGTGTCGGAGGGCGCTGTGGCGTGAACGACGTGTGACGGTAGACGTTTTTGCTATGATGCTAGGCTTACAATATCCACCGCCGGCCGCACATGCGCGTTGTGCCGGCGGTAGCCAAGTCACGAGGGACGCTGCTGGGCTGGGCAGTGGCTGGGGGATTGCCAGAGGTGGCGGGGGGTGTTGCCAGAGGCGGCGGGGGGAGGTGCCTCATGTACATTCGGATCATAAGACGCAGGGACATTTTTCACCATATTTTTGGGGGGAAAAAGTGCGTCTTATGGTCCGAAAAATACGGTATATATAGATATATAAATATATATCTATAGATATATAGATATATATATACACATACATAACTTTTTTTTTTTATGGTTGAGTTTAAAAAATAAAAGAGGAATTAAAGCATTAAAAGAGGAGATTAAAGCACATTTATAAGTCAATTGAATAGAAAATAATTATCGAATAATTGGCAAACAATTAGCAAATATTTTCATTTGCTCCTTTTTAAATGGGCCCTATTATGACCATTTTTTTGAGCTTTGAAATAATTTTCTTTCCTTTTTAGTTTATTGTTATAAAATATTTTTGTTTCTTTTAAAGCGATCTCAGAGATGCCAGTGGTTTATTCATAGGCAAAGTAAATACAACAGTGTAATCCTTAAGTACAGAAGTTGTGCAAGGCGTATTGATTGATTGGATTTGAAATGATCTTTCATAAAGACTGGTGCCAACTGTTCTAAAATACATCGGCTTCAAACTCCCCACCCTGTTTTTTGAACTATTATTGCCAGAGATTTCTATTGCTTGGATGCAGAATATTTCCCTGAAACCCAATCCTCCTCAAGTACTTAGGATAGGACATTCACTGACGGGCAGAAATATGATATTTTAATGCTGCTTTTAGACATGTCTTTCTATATCTTGGTGGTGGGATCTCAGTAACATGGCAGTGTGACTTAACTTGATTGTTTTTTAATTTTGCTTTGTGGTGCATTAACACACAGTATGCTGCTCATTTCAATGGGCTCCATAATAATGGGCATCAAAAATGCACCATACACTATTGTTAGCAATGCAACACACCACAACATATGATATAGAGTTACTGGGCCAGATTCTTATAGAATTTCGCTTGCGTATCGTAAGCCATTTACACTACGCCGCCGCATCGTACTAGAGCAAGTGCCGTATTCTCTAACCATTTGCTCCGTAGTTTGCGTTGGCGTAGCGAAAATGGCCCAGCGCAAGCCCGTGTAATTCAAATGGGGCGGCTTGTATTTAAATTAAGCGCGCCCCCGCATCGAACGAACTGCGCATGCGCCGGCCGGGGAAATAGCCCAGTGCGCATGCTCCAGCTCACGTCGGAAAGCGTCGGTGAAACCGACGTCAAAACGACGTGATCGTCACTTACGCAATGCCCTATTCGCGAACGAGTTAGTAAAACGACGTAAGCGACGGAAAAAGCCGATGCTGACCCGACGCCATACTTAACATGGCATCCGACGGCACCCGACGGCATCCGACGGGACTTCGTAAGGTTACTCCTCATAGAAACAGGGGTAACCTTACGCGGACGGAAACGACGTACGCGACGACGGGGCGGTGTAAAAGCGATTGGGAATCGGCATACGAGCCTCATTTGCATATGCAAATGAAAAAACAACGTAAAGGCCACCTAGTGGCCGGAGTTGTCATTACAACTACGATCCGCAAGTGTAATGGTATTACACTTGTCGGATGTTGAAGCGTATCTATGCCAAAGTGATGCTAAGCATCACTCGCATAGATACGAGGCAAAAAAAACGGCGATACGACGGGGTATCTGAGATACTCCGTCGTATCACTGCTGAGAATCTGGCCCACTGTGTGTTGCTTTGCACTGCAACACAGGTTTATGGGGAAAGGTGCATTGGGGTGGCGTTTAGAATAAATACTGCAGTAAACCAATACACATAATATAATGCAAATGTATGAGTCCAGCTAAAGCTTTATTAAAATGATTTAACCAGTGGCGGCTGGTGCTCAAAAAAAAAAAAACATAAATTACAGCCTCACTGTGCCATCAATTGCAGCCACTGTGCCCATCAAATGAAGCCACTGTGCCCCATAAAAAGAAGCCACTGTGCCATCAAACGCAGCCCCTGTGCCATCAATTAGAGCCACTGTGCCATCAATTGCAGCCACTGTGCCCATCAAATGCAGCCACTGTGCCCATTAAATGCAGCACCTGTGCCCATCATATGTAGCCTCTGTGCCCATCATATGTAGCCTCTGTGCCCATCATATGTAGCATGTGTGCCCATCATATGTAGCCTGTGTGCCAATGATATGTAGCCTGTGTGCCCATCATATGCAGCCCGTGTGCGCTCGCTCACGCTGACCGGCACGCACTTACCCCATCCTTGTGGCGGGTAATGGCGACGAGCTGTGGGACATGCAACAGGTGACGGCAGCGAGCTCCTGTGTTCTCCATGGTTCTCTGGTATCCCAGTCTTCTATTCCTGTAGGCGACTAATCAGGACGTCTGTGCCTTCGCCAATCAGGTGATGAGCATTAGATCTGCACCTCCTGATTGGCTGAGAGGCGGTTTAGTGTTGCCAAAGCAAATATTAATCTGCTTTGCTAGCTCACCTGTGAATGCATGAATCTATCAATTCTACACAGAGGGCTTGGCTGGAGAGAGGGGGCGACATCTGTGCGCCCTCATGGATGCACTGCCACTGGTTCTAACAATAATATATACTGTATACTAAGAGGTCTTTATATTCTAAAGCCCTGTACATATTTATGTGGGTTTTGTGCATGTTAAAAGTGTGCGTGTAAAAACAAAACATATAAAGAAGTCAATACCATTACAGTAAGGGCTCTTTCACACTGGATGAATCCGTGATGATCCACCTGTGAACCTCCGCTTGCTCAGTGGGGATTGCTCCGTTGATCCCCACTGAGCCGCTGGATGACAGGGCGGTCCCCGCACACTGTGCAGGGACCACCCTGTCAGATCTCCGCTCTCCCCTATGGGGGGATCGGATGAACACGGTCCGTTTGTCCATGTACATCCGATCCGATCAGCAGATGGATGGAAAAATAGGGTTTTCCTCCGTCTGCAGAATCGGAGGATTGCGGAACCGGGTGAGATCTCATTGGGACCAATGCATGTCCCTTTTTCATCCATTCACTGTGTGAAAGAGCCCTTAATGGTACTGTTCACAACGGTGCATTGTCCTCCTGCAGTTCCACAGTCATTGGTGGGAATAACGCAAATGTCATATATTTTGTGTGAAGTAGGGAAGCACCAATACGATTTTTTTTTCTTTACGAGTACCAATACTTTTTTTTTAGTACTCATCGATACCAATTACCAATACCTACCGCAACTGTTTTGTTTGCACTTCAGCTGTCAGCAATGGTACAAAGCGTTGAAAAGTTATGTACAAATGAAATACATTTATTTATTTATTTTCATTTCGCACTTTTTTCAATGTGAAACGTGTAAATATATGTTAAAGGTATAAAAATATTAATGAACAAAGCAAAAAAAAAAGTAACAATTCTTAATAGTTTATTAAATGGAAGTGAACAAAAAAAAATCAGCTGGAAAATAATTAAATGGAGAAGGAGAATAAGGTGTTAATTAACCACTTCAGCTTCGGAAGGTTTACTCCCCCTTCATGACCAGACCATTTTTTGCAATACGGCACTGCGTTACTTTACCTGAGTACGAGTAACGATACTTATTTTTAGTACTCGCCAATTCCAATTGCCAGGACCTACCGCAACTGTTTTGTTTGCACTTCAGCTGTCAGCAATGGCACAAAGCATTGAAACGTTATTTACAAATGAAATATATTTATTTATTTTTTTCATTCAGGAGAATAAGGAGTTAATTAACCAAAAACAAGAAAAAAAATTATCTGGAACACACACCGTGGCCCACCTCCATCCCGGGTTATGCATATAAAGACAAAAAAGAGTGGTCAAGGGACTTTAAATGAGGTGGGTCACAGACTAAGCACAACAAGAATACAATTGATCATTTATTATAAATTCAGGATATACAAAAATACGTAAAAAAATATGCAATATATCTATGAAAAAAATCGTATAAACATTAGCAGTAAAAAGATCCACCGGGTGCGGGATCAATTCACGGCCCTCCACCTGTGGCGTCTGCATGACATTGGCGGCATCCTCCCACCGCTTTGGGTATATATCAGTCTGGATTAGTCATGATCTCCATTTGCACATTGCTCCTTGTGTGGATTATATTCAGCGCCTGTTACCTATTCACAGGTATCACCCTGCAAAGCTGTTGGTTCTTTTCTCCCTTTTTGCTTGTTAGTTTCACATTTGTTTTGTTTGTTTTTTCCCCTCCTCAATCTTTCCACTTAGCTTAAGGTCCCTTTCACACTTGTACGACTTCTAAGTCGCGCGATTTTACCGCGATTTTGCCGCGATTGTCGGCCGCAATCTTACCGCGATTAGAGGCCGCAATTTCAATGAATGCCTGTGTAAGTGCCATCAAAATCGGACCAAAGTAGTGCAGGGACTACTTTGAAGTCTGCACTACTTAAAGTCGTGCTAGTATGAATGTGTTGATTGAAAATCATGGAGAATGACTTGCCATACGATTTTGCAGTACAAAATCATGAGACAAGTCATTTAAATGTGAAAGGGGCCTTACGCTATTGTGTTTGATATTTAGCTATGGTCTGGTGTTTTCTCTGCACTCTTCATTCCACTATTCATGAGTTTGCATAGGTGTTCACTTTCCACTTTAATTCATCACAAGTATATCTGTAGTTACTGCACTCTATACCAGACCTATTTATTCATAATTTTGTCATGCTATACACTCAACACACATTTTTTCTTCTTAGAATCATCTGGTCTACTGTGTTCATACATCCAAATTACCAAAACTGGGGTCTTGTTCTTTTTTACCTCTCGCTGCTTTCTCCATTGGCCATTTTTTGGTTGCTTAATCCTTACCTCAACTCCATGAGAGACTACATGTCTCGGTGCCTCCATCTCCTCCCCGATGCTGGGTCCATGAATTGAGTTGATGTGTAAGTAGTATAGGCATTTATTTATTTATCTATTCATCTATTTTTTATTTATTTATCTACTATTCATCTATTTTTTACTTATTTAACCACTTAAGGACCCCCGCATGTACATTTACGTCGGCAGAATGGCACCGACAGGCACATCAACGTATATATACGTTGGTGCCTTGGGGGGGATCGGGGGTCCGATCGGACCCCCCCCCGTACATGCGGCGGTCCGCGCGGCTGCAGGAGCGATCCGACAAGTGGGGGCGGCTATCCGTTTTCATCCGCCCCCTCCGGATCGCTCCCAGCCAATGCGCGCGCCCGCCTGACCTGTCACTTTCTCCTCCTGTGTAAACACAGGAAGGAGGAAGCGACGTGATCTCTCCCTCGGCGTTTGTTTCAAGCGCCGCTGAGGAGAGATCACTACAGAACAAGTAAGTCCTGCACCAACACTACACTACACACACACATTTAACCCCCGCGATCGCCCCCCCCCCCCCCCCCCCCCCCCCTGTCACAGTGTCACTGAATGCAGTAATCATGTATGATTACTGTATTTAGTGTCAGTGTGACAGACAGTGTGACAGTCAGACAGTCAGTAGTGTCAGGGTAGCCCCCCCCCCACCCCCCCAATAAAGTTTTAACCCCCTGATCACTGCCCTAGTTAACCCTTTCACTCCCTATTGCCAGCGTCACTAAGCGATCATTTTTCTGATCGCTGTATTAGTGTCGCTGTTCCCGCTAGGTAGCTAATTTTTTTTTAATGCGATTTTTTTTTTACTAAAGACATGCGGCTAAATAAATTTTGGCCTAAATGTTTGACTAAAATTTAGTTTATTGGTTTTTTATTATAACAAAAAGTAAAAAATATTGATTTTTTTTCAAAAATGTCGCTCTATTTTTGTATATAGCGCAAAAAATAAAAATCGCAGAGGCGATCAAATACCACCAAAAGAAAGCTCTATTTGTGGGAAAAAAAGGACGCGAATTTTGTTTGGGAGCCACGTCGCACGACCGCGCAATTGTCTGTAAAAGCGACGCAGTGCCGAATCGCAAAAACCCCTTGGGTCATTTGCCAGCGTATTGGTCCGGGTCTTAAGTGGTTAATACATTTTTTGTTTTTGTGATTCTTATATATATATATATATATATATATATATATATATATATATATATATATATATAATTTTTTGTTTTTCATAGACTAATTGCTGCATCAAACTCCTGATGAGGGTACCCTAGTGAGATCCATGAAACGCGTAGAGATCCATAGATGCCACAATACATTTATTCATTTACGGATCAATTGTGCATTATGTTGTGATATCTTCATAACTATTATATACGTATAGTGTTTTATTATATATGGATCTTTTTACTGCTAATGTTTATATGACTTTTTGCATAGATATATTACATATTTTTTTACATATTTTTGTATATCATGAATTAATAATAAATTATCAATAGTATCCTAGTTGTGCCTAGTCTGTCACCCATCTCATTTAAAGTCCCATGACCACCCTTTTTTGTCTTTATACCGAGTTAATTAACCACTTCAGCTCCGGAAGGTTTACCCCACTTCATGACCAGGCGTTTTTTTGTAATATGACACTGCGTTATTTTAGCTGACAATTACGCGGGCGTGCGATGCTGTACCCAAATAAAATGTATGTCCTTTTTTTCCCACAAATAGAGTTTTCTTTTGGTGGTATTTGATCACCTCTGTGGTTTAAATTTTTGCGCTATATACAGAAAAAGGGCGACAATTTTGAATAAAAAAAAACAATATTTTTTACTTGCTGCTTTAAAACTAAACAAAAAAAAAATGTAATTCCTTTATTAATTTAGGCCAATATGCTACATATTTCTGGTAAAAAAATCCCAATAGGCATATATTGATTGGTTTGCACAAAAGTTATAGCATCTACAAACTATGGGATATATTTAACCACTTAAGACCCGGACCAAAATGCTGCTAAAGGACCAGACCCCTTTTTGCGATTCGGCACTGCGTTGCTTTAACTGACAATTGTGCGGTCGTGCGACGTCGCTCCCAAACAAAATTGATATCCTTTTTTCCCACAAATATACCTTTCTTTTGGTGGTATTTGATCACCTCTGCGGTTTTTATTTTTTGCGCTATAAACAAAAATAGAGCGCCAATTTTGAAAAAAATTCAATATTTTTTTACTTTTTGATATAATAAATATCCCCCAAAAATCTATAAAAAAAATGTTTTCCTCAGTTTAGGCCGATACGTATTCTTCTACCTATTTTTAGTAAAAAAAATCGCAATAAGAGTTTAATCTGACAGAGCTTGAGCTATTTTGCAAAGAAGAATGGGCAAAAATGTCACTCTCTAGATGTGCAAAGCTGGTAGAGACATCCCCAAAAAGACTTGCAGCTGTAATTGCAGTGAAAGGTGATTCTATAAAGTATTGACTCTTGGAGGCTGAATACAAATGCATGCCACACTTTTCAGATATTTATAAAAAAAAAAAATGAAAACCAATTATCATTTTTCTTCCACTTCCAATTATGTGCCACTTTGTGTTGGTCTATCACATAAAATCCCAATAAAATACATTTACGTTTTTGGTTGTAACATGACAAAATGTGGAAAATGTCAAGGGGTACTATTAATACTTTTTCAAAGCACTGTATGTGACATTCAGCCCAGCCTGTCTGTGTTTGCAACTCCTCTAATTCTGTCAGTGTTTGCCTTTTAGTTCCTTGGGGCTTTTGTGTGGATGCTTTTAGCCAATTCTGTAGGTCTTACTTTCTGCTTACTCCTTTCCTAGGTGACTATTTTCTCTCTCTTATACTCTTTCATTCTCTGTGTTTCTGTTTAGGCCCTGGAATTTCCGCTCTTTGTTTGACACCCTTTAAATGACTTATCTAAGTTTCCTGTCTCACCTTTCACTTCAGTGTTTCTCCATTTGTCTGAGAAACCACATGCCTGATAGTGTGGACCAAAAAGCCTTGCTGTGCCGTAGACAAGATCCTACAAAAAATTGCTTGTACAAATAAAACAGGTTTGCCAACTCCGTACTACTGTTACCACAATAGTAATCAGGGGTAACAGAAATGCCATTTGTGCACCAAAAGGGCATTAAAAAGAAAAAGCTGCAAAGCCAGTACTTTTAGGAGCGTTTTGGATTGGCGTTAATGCGTGTTTAGTCGCATTAGCGTTTAGCAGCGTTTCTCTATCCTCTTCTATTTTCCACTCCAAAATTCAACTGCTACAGCTTCAAAACGCTTGATGCAGCTTAACGCTGTATACAGTGTTAACACGCGCTTGGCCGCGTCAGGTGTTTTTACAGCTATAACGCTGCTGCTCCAAAACGAGCTGGTCCTGGGTTTTTTCTTTGCAGATTGAAAATGTCTATGCCACTAAAAGCTCTTAAAAGCCTATGGGGGTTATTTACTAAAGGCAAATCCACTTTGCACTACAAGTGCAACGTGCACTTGAAATTGCACTGAAAGTGCAGTTGCTGAATATCTGAGGGGTAGATCTGAAATGAGGGGAAGCTCTGCTGATTTTATTATCCAATCATGTGCAAGCTAAAATTCTGTTTTTTATTTCCCTTGCATGTCCCCCTGGGATCTACAGTGACTGCACTTCCAAGTGCACTTTCAGTGCAATTTCAAGTGCACTTTGCACTTGTAGTTTGTACTTGTAGTGAAACGTGGATTTGCCTTTAGTAAATAACGCCCTATGTGTGCATGGACACATAGAATAACATGGAGAGGCGTTTTTAAGCTGTAAGAAAAATGCCTGACACTCATAAAAGTGGCAGGAAAAATGCTCTTAGTGCATGAGCCCTAATATTTGTAAAAAATAAATGTTCTGACACTGCAGAAGTCACATCATTTACTGCTAATGAAGAATATTCTTTGTCCGGCTGATTGCAGTTTGCTGTCCAAGCTTCTTTGACGCCAGATGCTACGCAGGACCATCTCTTCCAATGCTGCAGTGATGACAGCACCATCTGCAAGGTGTTGCACGCTTTGTATTCTGTGAAAAGAATGACAGGATCCTTCACTGTTTCAGTCACTGCTCTCATCCCCACAGCATAGCTCCCAACTGTCCCTGATTTCGAGGGACTGTCCCTGATTTGGAATAAAATCCCTCTGTCCCTCTTACCTCCTCATTTGTCCATTATTTGGGTCTTATCCATGTGGTTGTAAATAAAACACATTTTTTATCTTTCAAAAAGTGTTCCCCAGTGCTAAACCATTCATTACATTTCTAAATTGCTGCATTTGTACATTTTAAAAGTTAATATAAAGCAATAGTAGTGGTAAAAAAAAGGACTTGTGTGTTTAACCACTTACGGACCGCCCGCCTTTGTTATACAGGCCCCTCCCGCTGCTCTCTGGTGCCCTCCACCGCTTACCTGAGCCATTGGCGATCGCATCCTCTTGCCGGCTGGGTGTGGAGACGAGTGAGGGGAAGATGGCCCACACCCGTCTCCATACCACTGTAGGGCGTTAGCAATGTCAAATCCGCCCACTAATCTAAGGGACATTTTTTTTATTGCATTTTAGTGTAGATCTGAAGTCATTTTGACCCCAGATCTCATATTAAGAGGACCTGTCATACTTTTTTTCAATTACAAGGGATATTTACATTTCTTGTAATAAGAATAAAAAAAATTAAACAGTGGCAAAAATAAAAAAGTAAAATAAATAAGAAAAAATATATTTTTTATAAAGCAGCCCTTTCTCACGAACTTGCACGCAGAAGCGAATGCATATGTGAGAAGCGCCTGCATATGAAAAACGGGTTTTCAAACCACACATGTGAGGTATCGCCGCGATCGTTAGAGTAAGAGCAATAATTCTAGCTCTAGACCTCCTCTGTAACTCAAAACATACAAGCTGTAGATTTTTTTAAATGTTGCCTATGGAGATTTTTAAGGTTAAAAGTTTGTCCCCATTCCACAAATGGGTGCAATTTTGAAGTGTCACTTGTTGGGTATCAATTTACTCGACGTAACTTTATCTTTTACAATATATAAAAAGAAATTGGGCTAACTTTACTGTTGTCTTATTTTTTAATAAAAAAATAAAGTTTTTTTTTTTTCAAACAAAGTGTGCTTGTAAGACCGCTGCGCAAATACGGTGCGTAAAAAAGTATTGCAACGACCACCATTTTATTCTCTAGGGTGTTAAAGAAAATATACATTGTTTGGTGGTTCTAAGTAATTTTCTAGCAAAATAATATTTTTTTAACTTGTTAACACCAAATCTTAGAAAGAGGCTTAGGGCTTAAAGGGGTTGTAAAGGTAAAAAAAAAAAATCCCTAAATAGCTTCCTTTACCTTAGTGCAGTCCTCCTTCACTTACCTCATCCTTCGATTTTGCTTTTAAATGTTCTTATTTCTTCTCAGAAATCCTCACTTCCTGTTCCTCTGTCTGTAACTCCACATAGTAATGCAAGGCTTTCTCCCTGTTGTAGAACACCCTGGAAAAGTCTATGGGAAAAATCTAAAGTGCTAATTTTAAAGGCTTATATGAACATGTATCAATGCAAAAAAAGTTTTAAAAAAACGGCCGTTTTTTCGGGAGCAGGGATTTTAATAATGCTTAAAGTGAAACAATAAAAGTGAAATATTCCTTTAAATTTCATACCTAGGGGGGTGTTAAGTATTCCTGTAAAGCAGCGCTTGTTTCCCATGCTTAGAACTGTCCCTGCACAAAGTGTCATCTCTGAAGGATAAAAAGTCATTTAAAATCACTGCTCTCGAAAAAACTGCTGTTTTTAAAACTTTTTTTTGCATTGATTCATGTCCCCAGGGGCAGGACCCGGGTCCCCAAACACTTTTTAGGACAATAACTTGCATATTAGCCTTTAAAATTAGCACATACAGTAGACTTTAATGAGGTTCTAAATTTCACACAAACTTTTGGTGTGTTCGCAAGTTCTGGTGCGAACCGAACGGGGGGGTGTTCGGCTCATCCCTAGCAATGAGTATTGTCCACATCACATAGGAAATGATAAGGACGCCTGAAAAAGGATCCTTCCTTCTGTAAAAATAGAAGAAAGAAGACAAAAAGGGAAGAGTTAATAGAGGTTCGTTGTGAGGGGACAACTCTTCTCAAGGTAGACTGTAATTCTTTCTTGTACAAATTCAATGCTGGAAATAAATACTTGTAATAAAACATAAATTAAAATATTATTTAAAATATATTGTTAATACTGTGCACTAATATACAGTATATATATTCCTATACTTTCATAATTTGTTCTTATTGCAAACATAAATTTTATATACCTTTTAATATAAATATGGTGGCCTTATAAACTATGACCATACCTGTGCCAAACAGCCTGTAGATCTTGTTCTACCTAGAGAAAATTTTAACCATCTGGAAAAATATATTTTAGTGCTACAGTGTTAAACATATAGTTAAAATTTAACTGTAGTGCCTAATTTAATAGAAAAACCAGAGAACTATGAAATAAAAACTAGAACCAAAATGACAAAAATACTACTACTACCACTACTACTAATAGTTTAGGATAGTTTGGGGAAAAAAATACTGTAATCATGCTGAATGCAGGAAAATACCTGCTTTTCCTTCACGGACAATAAAAGCATTTCTCATGTCCTGCATCAATTCAAACAAATTAATGTGCAGTATTTGGTAGACATATGCAATTCGCTTTGTTCCAAATTGAAATTCAGACACATTTTAGTTTTCAGTACATCCAATACATCCGAATTTCCGAATTACAACAGTACCGAATTTAAACTAATCCGAAATAATGAAAAAAAAAAAATCAGGCGAAATTAAAACTTCAATCCATTTAAATAATATTTTAATCAATTTAGAATAGTTTTAGAATTTGAATTGTTTTCAAATAGTTTTCAAATTCGAATTCCAATAGTTTTCAAATTCGAATTTCAATAGATTTTTTTAATTTAATATTGAAAAAATTTCGAATTTGAATCGTTTTCTAATTTCCAAAGAGAATAAAATAAAATAGAAAATAAAGGAATAGAATAGAAAAAATGTATTAGTATAGAAAAGAATATACCAGAAAATAATATAATATAATAGAGTAAAACAGAACAAAATAGCATATAAAATAAAAGAAAACAATACAATAGAATAGAAACAAACAGAATAGAATAAAAAAAAAAACTGAACAAAATAGAAAGAATATAACCATCTTCTGAAATTTGAATTTCAAATTGAATGCATTTTAATTCAAATACATAAGAAAAGAAGATAATTGAAAAGAATAGCATGGACTAGAACAGAATAGAAAGACTATAACCATTTCCCAAAATTCAAATAGGTTCAATTTGAATATGAATAGAATAGAAAAAAAATAGAATAGAATATAAAATAACAGAATAGTATAGAAAAAGGGTAACCATCCTCCAAAATTCAAATTTTAAATAGAAAATAATAGAATAGAACAGAAAAGACTGTAATATAATAGTAAAGAATCAAATAAAAAAAAAACAATAGACAAGAATAAATTTTTGCATAGGTGTCACACTTAAATGATTCAGATCATTAAACACATTTTAATATTACACAAAGATAACCTGAGTAAATATAAAATGCATTTTTTTTAATGATGATTTTGGATGAAGGAATTTTAGCCCATGCTTCTTTGCAGAATTGTTTTAATTCAGACAGATTGGAGGTTTTGAGCCATTCAGAGATGGACTTGCTGGTGTGTTTCAGATTATTGTGCTGCTGCATAACCCAAGTGTGCTTAAGCTTGAGGTCACGCACTGATGGCCGGACTTTTTCCTTCAAGATTTTTTGGTAGAGCGCAGAATTCATGGTTCCATAAGTTATGGCAAGTCATCCAGGTTCTGAAGCTAAAAAGTAGCCCCAGACCACCACACTACCACCACCACCATATTTGACTGTTGGTATGATGTTCTTTTTATGAAATACTGTGTTAATTTTACGCCAGATGTAATGGGACACGCACCTACCAAAAAGTTAAACTTTCGTCTCATCAGTCCACAGAATATTTTGCCAAAAGTCTTGGGGATAATCAAGATATTTTTTGGCAAATGTGAGAAGAGCCTTTGTGTTCTTTTTGGTCAGCAGTAGCTTTGGCCTTGGAACAACTCTCCCATGGATGCTTTTTTTTGCCCAGTCTCTTTCTTAAGCCCTGTACACATGGCCAGAATCTCATCAGAAAAAAACACGTTGTTTTTCCTGATGACATTCTTGGCAAAAATCTCTTGCCGCCTGAGTGTACACACACTCAATTCAAAAGAAACACAGTTCTTTTGAATGGCAAGAAAGCGGGGACGTTATCGCCGCCATCTTGCTGCACCCTACACTGCCCTTTGAAGCTACTGCGCATGCGTCAAAGTCATTTTGAGCATGCGCAGGCTTCTACGGCGACAGGTAAGCATACAGACGCTTGGGTTTCTCGACAGGAAAACACTGCCGAAAATCACAACGAGGAAAATAGAGAGCAGGTTCTGTATTTTTTTCATCGAGATTCTGGGCAGTTTTCTTCACGAGAAACCTCAAAGCCTTGTACGCACCCACTCGGCAAGAACCAGCAAGAAAACTGTAGGCAGAGCTTTCTTGCCAAGAAAAACGTGCGTGTGAACGAGGCTTAATAGTTGAATCATGAACACTGACCTTAACTGAGGCAAATTTGGCCTTCAGTTCTTTAAATGTTGTTCTGGGTTTTTTTATTGCCCTCTGGATTGTTGTGCTCCTGGAGTAATTTTGGAAAGCCTCGAAAGGTTCACCACTGTTCCAAGTTTTCTCCATTTGTGTATTATGGCTCTCACAGTGGTTTGCTGGAGTCCCAATGTCTTACCAGTGACTTTGTAACCCCTTCCAGACCCAGTGACGGCCCATCCATTAGGAGCTCCACAGTGCCACCCTCTCTCTCCACTCCATCCCCATGTAGGCAATGGATAGATTCATGCAATCTATCCATGGCCACCGCAGCCACCCCCTGTTAATGCATCCAGCCCCTTTCAGGGCACCGGGTGCATGAATTACATCGGCCAGGTTTTTTCTTTTTAAGAACCTGATTAGAGCCAGAGGCTCTAATAGGTTTCAAAATCGGGTGGGCTCAGGTCACAGAGGATGCGCTCCAATCTCACCTACGTGTGTTACAACAGTGAATGAATATTTACTGTTGAAACACTGATCCTCAATCCGGCCAATCAGAAGTAGGTATGAGACCTGTTTCCAGATTGGCTGAAAAGAGAAGACTCCCGATTGGCCGCCGAGGAGGAGGGAGGAAATGGAAGCCGATGCCGCCATGATGACTCGTAAAATGGGAGGCCCCGGGAGAACAGTAGGAGAATGGGAGGCCACCAAGCAGGGCAAACCGCCACCAAGCAGGGGAAGCCACCACTGAGCAGGGGAAGCCGCTGGTGATTGGGTAAGTGCTACAGACTGACCCAGGGGGTGGCATACTATTTGCCGCCCCCTCAAAACAATTCCTCCGTCCAGCCGCTACATGTCAATTACTTTGTTTATCATCTGTTTTTAAATTTCTTTATATCGCTGCATGATGTGCTGCTTTTTTAGATATTTTAGAATGTTTCACTTTATCAGAAAACTTCTATTTAATTGATTTCTTGATTAAACAGGTCTGGCAGTAACTAGGCCTGGGTGTGACAAGTGAAAATAAGTCAGCTTTCCAGAACATGTGGTTAATCACAGTACATTCATATTTTAGAAAGGGGTAGGGACAATAACTCACACAGGGCCAGACAGGTTTGGACAGTTACTTTCCATTAAAAAAAATTAAATCATCATTTAAAAAAAATGCATTTTGGATTTACTCGAGTTACAACACGTATGACGGCACTATAAAGGGGAAGTTCCATTCAAATGGTGCCACCCTTTGGGCTGCTTATGCTAATTTGCCCATCTCATTTCTGAGCATGCGTGTTTTCCCCTTTGTTAAAGCGTACACACAAGTGTTTTTCATGATGTTAAAAAAGACAAGAAAAAAAAGAGCAGGTTCTAAATATTTAACGGCCATTTTTCTCATCAACAAAAATGCTCTGGAGCCCACACACGACCGTTTTTCCCAACCAATTAAAAAAAATTGCATTTTCTCGTCATGAAAAGTGGTCGTGTGTTCGCCAGATAATATTAAAGTGGTTGTAAACCCTTACAACACACTTTCACCTACAGGTAAGCCTAGATGAAGGCTTACCTGTAGGTTCTGGAAATATCTCCTAAACCTACACGATTTAGGAGATATTTACAATTCCCTGTTTGAGGAATTCTTCTGCGCATGCGCCAATGTATTTGGCACATGCACACTTTAGAACGGTCAGGCTGTGCCGTTTCCAGTAAAGGTCATGCCGTGAGCCTGAGTCAGCGACCCCGGGAGGAAGATGGATGCTTCCAGGCAGCAAGGAAATCGGGGACATCACAGGCTTCGGTTTCAGGTAAGTGACACATAATTGGTTACTACGTAATGCATAGTAGCCTATTATGCTTTACCTTTGCAAGGAAACAAAGAGCAAGTAAAACCCATCAGGGTTTACTTCCTCTTTAAAGCTTGTTTATTAATCTGAATCATTTAAGTGTGGCAAATATGCAAGAGATAAATAAAAATAAAATCAGGAAGGGGGGCAAATACTTTTTTCACAGCAATGTGCTTTAATGTCTTCCTTACCGTGCCATTATAAAATGACGCCGGCAGGAACCCTCCCTCGATCCGGGTGGACGTCATATGACGTCCTTTCTTCACGGCAATCTAGGGCGGCCACGATGTCTGCCGGGCACACACGATTGCCAGTGATCACGGCAGGAGTGTGGATCTGTGTGTGTAAACAGAGACGAGGAGACCGATGCTGTGTTCCCAGTACAGAGGAACACACATCGGTCTCCTCCCCTTGTGAGTACCCTCCCCCCTACAGTTAGGGAACATATTAACCCCTTCAGCACCCCCTAGTGTTAACCCCTTCCCTGCCTGTCACATTTACACAGTAATCAGTGCAGTTTTATAGCACTAATCGCTGTATAAATGTGAACGGTCCCAAAAACTTGTCAAAAGTGTTCGATATGTCCGCCACCACGTCACGTTCACAATTACTAGTAAAAAAAATAATAATAAATAAAAATGCCAGAAATCTATCCCCTATTTTGTAGACGCTATAACTTTTGCGCAAACCAATCAATATACGGTTATTGCGATTTTATTTACCAAAAATATGTAAAAGAATACGTATCGGTCTAAACTGAGGGAAAAAAATTATATTTTTTTAAATTGTGATATTTATTAAATCAAAAATTAAAAAATATTGTGTTTTTTTTAAATTGTCACTCTTCTTTTGTTTATAGCGCAAAAATAAAAACCGCAGAGATGATCAAATACCACCAAACGAAAGCTCTATTTATGGGGGGGGGGCATAAAGATTCATTTGGGTACAGTGTTGCATGACCGCGCAATTGTCATTCAAAGTGCAACAGCGCTGAAAACTAAAAATTGGTCTGGGCAAGAAGAGGGTGAAAATACCTTGTATAGAAGGGGTTAAATCTGAACTGTTGGGAGAAATAAAAGACAGTTCTGTAATTGTTATCACTTCATCAAAGCTAATCTATGAGCATAAAGTAATACACATGTGTTGTGTTATGATGTCTAGGATCGTGAGAGGAAAAATCTGTAAAAGGAGCCAAACAGTTTATGTGCTGACAGGAACCATGCTCCTACCATGTTTCCCCGAAAATAAGACACCGTCTTATATATTTTTTTCCTCAAGAAATCACACTATGGCTTATTTTCGGGGTGTGTCTTATTTTTATTACAGAAAATAAAGGTTGCCTACCTGAACCACACTTGCGCTTCTTAGCATTTCCTCCGTCCACCTGTAGACTGAAATTATCGTATTCTGCACGCCATTTTTGGACCATTCGGATATCCAACTTCTTCTCTTTGCACTCATCTTGTCTGGCTGTACAGAAAGATAGGCCAGCAAAGCTGATGTGGAGCACAGTGGAGCTGGGGTGATCTCTTTGGGCTCAGTACGGTAGCAGATTTTCCCCCTATCCCCTGGTGTTTGTGTGGCGTGAGAGAGGGGTTTGCTGGTCAGTGCTGGGAGAAGCTTTACAGCTTTACAGAGCGTTCTTCTCCTCACTTCAGCTCCTGAGCTCTGCGCCAGTACAGTACCGTACACCTATCACGTGTTGTTTACCGCTCCGCGCCGCTACGCATACGACACGCCCATCACTACGTCTTATTTTCGGAGATTCGCCACGCCATCGCTACGTCTTATTTTCGGAGATTCGACACGCCATCGCTACGTCTTATTTTCGGAGGGGTGTCTTATATTTCGATCTTGTGTCGAAATCACGATACGGCTTATTTTCGGAGTACGTCTTATTTTCGGGGAAACATGGTAGGTAGGGATGACTGAGATTTGTGTTTACATCGATCTTGGGTCCAAGACAAACCCAACTCGTTTACAGTTCACAGACCCACCAAACTTGAAAATATAGGGTTGGGGTTTAGTGTTTTAGGGTTTATTTTTCGGGGAGAAGTATATTTTATTTTAACCACTTGACCCCCAGGCCAATTATAACATTTCTCACATACATTTTAAAAATCTGATTTTTTTTTTCTAGAAAATTACCTTTAACCCCAAAACATTACATATGTGTTTTAAACAGAGACCCTGTATAATAAAATGCTGGGTTTTGCAATTTTTTTTGTCACACATTATTTGCACAGTAATTTAAAAAAATTGTGGTGAATTTCTTTCCCCCAATTTCCATAGCTGACATTAAAGGAGTTGTAAAGGAAAAATAATGTTTTGCTGAAATGAATGTTTACAGGGTATAGAGACATGAGAATTAACTGATTCCTTTAACCACTTAAGGACCGCCGCACTGCATTTAGTGTCAGTGTGACAGGCAGTGTAAAAGTCAGTTAGTGTTAGGTTCAGGATAGCCCCCCCACCTAGTGTTGCTCACGAATATTCGTATTGCGAATATTCGGCTTGAATATGGCATATTCGAGTATTCGCGATATATTCCGAATTTCGCGGTGAATATTCGCTATTTCGAATATTTGTATTTTTTCAATTTTTTTTTTAGAACAGATCACATCCTAGAGATCCCCATCGACGTCTAAAAGCATTGCTGGTATGATTAGAGACCTTGGGCCGAGTAGCTGCAGCGATCATTTTATATTGCCGAAAAATCGTAATGCGATTATTCGGCAATAGCGATATCGCGCGAATATTTTCTCCGCCCTATCTTCTGCCTCAGAGCGATTATTTCAGTTTCATTTTTAAAACAGATCACATCCTAGTGATCTCCTTCGACGTCTAAAAGCATTGCTGTTATGATTAGAGACCTTGGTCCGAGTAGCTGAAGCGATCGTTTTATATTGCCGAATATTCGCAATTATTTTGTATTGTAATATATCACGAATATTCTGAGCCAATCAGAGTGCTCCATTCCGCATTTCTCGAAATTTCGCAATTATTTTGTATTGTGAAATATCACGAATATTCTGAGCCAATCAGAGTGCTCCATTCTGCATTTCTCGAAATTTCGCAATTATTTTGTATTGTGAAATATCACGAATATTCTGAGCCAATCAGAGTGCTCCATTCCGCATTTCTCGAAATTTCGCAATTATTTTGTATTATAAAATATCACGAATATTCTGAGCCAATCAGAGTGCTCCTTCCGCATTTGCCGAATATTCGCAATTATTTTGTATTGTAATATATCACGAATATTCTGAGCCAATCAGAGTGCTCCATTCCGCATTTCTCGAAATTTCGCAATTATTTTGTATTGTGAAATATCACGAATATTCTGAGCCAATCAGAGTGCTCCATTCCGCATTTCTCGAAATTTCGCAATTATTTTGTATTGTGAAATATCACGAATATTCTGAGCCAATCAGAGTGCTCCATTCCGCATTTCTCGAAATTTCGCAATTATTTTGTATTATAAAATATCACGAATATTCTGAGCCAATCAGAGTGCTCCTTCCGCATTTGCCGAATATTCGCAATTATTTTGTATTGTAATATATCACGAATATTCTGAGCCAATCAGAGTGCTCCATTCCGCATTTCTCGAAATTTCGCAATTATTTTGTATTGTGAAATATCACGAATATTCTGAGCCAATCAGAGTGCTCCATTCCGCATTTCTCGAAATTTCGCAACTATTTTGTATTATAAAATATCACGAATATTCTGAGCCAATCAGAGTGCTCCTTCCGCATTTCTCGAAATTTCGCATTCGCATTCGCAATAGCGAAATTTCGCAATCTTTTCATTTCCAAAAAATATTGCGAATATTCGCATTTAGCGAATATATCTCGAATATTCGACTATATATTCGAGATATATCGCGAAATCGAATATGGCATATTCTGCTCAACACTACCCCCACCCCCCCAATAAAGTTTTAACCCCCTGATCACCGCCCTAGTTAACCCTTTCACTCCCTATTGCCAGCGTCACTAAGCGATCATTTTTCTGATCGCTGTATTAGTGTCGCTGTTCCCGCTAGGTAGCTATTTTTTTTTATGCCGATTTTTTTTTTTTACTAAAGACATGTGGCTAAATAAATTTTGGCCTAAATGTTTGACTAAAATTTAGTTTATTTGATTTTTTTTTTAACAAAAAGTAAAAAATAGTATTTTTTTTTCAAAAATGTCGCTCTATTTTTGTATATAGCGCAAAAAATAAAAATCGCAGAGGTGATCAAATACCACCAAAAGAAAGCTCTATTTGTGGGAAGAAAAGGACGCAAATTTTGTTTGGGAGCCACGTCGCACGACCGCGCAATTGTCTGTTAAAGCGACGCAGTGCCGAATCGCAAAAACACCTTGGGTCATTTACCAGCGTATTGGTCCGGGTCTTAAGTGGTTAAAAAACAATTAAAAATAGATAAAAAATCAATCATATAATGTACCTACAGTTTCTAGTTTCGTGTTTGCCTGTTGTTTCCTGCTTCTGTGATGTACAGAGCCACAGAGCCAATAAAGGGCAGTGATGGTTTGGAAAACGAAACTGATTGGTGCTGAGGGGTTTTAGACACACATTAATTGCACCTCCTTGATTAATAACCACAGTGAGAAAGCTCCCAGTACTGTGGTCATCAGGAAACAGACAACCAGGAAGTGTGGAGATCAGAGAAGAATTACAGCAACTTGAGAGCAAAAACGAACAATGAGGACATGAAAACAGCACTGCATTAAAGCGGAGGTTCACCCTAAATATACTCTCTCTCCCATGCGATCCAGCATACTGGCGTCAGCGCCAGTATGCTGTTTTTTTTTTTTAATCCCCCACTTACTGTGTAATCTTTAATTTTTATATCTTTCCCCCGTGGTGGATGGCGCCTATACAGCCCGTCACTTCTTACGAAAATACCCGGTTTAGGACTCGGGTATTCTCGGCGCAATGCGGCGCCTGCGCACAGACCTAGGAGCTGACTGCGCAGGCGCCGTATTTCGTATTTCGGAGAAATATGGCACCTGCGCAGTCAGCTCCTAGGTCTGTGCGCAGGCGCCGCATTGCGCCGAGAATACCCGAGTCCTAAATCGGGTATTTTCGTAAGATGTGACGCGCTATACAGGCGCCATCCACCACGGGGGGAAAGAAATAAAAATTAAAGATTACGCAGTAAGTGGGGGATTTAAAAAAAAAAAACAGCATACTGGCGCTGACGCCAGTATGCTGGATCGCATGGGAGAGAGTATATTTAGGGTGAACCTCTGCTTTAAGGTAAAGGAAGCTATTAAGATAAAAAAAAATCCTTTACAAACCCTTTAATGTCAGGCAATCCCCTGTATTCAGAATGTCAGGCATGCCTAACAGAAGAAGAGGTTCTCCACCCAGTAGTAGAAGAGGACAAACAGGTACTGTGGGAGAATATGGTGATACATGAGAATAAAAAAGATAAAGAGTGAGGTAGAGGCAGAACAGCAGTAAGGGGGATTTGATCTAACTTGCTAAGTAATGGAGGGAGTAGTAATTCTATTTCAAGGGATGCCACTGCCCACATGGGTACAGGCCAGTGCTATTCCCAGGAATTCTCCACAGAGTTCTGAGTTCAGCAGTTGTCATTGAAGTCTGCCTCAACCTGCATAAAATCATTCTTGGCAAAATACCAGCCATTTGGATACCACATGCATGAGGAGACACGTGAATCTGCACCAAATTTTTAAATTTTAGAAGCACCTGAAAAGTAAAATGCATGCACTCCTTACCCTCAGTCCTCACTCCCCGGGCCCTTATCCCCTTTTCCCCAGTTTAAGATTCTTCTTCTGCATCCACTGCGACATCATCATCTGCCTCAAGCAATAAGGATTGATGGCTCACAAGTGGTTGGAGAGGTTTAAATGCAACGTCAAGAGGGGAAGAGGGTCAGAATGGGGCCATGCTGAGTACAATAATGTGTAGGCTTGAACCTCTTTATAATATCCTAACCCCACGACTATCTTTGGTTTTCTGGCCTTTCTTCAATGCTTACTCAACTGAATGTGTCAGTAGTTTATTTATAAATTAATGTCTTTGGGCCAGATTCACAGAGCGATTACGCCGGCGTAACAGGAGATGCGCGGCGTAAGTTTAATTGTGCGCGTGCGTTTCGATGCACGGCATCCCCAAAACGAGATACGCAAGAAATCTACTTTTTTTTGTCCAGCGTAATTTCGTTAGACAGGCGCATCCGTCCGCGCAAAACTGCGCTAGACAGACCATTGATTTGCTAGTCAAATATGCTAATGAGGGACTTACGGGGATCCACAAAAGAACGTCGGGGCAGCGCAGGCTACGCAGTGTGCGCAACTGTAAAATGTTCTGTATGCCAACATGCCAGGGGCATCGTCGCGCATAGCTATACTACTGACTTTAGATGAGCAAAGAAGGAGGAGGGCACTGAGGAGGGCACTGAGGAGGGCAATGAGGAGGGCACAGGATTTTTTTTTACTTTTTTTTGCTTATATAAACTTTACCATTTAATCTAATCTAATACAATATTCTTATCTGATACAAGCCCCTCACTCTTCACTTGATATATCACACATGCATAGACATCTATGGCATGAGTGATTCTGAGGTGTATCGCATCTTCAGATTCACCCCTCATGCCATCATGGAATTAACCACAACCCTGCAGGAGGACATCAGCAGCCCAACACATGGCACTACCCATGACACCCATGACAGCTACATATACAATCAGAGCCCCATCCCCACAGATTACGAACAGAACATGTATGGGGACAGCTGGCTGGTTGGTGAGTGACATGGGTGGCAGGCATGACTGTCCCCCCCCATGATGCACACATCACAAGGGGCACATGCACTACTAACATCCTCCTGTCTTTTCCCTTCAAGGTGACTCTGCATATGCACTGGGACCCCATCTCATGACCCCATCTCATGCCAGCTCACACCACTGTGGTCCCTAGCACACACACCCCACATCCTCATCACATTGGATTGGCACAAGCCCACCATGCAGGACTTGTGAGCAGCAACGCCATGCCACGGCTCCAATTATGTCACTGTACATTCATACACCATTCACACAGACCTGAGTTTCACTTCTCCACCACAAATGAGGTTGACACCCCTTTTCCCGCAGGAATATCACCCCCACATTCCAAAATAATACACAAACAGAACCAAAAAAATAAAATAAATGACGTGCAAAAATAAAAAATGCCCAGCAAAAATATAATTTAAACAAAATAACAACAAAGAAAACACATAAAAGACAAAAATCACTCTGCAAAACAGTCCCCAAATATCTCAAAGACACGTCACAAACAAACGCTAATAGAACAAAAGCACCTTGCTGTATAGGAAGGGATACAAAGGGATGTACTTTTGCAAAGGAAGTGCGTTTGTGTCTGTCTATTTATGAATGAATGAATGAATGAATGAATGAAGAACTTATATAGCGCAGCACATGCGAAGTAAATCGCCTCTGGGCGCTTGTTGTTCCTGTCTCCTTTGAGATCAAAAGAGATGAGTCTTAATCTTTCTCCTGAAGACTAAGTAGTTCTCCTCCAGCCGAATGCTGGCTGGTAAGGCGTTCCATAGTCTGGGACCTTGGACAGCGAATCTCCTGTCTCCTTTGGACTTGTATCTGGCTTTCGGTATCTGAAGCCGATTTTGATTGGTGGATCGAAGAATACGATTGGGATTGTGAACTTTTAATTTTTCGCATAGATAATGGGGAGCATTCCCATGGATACATCTATGCGTTAGACAGAGAGCTTTAAAGGTGATTCTGTCTTTAACTGGTAGCCAGTGAAGGGATCTCAGTGTAGGTGAGATTGATTCCCAGGGTTTTTTCCCAGTCACAAGTCTGGCGGACGTATTTTGAACGACTTGAAGACGAGCGATTTGGTACTTGGGGAGTCCGAGGTAAAGGGCATTTGCATAGTCCAGTCTGGAGTTTACAATCGCTCCCACCACGACCGATATGTCTTTCTTGGGAATAAAAGGCGTGAGTCTGCGTAGTAGGCGCAGCAGATAGTGAGATCCGCTGACTACTGCCCCTATTTGTGCGTTCATTGTCATGTCGGAGTCAAAGATGACCCCAAGACTTTTGACTTTGGCGCTAGGGGTGATGATTTTGCCCAGAATGGGCGGGGGGATCCAGGTTGTTGTCGATTGATTCCTACGCTTGGCGTGAAACAGAAGAAGTTCTGTTTTCGCTCCGTTGAGTTTGAGATAACTCTTTGTCATCCAGTCCTCTATCAAAGAGAGGCATGTCTCTAGGTTGAGGTGGTGATCCTTTTTATTGCAAATGCGGAAGTACAGTTGCGTGTCGTCTGCATAAAAATGATATAGCAGTTTTTGGCTGCTGATGATTTCGAAAAGAGGACGCACATAGATGTTGAATAACATCGGCGACAGGGGAGATCCTTGAGGGACCCCGCACGATAATGTGCGTTGTTCAGAAGTGAAGGGTCCTAGCTTCACTATTTGCGATCGGTTTTCCAAAAAAGAGGAGAACCAGGATAGATCGTTTTCTGCGACTTTGGCTATATTAGCCAGCCGAGTCAATAACAGCTTGTGATCAACTGTATCAAAGGCTGCGCTTAGGTCCAGCAGAACCAGAAGAGAAGATTCTCCTTCGTCTGCGGCCTCGAGAACATTGTCCCATATCTTAAGCAATGCTGATTCCGTCCCGTGTCCGGGACGGAATCCTGATTGAAATGGGTCGAGTAAGTTGTGGGTATCTAGATGCTGTTGCAGCTGCTGTACCACTGCTTTCTCCATTACTTTGGAGAGAACATTTAAGCCTGTTATGGGGCGCCAGTTGAGTGGATCCTTAGGATCCAGGGTGGCTTTCTTCAAGATGGGTTGAATGAAGCCCTCCTTCAGCTGGGAGGGCATTATGCCCTCCCTGAAGGATTGGTTGATAAGCTGCGTGACAGGAGGTGCCAGGATGTCGGCGCATTCCTTCAGCAGTTTGGTGGGGATAATATCATTTGGCGCAGTGCTGTTGCGCAGAGTGCCGATGATATTTTTAGTGGTCTGAATGGAGATGGGTTCCAGCGTGAACTCACCAAACTGTGGTGAATTGCTGCCGGTGCTATGTAAATGACTCCGGGGGGGGGGCTGGGAGAGCAATTGTTTTGCTGAATGCTTTGCCGGATTGCCTCAATTTTGTTAATGAAGCAATCTGATAACTCATCGCAAAATTCTTGTGTATCCAAGTTGGGGGCTTCAAGACATCCTGGATTCATGGTCTGAGTGACCAGCTTGAAAAGTTTGCGGGGGCGATTTAGGGCACCGTTGATAGCCTCAGAAAAATAGTTTTTCTTGGCTTCGAAGATTTGCTTGTAGTATTTTCTGGTTATTGCCTTGTAGATCGAGAGGTTCTCATCTGAAGAGCTTCTTTTCCAGGCTGCTTCTGCCCTTCTGCGTTCTTGCTTCAGTAACGCCAGCTGGTTGTTGAACCAGCCAGAGTTATTTTTTCTGATCTGGGTCTTTCGTTTCGGCGCTATCAAGTCAGCTGACTGCAATAGTGCTGTGTTTATGGCCTCCAGTGTTTCTTCCGCAGTTTGGTGCGGATGAATTGTGTTTATTTTTTCCCCTAGCGTGGCTTTGAAGAGTTCCGAGTGGAGCTTCTTCTGACATCTAGTCCAGTGTGTTGTCACTGGATTTGATGTTTTTGTTAAGGGGGGGAATTCGGAAATAATGAATTTAATTGCATGGTGATCTGTCCATGGCAATGGTTCATTTTCCAAGATTTTTATTTCCAGATCTTGTCTGAAAATAAGATCGAGCGTATGACCTGAAGCATGTGTGGGCCCACATACTAGTTGCTGAAGCCCTAATCCTTCCAGGTGGTCAATGCAGGCGTCTGCAATGGGGTCTTGCGGGGAGTTGGCCCAGAGGTTGAAGTCCCCGAGCAGCAAAAGGTGTTTGCTATTCAGGGTATAAGTGGAGACAAAGTCCGTCAAAGATGGGAGCAGTTGCGACTTGGGGCCAGGTGGCCTATAGCAGAGTAGAATCCGAACGGTCTCCTGGCCGTTTACTTGCAGTTGAAGAGTAAGGGTTTCCATGAATGGAAGAGGGTTTTGGAGGCTTGGTTTTGTGATCGCAAGACGCGTCTTATGGATCACCGCCAGTCCTCCTCCTCTTTGCCCTATTCTGTTTTCCGTTATAATACGGTAGTTTTCTGGCACCAATTCTCCTAGAATGGTGTTACAGTCGACTGTGAGCCAGCTCTCTGTAATGAAGAGGCAGTCTAGGTTGTGTTGTAGAATGAAATCATGGATTTCAAGTCGGTGTTTTACTGCCGATCTTGTGTTGATCAAAGCACATAAAATGCGCTTAGGTTGGGGTAAACGGCTAAAATTTTTGACAGTCGATCGTCGATCGATCCTCAAAAGTTGTTCAATTCTTAGGGTCTTTTTGGTGATGGCTGGCAGTATTGCGGCGAAACGCCTCAGATTCCAAATGGTTTCTGCGGAGTACCGCAGATCAGCCATGGTCGCCATTCACCGGGGGAAAAGTTGTTTCTTTTGGTGGCGATGAAGAGAGGATTCAGTGAATCCTCCCGGCTTGGTCCAGAGGAAGGCAAAAACCCCTTACCAATTTGCTTTGGTAGGGGAAAAAATTCCTTCCTGATCCCTGAAAGGTGATCGGGCGAACCCCTGGATCAAGTACTATTGAATTGTGAAAAGGGGGGTGGGGGGGGAGAACTGACACTGCTGCTGGGGTGTACCAAGATGGCCGCCGACCAGGAGCAGGACATGGGACCCAGGCTGGTGTATAGCCAGCTGGGTGGATTGGTGGGCAGGGGGGGGGGCTGGTTGTTGAGGCCAGGGGTGGATGAGTCCTACAGGGGCTGGGGGTGAGCTCCTGGGGGGTTACTAAGGCGTTATTGGCCGAGAATGCGGCACGCCGCTAGGCCACGGATGAAGCCGCGGCCTTTCCTAAAATGCGGCGGCCGCGAATCAGCAGTGGCTGGCGCGGTTCACGGGAGAAAACGGGGAATCGCGGGGAGGCGCCGGGGGGAAGGTTGCTTGGCTGGTGGGTGGTAATGTGGGGTAAGGAGAGGGAAAGAGGCCCCAGCGTTCAGCTGATTCAGCGGCTTATCCTGATAAGGACGGCCGCCAATTGGTTCCAGGGGAGGTGTTTCTCCGATGGAGGAGATCCGGGTCCTGGGGAGGTGTAGATCGCCCTGAGTAGCAGGGGCTTACCTGGAGAGGTCCTTAGGAGAGTGAGAAGCTGCCAGGGGAGGCTGATGAATGGCCTGCTGAGGCGGGGGGTGGGAAACCCTGCCTGTCTGGAGCCCAGGAGCCACACGTCCTACTGGTAGGTACGTGCGCCGATTACTACTGGGACAGTTCTCGCCCTGGGGAGGGTCACTCTTTCAGACCCAACAGGAAGAGCTCCTGGAATCGTGCATGGAGTAAGGTAGTGGGTAAGAACAGGAGAGAGATGTCTGTCTGCGTAGTTCACTAAGTTGCCCTAGTCCACTTCCAATTTTACTGATTGCGCCGTTCCCGAGTTGTGAGCATGCGCACAGAGGTGCTGACCATGGTCTGCTTCAAGCGCGCATGCGCGAGCCGGCCGGCCCTTCATTTGCATGGGGTCACGGCTCATTTCAATGTAACACGCCCACGTCCTTCCCAATTTGTAATACTCCGCCTTACGCCTCTGAAATAACGTTACGCATGCGCAATTTTGTGCGTAAAAGCAACGAGAATAGGGTGATTGTGCGGCTACATTGCGCAAGTCTAACGTAAAGGCGGTGCGCTACGCCGGTCCAATAATGCGCAGATGTACCTGAATCTGGCCATTTGTTTTTATATAGAGTGAGATCCCGTTCTTGCTTCTACAATTACTGTTTTCCCTGAATTTGCATCCTGAAGAAGCCCTAAGGCGAAACGTGTTGATACATTTGGGTTCTCATCATTTATATGTATTCATATGTAGGATTTTGAATTCTTGTATTGTCCTTGTATCCAATGTCATATATTTGGTTCTTTTTGTCTATTAAACATTTATATACAGTATATTTTTTACACATCTCTATTATTGACTGTGCGGCTGAAAGTCCGATTAGGGCCAATACCCCTATTTTTTTATTTTTCTCTACTACAATATCCTAACCTCATCACACCATCTCCAGCAGAATCCTTGAACAGGTTGGTGTCACTTACACAGCTGTTTTAGTGGAAGAAATCCCTAATGCCCAGAATCCTAATTGTTTGACCAAACTGCTGGATTTACAGCTGCTCCTATCCTAGCTCCTGGAGTTAGCTCCCTTCTGAGAGTTTATTGGCTTTTCTATACCACCTGGGTGGGTACCCAGCCTTCATTATTTACTCAAAAGCCATTCCATGCCCTTCAAAAGAATGTGGAAAGTAATGTTGCTAGACCACGCTGTCAGCCATGGGGTTCACATGACCACAGACACGTGGTCCAGCAAGCATGTGTAGGCCATTACATCTCATTCATTATAGACTGGGTGAATATTTTAGAAAGTAGAAAGGATGCAGGACAGAGCATTATGCTGAAGCAGGTGGTGCTGTCCCATGTCCTGGCTGTACCTCTGTGTTGGTAACAGTGCAGTCACCTTTATCCCCTTCACCTCTGACTCCTCAGAACCACCAGCTTCTCCCAAGCAACCTAGAGCCTATGCAGTGGCATTCTGCCAGCTCTCCAGGGCGTAAGCCAAGAGTTGCCTGACCCCATTACATCTTGTGCCAGGCAAGGGCATATGTGAAAATTGTACCAACCTGCTTGCTGCCCCACAGTAGTGAAAGTTCACACGCTTACCTTGCCTAGCAGGGGGCCTAAATTTGGTGGTGCAGCAGTTCCTGGTTAGGTACCGTGGCCTCTAGATTATGCTACACTAGGACAGAAGAGTGTGCAAGTGTATTTACAGCTGAAATGCAGCTGCAACACAAACACCTGCCAACTGCAGGGTTGGGGTTCTGGTGATGAGAAGGATTTAAAAATGGGACAGATTTACAACTAGACATTTAGTCTATCCAAACTTCAGGGTCCTCTGCTGCAATAAATGTTTAGTGAATTGGTTCTTTCATGCTAAAATGCCTGAGCAAGGACTCCAGAATTTGGGTCATGAGGGTGAGGAACCATTACTGGTTGGCCACCCTTTTTGATTCCCAGTATAAGGAGAAAATGGTAGATCCAGGGCTTTTTTTCTTTAGGAATGTGGGGTAACGCAGTTCTGACACCTCCAACAATTAATGTATGTAATGGCATGGAGTACTGGGGTGTGCTGAAGGGTCTATTGGTGCTGGCCGCTGGAGGATCTATTGTCACTGGTGGGGATCTATTTTTTTACATGGGGTTCTATTGTTGAAGGATGTCTATTAATGCTGGCAGGGAGGCTTATGTTGTTGGGAGGTCAATTGTTGCTGGGAGGGTCTACTGTTGAGGGAGAGATCTGTAGTTGCTGCTGGGGGTCTATTCTTGCTAGGGCGGTATTTTGTTCATTGTTGCTAGGGGGTGTATTGTTGTGTAAGAGATCTATTGTTACTGGGGGGTCTTTTGTTGATGAAATGGGGCCTATTGTTGCCCACTGAAGAAGATCTATTTTACTGTCTTTCTTGTTTACATTAACAAATTCCATGCAAATCACTTACAGTAGTAGCACTAAATTATATTCTGTATTCTCTAAAAAAGGCAGTACTGGGAGGTAGGTAGGAGGTGAAACCAAGGGGCGGTGCTCAGAGGAGGGTAGGGGGCAGAAACAAAGGTTAACTCAGAAGGGGTGAGTTCTGGCACCTATTCTCTGAGAAAAAAAGTCCTGGGTAGATCGAATGATAGCATCACAGAGGGAGCAAAAAATGTGTCATTTAGAGGAAGGTATGCATTTCAAGATAGTGGCAGGATCCCCTAACTAGGATGCTTAAAGTGGTTGTAAAAGTTTGTTTTTTATTTTCTAAATAGGTTTCTTTAAGGTAGTGCATTGATGGTTCACTTACCTTTTCCTTCGATTTCCCTTCTTAATGTTTATTTTCTTTGCCTGAATTTCTCAGTTCCTGTTTCTCCTCAGTAAACTTCACACCATCATCCAAGCGGTGTTTAGTCTGCCAGAACAGCTTACTGAACAGCTTATTGAGGAGGAACAGGAAGTGAGAAATTCAGACAAAGAAAATAAACATTTACAGTAGAAGGGAAATCGAAGGAAAAGGTAAGTGAACCAACAATGCACTAGCTTAAAGGAACCTATTTAGAAAATAAAAAACAAACCTTTACAGCCCCTTTAACTTTCCTATAATTCTCAGGTACTAAATATAATGTTTCTGTAGCTGGATCTCAGCTGCAAAATGTGTAATGTTTGTTGCAGGTTAATGCCTGCGTTGTGCCTCAAGACTTGTTTTGGTGTTCAGGCACTGTAAAGGTGCCACATATAATGTTACCACAACTTTGCTGCAAAATGTTTAATGTTTCCTGCACGATAAATCATGTCCTGTGTTTGCGTCCTATTCCAGTGCTGTGGTATTCAAAAATATTTGTGGATTTTGTCTCTCAGATAATAAACTCTAATGTTTATTTCAAGATAAACCCCACCTCATCTCTCTCACTCTTAAATTGTGGCCTAACTAAACTGCTTTCAAACAAGTTAATCTGCTGTACGATATTTGTGGATATTGTCTTCTGAAACAGTAATTTTTTTCTGGATGAAACCTGCTTTAGGTTTCCTTATTACATGGTGGCCTTGTTATGCTGCTTACATACTGTTCAGGCACTGAATAATATATGTGGCTATTGTCTCTAAATTATATGCTCTAATGTTTATTTGAAGAAGAAAACTTCCTCTTCTCTCCCTCTTACATTGCAACTTAACTAAATGCCTTACATACTGATCAGCTACTGTACACTACCCATTGTTAATATACCCTAATGTTTATTTTAAAATAAAACCTGCCTTGTTTCTCCCTTTTACATTGTGGCCTAAACATATCATTTTAAAATACAGTATATACCAGCGCTATATCAAAATCTGCGATATTATTTGTGTGATAAAAAAATGTTAATCAAATGCTTGCGTTGGCTTTGAGAACATCATTGTGATGAAATGCATTGGTACATGCCCAAGCAATGAGATTTGTTTGTTGCAGAGGATCGGGAGAGAGAGCCGCTACATGCCAAAGCGGCCATCGCTTAACCTGCCAGCAGAAAGAGATGCTTTGTCTTCTCTTGAGCCTGCACCTAATTTGATGTTGCTTGACTTGTATCACGTTGTCACTTTGTAACTGCAATCACTTAAAGCACATGTTTTTAGCTGTGTTAAACTATGTAGCTTTTTTCCCTTTATGCCTGTGGGATTATAACTTTACTTAGAGAGAGGACAGGCTGAGAGCAGTCCAAAATGGTGAAGCAGCTGAATCTCATTATGAAAATCTTTGAGCTATACATGCCGATCCTTCTACAAAAAAATAGAATGCACTGTAGTATTGGTGAGTGGCAGTCTAATTTGAGGTGCTAGAATCACTGAGACACGATGCACTTAGATTTTGGTGTTTTATGAAGAAACACATATACAGTATGTTTAATAACACATTGTAAACAGTTGTTTTCACATATGTGGTTTGGCACTAAAATTCTGTTTACACTATTAGATGAAGCAAATTTAGCAACAGCACTGTATTTTGAGTGCTGTTAAACTCTGGTAAAAAATTCAGGATAAAACCTGCCTCATCTCTTCTTATTACACTGCAGCTTAAAGTGGTATTATACTCTTTTAATTTTTTTGGAGGGGGCCCTGTAGCTTTATGCCATAATGTGTTAGTATGCATACATTCTGACAGACTTACCTTTCAACAGAAGACCTGCAGCGCTGCACTGTCAGTATGGAAACACGTCAATCTTCAACTGGTTTTCCTTCTGAGATCACTCTGTTTGGCTGCTTGACTGGCTGGGCAGTGATGACGTTACAGGCATGTGCATGGGAGTCACACCACGGCACAGAACAGGTGCTAATGTACTTTGAGTTGCACATGCATGTTCCGTAGCACCAAATCAAGATCTCTTCTGTCATAAAAAAACCTGTCTGTCAACATTTATTTTTTAAGTTCAAAGGCATTTAAAAGAAACTGCCTACACACTGTCCAGCGGCTGTACAATATTTGTGACTATTGTCTCAAAAATAATACACTGTAAAAATTATTATGTGGTGAAACTTGCCTGGTCTCCCCCTTTTACACTGTGGCCTGACTAAGATGGCTACATACTGGTCAGCCACTTTGTAATATGTGTGGCTATTGTCTCTAAAATAATACATTCTGATTTTTATTGCAGAATAAAACCTGCCTTGTCCCTCCCTCTTTGCTTACATGATGTCCATTGACTGTACAATATGTGTGATATTGTCTCCAGAAATTGTACACTGGAATGTTTATTTGAATATGACATCTGCCTCGTTCCTCCCTTTTAAACTGGGGCCTAATTAAGCTGTTTACCTACTCTCCAGCCACTGTGCAATTATTGTGGCTATCGTATTTCAATAATTGTCTCTCAAATAATATACTCGAATTCCTGGGTCGGCAACCCGTCGATCGTGGGCTACCTGTCGACTGCAGGTAGGTGACAGGTAGACCGGGAACGGGTCTGCACTGCCGACCCCGCTACTGCTGGCTGCCAGTGCTTCTCTTTACACACTCTGCATCCTCTGCCATGCCTTTGGGTTTTTCTCTCTTGCTCCTCTCCAGCCTCCTCTGGCCCTGTGAACAACGGAGAGCGAGAGACAACACAGCTCAGGATGGAGGGCGGGGGTGGAGCTGGCCAAGTTAACTTTTAAAGTTAACCCACATGTTATAGGTTGCTAGATCCTAAGCAACCAATCACCAGCTTGTTGTTTTAAAGGTCACTCTGCCAGCACCTCCCCTGCATCCTGTCCAGAATTGTGCTGCTTCTCGGTCTCCTGTGTGCACAGGTAGGCTGCAATGAGAGAGAAAGCGGGGAGAGAGGACACAACTGTGTGTGTGGGAAGGGATAATGTGAAGGGGGCAGTAGACACTGCTATGGGCAAGCCCACCCCCATAACAGTGTCCGCTACCACCCTACACATCACCCCCCAATCCCTGCATTCTTAGCGTAACGCACTCCTGAACCCTGTATTCTGAGCACAAATCACTCATGATCCCTGCATTCTGCGTGCAACACATTCTGATCCCTGCATTCTCAGCACAACGCGCTCCTTAACCTTGCATTCTAAGCGTAACTTACATCTTAAGCCTGCATTCTGAGTGTAACGCATGCCTTAACCCTGCAATCTGAGCATAACGCACTCCTAAACACTGCATTCTCATTATAACGCACTCCTAAAACCAGCACTCCCTTGTAATACTTTTTTTCCCCACTGCGTTTGGGATCTATTTTGGGGTTAACAATGTATCATCACTCACAGTTAGGAATGAGCTTCATGTTCGAGTCAAACTCACATTCGACTCAAACATCGTATGTTCGACTGTTTGTCAAAATACGAACGTTTCGGCCCGTTCACGCCAAATTCGAGTGGTGTGTCACGGCCCATAATTCACTGCGGCATCGCATTGCATTGCTGGCTGCTGATTGCCCAAGCATGCACTATGACCCGCATGCTTGGCCAATCACAGCACGCAAAAAACAGAGAGCCATAATTGGTCAAAGCCAGGGTGGCTTTGGCAAATTATGGCTCAGGGGGTTTAGTACACGCCCCACACTATGGAAGGCCGCCTGCAGGTTGGCCTTGTGTAGTGTGTTGCGGCGGTGGTTAGAGACAGAGAGTGTCATTTTTTCTATGTAGATAGAGCAGACAGGCTAGTCAGTTAAAGTTACAGTGTGTAGAGGATATATATGCATCCCAGGTGTCGTATATATATATATATATATATATATATATATATATATATATATATATATATATATATACACTGTTTGCACCTAAAGCTACGTGGTGTGTACTGCCTGTGTCCTCTGCAGTTTGCACCTAAAGCTACATGGTGTGTACTGCCTGTGTCTTCTGCAGTTTGCACCTATAGCTATGTGGTGTGTGTACTGCCTGTGTCCTCTGCAGTTTGCACCTAAAGCTACGTGGTATGTGTACTGCCTGTGTCCTCTGCAGTTTGCAGGCCATTAGTATGTCTGGAAGGACAAGGAGAGGCAGAGAGTTACGAGCCGATAAAAGAGGGCAAGCAGGCTCTGCGTCTAGAGGCAACAGTGCTGGTTGTGGACACGGTGCATCCTTATCAGCACGTGGCCGTGGGACACACTCGTCCTTTTTTTTGTCAGCTGGCCGCGTTGAGCCGCAACATGCTGAAGACTTGGTAGAGTGGATGACCAAGCCGTCCTCATCCTCCTCCTCCTCTCTCACCCAGGCTCAGGCTACTTTGTCTGGCAAAGCAACTTCCAAGACGGCCTTTTCCCTCTGCTCAATGGCATCAGTCACTCCTTCCCTAGCCCCACCATGTCCTCCTGAGTAGTCCCCCGAACTGTTTGACCATAGTGTTGGGTACATGCTGCATGAGGATGCGCAGCGTTTTGAAGGCTCCGACGATGGTACACAGCTAGAGGAATGCAGTAACGTGAGCCCAGAGAGAGGGGGTGCCCAAGAAGGACAGCAATCTGGCAGTCATCCCCAGCTGCAGCATACTGCCAGGTTTTCTACAGTGATGAGGAGGGAGGGGATGATGAGGTCACTGACTCTACATGGGTGCCTGATAGGAGAGAGGAGGAGGAGGAGGCACAGGCACATCTCCAATGAGGCAGGATGCCCTCCAGGGGCCAGCTTAAGTGCAGCACACCGACTGCATCACAATGCAGAGCTACGCATGTGCAGGGCACTTCTGTCTCTTAGTGTTATTCCAAAAGTTCTTTGGTGTGGGCCTTTTTTGAGACAAGTGCATCAGATCGCACCGCTGTTATTTACAACATATGTCTCAAGCGTATCTCGCGTGGCCAAAACATCACCCGCTTGGGCACCACATGCTTGACCAGACATATGTCGACCTGCCATGCAGTTCATTGGCAAGCGTACCTCAAAGACCCACATCAAAGAACAAAGTGGACCCCCCTTGCTCCTCATCAGCTGGGATCTCCAACCCCATTATACCCTCAGTCCTCTCTTAAGCCTGCACTAATAGGACTGAAAGTGTAGAATTACGTGTGTCACGGCCAAGTACTTGTGGGCAATCTACTATCGGTACACCGATGGCAGATTGTACCAGGCAAATTTCCCTGCCCCAGCTGCTGCAGCGCCAAAAGAAGTTCTCTCCCAGCCGCCGACATGCCCAGCGGTTGAATGCTAGCTTAGCTAAATTGCTAGCACTTCAACTGCTGCCTTTTCAGTTGGTAGATTCTGCCCCCTACCGTGAGTTTGTCGAATGTGCGGTACCTCAGTGGCAAGTTCCCAAACGCCACTTTTTCTCACAGAAGGCGATTCCGGCTCTCTACCGGCATGTGGAAGGCAATGTCCATGCCTTGCTGGACAGGGCGGTCAGTGGTAAGGTGCATATTACCGCTGACTTATGGTCCAGCAGGCATGGACAGGGACGTTACCTATCTTTCATTGGGTGACTCTGCTTGCAGCTGGGAAGGACGCAGGACAAGGTACAGTAGTGTTGGAGGTTGTTCCGCCACCATGCCTCCAAAATGCTACTACTGGTTTGACACACCTCTCTGCTCCACCCCCTCCTCTTCTTCTTCCTCTGTGGCCTCTTCCTGTGCTGATGTGTCCTCGGAACCAGCGGTGCACCGTAGGTGTTCAAGGGGCTACGCAGGAATGCAGGCAAAGAGATGCCATGCGGTGCTTGAGCTGGTGTGCTTGGGGGACAGGAGCCACACTGGGGCAGAGGTTCTGTCAGCTCTGCAGGGGCAGGCTCAGAGGTAGTTGATGCCACGCCAGCTTAAGCCATGAATGGTGGTTTGCGACAATGGCACCAACCTCCTCTCCGCCCTGTGACAGGACAACTGATCCATGTGGCCTGTTTTGCTCATGTACTTAACTTGGTGGTGCAACAGTTTTTGGGCAGGTAACTGGGCTTACAGGATGTCCTGAAGCATGCCAGGAAAGTCTGTGTGTCATATAATGCCAGTGCTTGGCTGGCAGACCACCAAAAGAAATACAACCTGCCCAAGAACCGCCTAATCTGTGACATGCCCACCAGGTGGAACTCTACGTTGGCCATGCTGCAGCAGCTGCAGCAGCAGAGGGCCATCAATAAGTATCTGTGCCAATATGGCAGTAGGACAGGGTCAGGGGAGCTTGGTTTTTTCCCCACACCAGTGGGCCATGATCAGGGATCCATGCACTGTCCTGTCACCATTTGAGGAGGCCACAAGGATGGTGAGCAGTGACAGTGCATGCATCAGTGAGACTGTCCTTCTTATTCACCTGTTGGAGCACACGCTGCATGGAATAATGGACAGGGCCCTTGAGGCAGAACAGAGGGAGGAAGAGGAGGACTTCCTTACCTCTCAAGGCCCCCTTTATCCAGACAGTGTTTCTGCTTGCCTGCCTATCACACAGGAAGAAGACAAGGAGGAGGAGGAGGAGGATTGTGTCAGCATAGAGGTGGAGCCTAGCACTCAGCATCAGCAGCAGTTTTCAAGGGATCAATTACAGTCCCAAGGAACCCATGGACTTGTACGTGGCTGGGACGAGGTGGCTGCGGATCATGTCGTCCTCAGTTACCCAGAGGACTCTGTACCTAATGCCTCAGCAAACCTACGTTGTATGGCCTCTCTGATCCTGCAAAGCCTGCGGAAGGATCCTCGTATTCGTGCTATCAAGGAGAGGGATCATTACTGGCTGGCAACCCTCCTTGATCAACGTTACAAGAGTAAGGTTGCGGACCTTATCTTGCCGGCACAGAGGGAGCAGAAGATGAAACTTCTTCTGGAGGCCTTGCAGAAAGGTCTGTGCAATGCGTTCCCAGATACTGGGAAGTTTCAAAATCCTGGTCAACATGTTGCTGAGGCTTCGGTCAGTGACAGAAGGAGCGGTGGAGAAGGTGGCCATCTAAGCGATGCGTTCAGACAATTTTTTAGTCTGCAGCCCCAAGGTTTGACTGGTTCCAGCAACCATCGCCAGCGTCTGTTTTACATGGTGCGGGAATACCTAGGGCAAGATCAGATTTGGACACCTTTCCCACCAAAAATCCTCTGGCTTACTGGGTCTTTAGGATGGATCACTGGCCAGAGCTTGCACAGTATGCAATTCAGTGCTGCTGTAGGCTTTGTAACCGATCGCAGGGTGCGCCTCTCCACCGACGCGGTCAATCGACTGACCTTCATAAAAATGAATCAGGCTTGGATCACCACCAGCTACCAAGCACCTGATGCTGATGTAACTGAATAGTTTTTTTTTAAATGTCAGATCCCTTCAAGACTGAGTGACTATCCTTTTCCTTCTCAATGATCAGGCTGATAGCTTGTAAGAAAATTTTTGGTTCTGGGCACCGCCCAATTTTTCTGCCCTTGTTTAACAGGGGCATGTAATTACAATTTTTGATGCAATACTTTGCAGCAGGCTCATTTCTGCGCTCTAACTAGAGTATCTGTGAGGGGTTGCAGTGTTTTTTTTCTAGGGGTGTGGAGGTCCCCAGGGCCCGAGATGGCAACCCCCTTTTATATATTTATTTTTTATAAAAAAAAATATATTTTTTATATATTTTTATTTTATTTTTTAATAAAGCGCCAATTTTTTTAGGGGTCCGGGAGTCCCTAGGGCCCTGGATTGCAACCCCCCTTTTTTATATTATTTTTTTATAAATGTTTATTTTTTATTTTTGTTTATATATATATATATATATATATATTTTTTTTTTTTATTATTAAAGGGCCCAGAGGTCTCAGGGCCCTGGATGGCACCCCCCCCCCCTTTTTTTTTATAAATGTTTATTTTTTTTTATTTTTTTATATATATATTTTTTTATTAAAGGGCCCAGAGGTTTATTTTATTTTATTTTTTATTAAAGGGCCCAGAGGTCCCCAGGGCACCAGATGGCAACCCACCTTTCAAAAATAAATAAATATATATTTTTTATATATATTTTTTATTTTTTTATTTTTTTTATTAAAGGGCCCAGAGGTCCCCAGGGCCCCGGATGGCTACCCCCTTTTTTTTATATTTTTGTTTATTTCTTCTTTTTTTGTAAAGGGCCTCCCCCCGCCTTCTCAATTCGTGGCAGCCCCCCCTGCTTCTCAATTTCAGGCGGCAGCATCCCCCCCCCTGGTTCTCTGCTCCAGGGGGCTCATGCCTGAAGCTGTGTAAGGGGCCGCATAATTCCTGATGGCGGCCCTGGGCCAGCACAGCAGTCACATGACTGCCGGCCGACGTAAGAGGAGGACCTTTGCTCCTCCCGCTGTAGCCCTGGATCCTAGTAGCAGAGCTGCCAGGAGTCACGTGACCAGCCTGAAGATCACTGGAAAAGGGTATTTAGAGGCATATTTAAAAAAAATCACATCGAGAGTGTGTTATTGCCAGATAAAGGAGAGGGGCTACCAGTGAAAGGCATTTTTAGGGTTACAACCACTTTAGGAACACTCAACCCAGCCTAGAATACATATTTATGATGTAGTCTAAAATGATAGTTTTGTCAGAGGGTGAGCAGATTCATGTATCCACTTGCTTATCCACCTGCACATGTCTTTAGACTTCTTACAAATACTAGCTATTTGCATCAAAGGCCCCTAATTGGAAAATGCTTACATGCCAAATAAACAGGACAGGGAACAATTACTGAAGTCATTTTGTTCTAGATATGCAAACTACATTTACTGTCAACAGCTAGGGACATGTCATACTAGCAATCCCATCAGTAACGACATCTCGCTGCCAGTTAACTTTTCTTATGCCGTTGCTTTTTTATTGGCTGAACAAGGAAGAAGACACTCTTTCACATCTCCTTTGTAGCAATTGAAATTCTGCTGTGTTTTTATCCAGCAAGGGGGCGAAATGTCCATTAACCACTTAAGACCTGGAAAATATGCTGCCAAATGACCCAAGGGGTTTCTGCGATTCGGCACTGCGTTGCTTTAACAGACAATTGCGCGGTCGTGCGACGTGGCTCCCAAACAAAATCGCGTCCTTTTCTTCCCACAAATAGAGCTTTCTTTTGGGTGTATTTGATCGCCTCTGCGATTTTTATTTTTTGCGCTATATACAAAAATAGAGCGACATTTTTTTTTAAAAAAATCAATATTTTTTACTTTTTGTTATAAGAAGAATCAATAAACTACATTTTAGTCAAACATTTAGGCCAAAATTTATTTAGCCACATGTCGTTAGTAAAAAAAAATCGCAATAAAAAAAAAATAGCTACCTAGCGGGAACAGCGACACTAATACAGCGATCAGAAAAATGATCGCTTAGTGATGCTGGCAATAGGGAGTGAAAGGGTTAACTAGGGTGGTGATCAAGGGGTTAAAACTTTTTGGGGGGGGGTACGGGGGCTACCCAGGACCTAACACTAACTGACTGTCACACTGCCTGTCACACTGACACTAAATACAGTAATCATACATGTATGATTACTGCATTCAGTGACACTGTGACAGGGGGGAGGGGGGGCGATCGGGGGGGTTAAATGTGCCTATGTGTAGTGTTAGTGCAGTGTAGTGTTAGTGCAGGACTTACTGTGTTGTGATCTCTCCTCAGTGGTGGTTGAAAAAACCGCAGAGGGAGAGATCACATCGCTTCCTCCTTCCTGTGTTTACACAGGAGGAGGAAGTGACAGGGCGGGCAGGCGGGCGCGCGCATTGGCTGGGAGCGATCCAGAGGGGGCGGACAAAAACGAATTGCCGCCCCCTCTTGTCGGATCGCTCCTACAGCCGCGCGGACCGCCGCATGTACGGGGGGGGGTCCGATCGGACCCCCGAACACCCCCAAGGCACCAACATGTATATATATACGTTGATGTGCCTGTCGGTGCCATTCTGCCGACATAAATGTACATGTGGCGGTCCTTAAGTGGTTAAACAGGTTTCAGTTGTGGTTTTGACATTGGTATGATGTTGCGGGTGGCAGGATTACCAGTGTGAAGCCCTTAAAGTGGAAAAAGGCATAAAATATGACTGGAATCCTATTAGTGCTCATTTACTTTAATTGAGCAAAGATTAAGTAGAACATGTTTTACCAAGTGTTTCAGGGTACATTTTCTGTGGGCAAAATAACACAAGCAGCTCAAGTATACGCTAACAAAATTGCTGTATAAGACATAAATGCATGTTGTTTCTATGATTCCCTATACAGTTAGTGATTAAATTTAATACTTTAAGTATAGCTATATTAGTTTGAATCTTCAAGTTAAAAAAAAAGTTAAATGTGAGCCTTTTAGGCTGATGTAAAACTTACACTAAAGGATTACAAGATCTTTGCTCCATTCTAAGGCTAACTGGTAGCAGCTTCCAGTTGGATTCCATTCCAAAGAAATCTATCATGTTGAAAGCAATATATCAGAGCCTATCATTTCAGTTCATCTTATTATCTTAGGTATTAAAAAATAGGGGTTCATTTATGCTAAGTACAGTAACACAAGTCAACTAATTATACATTGGTTATCTTAGTCAGATGGGTTACTATGGGTTACTGCGCTCTGTATGTTTGTCTCAGGGGCGGCTTGTCCATTACCCTCACCACCCCCAATATGCATAATAGTTAGATTCATGCATAGTCTCTAATAGGCTTCAAAATAAGGTGGACTCGGAAAGCAGAGCATTGTGTCTGGAGTCCACCCATGTGTGATGCAGCAGCGAATGAAAATTCACTGTTACAACACTGATCCTCCTCCCAGCCAATTGGGAAGCAGGTATGAATCCTGTTTCCCAATTGGCCAAAATGTCTGCCGATTCTATTGGACACCTAGCGTCGGGAGGAGAAGAGAGGAGATACCGCAGAAGCCACAGTGGGTGGTGGTGGGGAAGTGTGTTAGTGCCGCGCCGGTGGGAGGGGGGTAGTGCTGCTCCACTGGTGGCCACTGGTTGGTCTTTGCCTAACTCAGTGGTCATCAACCCTGTCCTCAGGGCCCACTAACAGGCCAGATTTGCAAGATAACTGATATACATCACAGCAGTGCTGTATTATGGCCTAGGCCGACAAGGCCCAGGCCTAGGGCGGCACTTTGTGGGGGGGCGGCAAAAAAGCCTGTCTACCTGTCCTCATCCCACCCTGTCCCCTTGTCTTCATCCCACCCTGTCCCCCTGTCCTCATCCCACCCTGTCCCCCTGTCCTCATCCCACCGCGTCCCCCTGTTCTCATCCACCGCATCCCTCTGTCCTCATCCCACCCTGTCCTCATCCCACCCTGTCCTCATCCCACCCTGTCCTCATCCCACCCTGTCCTCATCCCACCCTGTCCTCCTGTCCTCACCCCACCCTGTTCCCCTCCCACCGCATCCCTCTGTCCTCCTCCCATGAAAATGACAGGGCCGGTCTTAAAAAGGAAGGGGTGTAGGCTTGACAGGAAGGGGTGCGTCATATATAAAGTAGTGGGTGTGCGAGTTTCGTCAGGCCTAGGGTAGCACAAAACCTAAATACACCCCTGCATCACAGGTGATATAATTTGCTGCCTAGTGGCCTAACTGGATAAGCCTTACAGTAAATCTCTCCCAAATACCTTGAAACTATAAAACAACCAACGTAAAAAGGTCCTTTTCATATGGATGTCCTTGTAGATTACTAGTGCAGCTATATTACATTCATAGGCGTGTGCAGGGGGTGTGTCGGGGCACACCCTAAACACCCTGTGCAGTGCAATTCCCCCCCCCCCCCCCTCTGCTATTTCACTAAAGCCTCCCAATAGGGGCTCCTAAAAACTGTAAAAAATAATACGAAAATAAAGTAATAAAAATAAAAAATTACAGACACCAACATCTGCCCTACTGACACATCCAATGCCCTACTAACATCGTCCATGCTTTAATACATTTTAAGATTTTTTTGCAATTTATTAATAAGAGTGTGTATATATATTATGCATTACACCGTCTTGCGTGTTTAAACTTTGGGGTGCACACCCTTATGCAATAGGCTGTGCACACACACAAAAACACATCTAATTAAAAGAAAAAAAAAAACAGCAAGTAAAATTAGATAAGGAGCAATCCAAGTAACAAGAAAGTTAAAGAAAAAAAAAAAAAAACATGGACAAAAGTGTGTCTTCTAGGGTGATGTAAAACTTGAACTCTGTAGCGGATTACAAAAAAATTGGCTACATTACTATAATTGGATATAAAATATAATTGTATTGTTGTAACAATCAACTTAACTATGAAATAAAACTGACACAAAATCGTCAAAAAAAAACACACAGAAAAAAAATAATCACCAAACTATTTTATATAATTAATAAGATGATAGTAGTATAAATAATAATGATATACTACTAATAATAATAACTCTACAATCATTACTTTCTAGCATCTACCTTCCCTAGCATTGTACACATTGTAACATGTGTTAAGTGTGTTGAGATCTTGATTTATTCCCTAGCCCTGTTGAAGTGGAACAGACTATGAAATAATACATTAATCAGACGTCACCTTATGACCTCAGGTGCAAAGTAAGATCGGTCACTGAAAGAAGTCGCAAGCCCTTCATTGCAATAATGGCTGCAGTCGGCGGAGACTGGTAGGAGCCTGAAGGCAGCGACTGAAGGAAAAGTGTCGCTGGATGTTTCTTTCTTCATTCAGGTGCTTCTGGTGAAATGTGACTTTTATCCACTTGTGAGTCAGTCCTCTCCACTGTCCTCTATCACACTTATCTCCAGCACAGGCACCGTGCTCCTTCACTACAGCTGGCTACACTCAACTGAGCGCTGATAACCTGTGCAGGACACATGCAATTTATTTGCAGCCGCCATAAACCAATATTTACTACCAACACAATACGGGTTCACTTCATTCTGCATGTGTCGTATCACACCATCACTATTTTCCCTGCTTAGTGATACGGAGCCAAGAAGAAGGGAGAAAATTCTGCAACTATCACAGTCCAATGAAGGGACTCAACAGGCCATGATAATCAAACTGCTTACAAGCTGACAATAGGCACACCTTCCACTTACTTCTGCTGCAGTAAAACAAAAACAAAAAAGGAATGATATATAGTTAGTTAATACAGCACAAGTAAGTGAAAGGTGTGCATATTGTGTGTGTATATGTGTATATATCTATATATATATATATATATATATATATATATATATATATATATATATATATATATATATATATATATATAGATAGATATTAGGGCTGTTACTGATCAAAATGTTTGTGTTCGATTAATCTTTTTTTTTTTTTTTTTTATCGATTAAACGACTAATTTTGATTAATTATAACGGGCATACAGATCCAACTACTTTTAGCTGATCTCCTTGCAAGCCATTTCCCAGTGCAGCTACCAACAACTGGAAAAATGGATAGCAGGATACAAAAAAAAAAAAAAAAGGCAGCGCTCAATGGGAATAGCATTAAAACTTGTATAGTCTTCAAGTAGGTAACCAAATAAATATTGCACTGGAGAAAAAATCGATGTTTAAAAATGGTGCAAGTAATACCAAACGGTACCAAAAGCAGTCATAAAAACATGTAGCTAAGTATGATACTGGTATAATAATGTGTACAATGATACCACTGCTGAATCCAGATGAGGAGAGGTTAACATCAGTCCGTGGGCATGTAGATGTCCCATGAAGGGAACTATCACAACTCCCAGTGGATGGTTGTAGAATCCCAGGTTGATAGATGGAAGTGATAGAGGGAAGTGTAATGGCCTTTGCTCAACAAAGGAGCCCTTCAGGTGGACACGGCAAGCCCCGCCGGTGTCCGTAACGTCACCGGATCTCAGACGGAACTCCCTGAAGGCCCGGAAGCTGGCAAAGAGGTGAGTACCAATCAAGAGAATTTTAATCGATCAAAGAGATTTTGATCGATCAAAAAAATTAAAGATTAATCGATTATTAAAAGTTAATTTGCACAGCCCTAATATATATAGATCTATCTATCTATCTATCTATCTATCTATCTATCTATCTATCTATCTATCTATCTATCTCTCTCTCTCTCTCTCTCTCTCTCTATCTATCTATCTATCTATCTATCTATCTATCTATCTATCTATCTATCTATCTATCTATCTCTATCTATTTAATCTATATCTATCTATATCTATATCTATCTATCTATCTATCTATCTATCTATCTATCTATCTATCTATCTATCTATCTATCTATCTATATATGTGTGCCTATTGTAATGTATATTCGTTATAGCAGAAGTAAGTGAAAGGTGTGCCTATTGTCTATCTATCTATCTATCTATCTATCTATCTATCTATCTATCTATCTATCTATCTATCTATCTATCGTAGCCAATTAGCTTCCACCTTCAGCTTGTACAATTAAGCCTTGATTTCTATGCAGAGCTGCACCACCAGATTTTACACTCTTCAGTTTAAGTAAATCATTGTGTATAAGGTTTGAAATGCCATTACACGTTGCCATATACATATACAGTAGTCCTCTACATTAACCTTGAATGGTGTTTTAAATTGAAATCTCAAATTAAGCCTAGTTTATTATCATTATGTCATCAGTACACAACAAAGAACAACACATATACATATATAATTATAAACTCCAATTAGGTGAATAGAAAGGCCATAATAATCAAATTGTGTAATAAAACCTTACAAACTTATAATAGATATACAATGTGCCTACCTATGCACTAATCTGTATTAACATTGTAAAAAAAAGCATATAATTGTATAAACTTTGTATAGGATTTAACATTCAGCATAGTAGTATAAGCCTTTAATGGAATTTAAAAATGAAGTATAATTAAGGGCAACCCTTTTTTGTTGTTATTTTGGATAGAGAGTATATGGATTAGAACCCCTTTCAGTTTTTATTGTTGTCTGTGTCCCCATTAAGAAGATTCATGTCCTGTTTACAATTATCATAAAAGTGGAAGTGAAAGACAATCCCACATGTTGGGTTGTCCCCATAAAACTAATAGAGGGGAAAGTCTTCCTATGAGGACATTAGTTCTGGTGACCTTAAGGGTCCCCAAAATGTTTCTTTAATTTGTAGGACTTTCCTCTCACTTCCCTGTTAGGCTATGGGACAGGAAGTGAAGAAAATCTCCACAATGGGACACAGATGGAAAAAAAAAATCTAACAGGGGTTAAAACTCTCCATGCTCTATCCAAAATGAAAAAAAAAAAAAAAGTATAAAAGTTTTGCCTACAGTTCTACTTTAAGCTAATGTTATTTATTCATATCATCAATTGTGTTCATATATTCACTCATGTGCATGCATATGCAATTAATCTACCTAATATATATATATATATATATATATATATAGAGAGAGAGAGAGAGAGAGAGAGAGAGAGAGAGAGAGAGAGAGAGAGAGAGAGAGAGAGAGGTATACCTATAGGCTCCAAAAAAGCTTAAAAAAAGTCTGTTCTTTTTGGAGTAAGAAACGCTCATATAGAGCATTTTTTTTGTACAACGTCTAGACGAGTTTAGGAGATTTTTAGTTTTTTAGTTTTTTTTCTGCCAGTGAGCTCCAATCAGAAACGCTAATGAAGGAGTTTTTTTTTTTTTATCTCAACATGGATACATAGGATAACATTGAGTTGCTTCTACAGGCAGAACACAAAACTCCTGTAGAAGCAACGTTTTTTTTTTTATGACAGTGCTCCTTGCACCGCTTTATCAATAGCATATGTACATCATATATATTATTGCAATTATCAGCTACCATGCATTAAATTAGCAGCTAGTCTAGGATGATCGTGTCTAATACATTCTGTAGACTAATACCTGGCTGGCTTTTACATCAATGCTGTTATTTACGATTCTGGACTACAAATGCTTAGCTACATTTGTACTGTGGCCACTGTAACAGGTATTATTCCTGGTAATGTTTAATTTTTTTAATGATCACATCAGCAGTGAAGGTTTGGGGGAGATAAGCACAGCCTCCCATTCTGTTACCCTGGTGCACCGTTCTATCCAGAGCGTTTTAACCCTGTCTAATTTCTTCCATACTGGCCTATGAGATCACCAGCTCACAATCCCTAAATCAAAAGCTCAGCCATAGGTCTTCAATAAAACCAAAAGAGAAAATTAAAACCATCTCAGAGGGTCAATTCACTCTAGACATTTGGACGATGGATCAGCCATAATGCCAAATAATTCGGTTCAACTGTAGCAAACCTCAACTTGTAATTAATCTGGATGGTCTGCGGTAATGAGTAATGTGATTGATAATATAATAATTGATTGAATGCCCGTCCAAACAAAGAATATACTAACTATACTGCTTGGGGTCCTTGTTCTTATGTTTGTGTGTATTTAAGACACACTGGGGTTGTGTAGGATGTCCACCTAGCTTAGCGAATGAACTGAGGCTGTGTTCACCATTTTGTCTGATAATACACAGGCATACCCCACTTTTAAGTACACAATGGGGTTTATTTACTAAAGCTGGAAAGTGCAAAATCAGGCTCACTTCTGCATAGAAACCAATGAGTTTCCAGGTTGTATTACCAAAGCTTAATAGAACAAGCTGGGGTTAGAAGCTCATTGGTTTCTATGAAGAAGTGAGCCTGATTTTGCACTTTCCAGCTTTAATAAATAAACACCATTGTGTACTTAAAAGTGGGGCATGCCTGTAATTGAAAACAGCTTCACCTTATTCGACAAGTGTCTAAGAAATCCTTAAATTACTACTCCTTTCATAAAGTATCACCATCCATTATATTTGAAGTTAAATTATAAGCGAAGTAGACTTGTAGTGAATATATTTGCACACATGCATACCTACTACACCTGTGTGTATATATATATATATATATATATATATATATATATATATATATATACACTTGACTTGGGTGTAGCTGTGTATATTTAAATGTAGAAATCTACGTTGACAACATTATTTTGGGCCCATTATAACGACATGTATGCATGTATCTATCTACCTATCTATCAATTATCTATCTATCGACCTTTTCATCGATCTATCTATATTGTCTATCTATATTTCAATTTATGATCTATATGTGTATGTATGTATGTATGTATGCCTGTATCTATCTATCTATCTTTGTATCCATGTATTATGTATGTATGTATGTATTTATGAATGTATGTATGTATGTATGTATGTCTAATTATCCATGTATTATGTTTGTATGTATTTATCTATCTATCTTTCTACTTATCTAATATATGTATATGTATATATATATATAATATATATATATATATATATATATATATATATTCTATATATATATATATATATATATATATATATATATATATATATGCATATATATCTATATATGCATATCTATCTATCTATCTATCTATCTATCTATCTATCTATATATGTGTGTATATATATATATATATATATATATATATATATATATAGATAGATAGATAGATAGATATATATAGATATCTATATATCTATATATCTATATATCTATAGATATATATATATATATATATATATATATATATATATATATATATATATATATATATATATATATATATATATATATATATATATAGAGAGAGAGAGAGAGAGAGACACAGCTATCTATCCATCTATCTGCTATATAATGTGTGTGTGTATATCTATCTATCTATCTATCTATCTATATCTATCTATCTATCTATCTATCTATATATATATATATATATATATATATATATATATATATATATATATATATATATATATATATATATATAGATATATATATAGATATAGAGACAGCTATCCATCTATCTGCTATATAATGTGTGTGTGTTTATATATATATATATATATATATATATAAAATGAAGAGTAGATATATTTTTACATGTGTTTTAAAATATGGTATGAGTTGCCTTTCTTGAAGGTATTATTTAGAAATAATAAATAAGCTTTTACAGAAACCTTATCCCCTAGATAGGAAGCAGCATTACGTTTTTAGCATTATATCTTTGTGTAAGGTGAGTGGCCATAGACAGCTCCATCCCCCTGTGCAAATACAAGCAGCTATCTGATTACCTGCTGCCTTCCGCCCTGACAGGTGTACTGGACAGTGTGGAGAGAGCCTGACCTATGTGAATGTAGCACTGTGCTATGTCATTGTAACTGCTGGGGCACTACAGGGTCCAGCAGAGAGGATGGCCCCTATAGGGGTGGGCTAATCCATAGTAGCTTTTGCTGAACCTTCGAATGAGAGGTGTGCTGTGATGATGTTATTGAAGGAACACACACACACACATATATATATATATATATATATATATATATAGGGTAACTTTTGTAGTTTTGTTTCTTGTAGCAAACACATTCATTGGAGTCAATTTCCTAAAGGAATATATAAAAACGTTGAAACTGTGCTCATGTTCAATATCCCAATCACGTGCAATGACAATTAAAAAAAAGTTTTCTTGCACAAGGTTGAGTGTTTTCATTGAATAGAGCTTCACCCTATTTACAAAAAAAAAGAAGAAAAAAAATAGCTAATTAATATCTATTCCTCTTGGTTGATTTTCTATAGGGGTTTAGGCTATTTGCCTTGCATAGTGAATATTTACTAAGATTACTAGGTGAAGATGTGGTCACTTTTGCAAGGAAAATTATATTTATATATATATATATATATATATATATATATATATATATATATATATATATATATATATATATATATATTTCACAGGCAGGCATACCCCACTTTTAGGTACACAATGGGGTTTATTTACTAAAGCTGGAAAGTGCAAAATCAGGCTCACTTCTTCATAGAAACCAATGAGCTTCCTGGTTTTATTACCAAAGCTTAATAGAACAAGCTGGGGTTAGAAGCTGATTGGGTTCTATGCAGAAGTGAGCCTGATTTTGCACTTTCCAGCTTAATTAAATAAACCCCATTGTGTACTTAAAAGTGGGGTATGCCTTATGCATATGACAGAATGTTGTAAATGAACACAGTTTCACCTTATGCAAAATATTTCCTATTTCTTGAGGTTGAGTTAGTAAAGTCTCGTAAAGTGAATATTTATTAGAAAGGATTTATGCACAATGTGAAGCTGTGTTCACTTTGAATATACAATCATGTGCAAGGAAAATAATAATAATAATAAAAAAAATCCTTGCACATGATTGGATGTTTTAAATGAATACTATTTTATCTTATTTTCTTAGAACGTGCAAAAGTATTATGTTACATTCCTTGATGCATATTTACTAAAAAGTAGAGACTAGTTACCCTGCAAAGTGGATTGTTGCTTAGCTTAGTAAATTACGTGAAACTGTGTTCACCTTGATGGTGCCCAAATTAAATAAAATTAGTTTTTTTTTGCATATGATTGCTGTGAAAAAAACAAAACAAACAAACAAAAAAATATAATAAGTGATCAGCTTTCCTTCATCACAGGTTAAAGTGTAATAGTTTTGTGGCAGATAGGGTCTCATTTGCCAGGTTGGCTTCCCTCTTATTTCACAGGATCCTGCAGAGAAGTGTGAGCTCCTTGCTCCCCTTCTTCTGTTCGGAGGTGAGCCTTGGCCCCTCTCCGGTGCAGTGTGCGGCTGCAGCCATGGACTCTAATGGGGACCATACACACAATCCGGGCCAGGCTGACAGCACTCTCCTGCATGGTTTGCTCAGCAGTGATTTATTGATTTAATAAGTTGCAAAGAAATCGGTTTATATTGCCAGTTAGACGGAGTAACGAGGCGGACACTCTCTGGGGATACAATACTGGGGTAAAATCACTTTCATGTCTTTACTGCCACATTGTCTGCTGAGGGGGAACTAGAGACATGCCGCCTTCATATACTGTCATGATGTGCCTGTCAGGGAATGTATTACCCTCAGCCGGTCAGGTAAGGGAAGAACAAATATTAGCTCAGTATTAATGACTCATATTTTTTGGAACATTTCTGGGCAGTGTGATAGTGTGAGATAAGTATCAGCTATTGCTTCATAAAGGCTGAGATCAAAGTATATTAATATTGGATACCAATGACAAACATCTTCAACTCGATTACAGTAAGTAAAGACAGCAAAAACTGAAAACTGATATATATATATATATATATATATATATATATATATATATATATATATATATATATATATATATATATATATATATATATATATATATATATATATGTGTGTGTGTGTAGTTACATTAGGCACATAGACACACAAACATACATACACATACAAACACGCACACATACAGACACACACACAGACATACATACATAAATACACACACACACAGAGACATAGATACATACATACACATATACACACACACACATACATGCACACACATACATACACACACACACACACATACATACATACATACATACACACACACATACATACATACACACACACATACATACATACACACACACACATACATACATACACACATACATACACATACATACATACATACATACACATATACATACATACATACATACATACACATATACATACATACATACACACATACGCGCATACATACATACATACATACATACATACATACACTATAGACATATTAACCACACTACTTTATACTAAATTGGATTTAAAGTAGAACTAAAGGCAAACCTTTTTCAAGATTCAGTTTTTTTGCCATATGTGTTCCATTTGGAAAATTTCCCTTCACTTCCTGTCCCATAAACAAAACAGGGAGTGAGAGGCACATTGAGGGAATCCCTGAGGGTCACCAGGACTGGTGTGCCCATTGGAAGGTTTTCCTTTGATTCCTTTTGGTGATTATCCCAAATTTGGGATTTTCTTTTACTCGTGGGGATAGGGCTATAAGATAGGGAGAATCCTGCCAATGGGGGAAAAAAAGGAAGAAAAAAAACTGGCAGGTGTCCTAATCCCTTTTCACCCTAACCAAAAAAAGAAATAAAAGATTTTGCCTTTAGTCATACTTTAGATACCGAAGTCAAGGGTTACATACCATGTATTAAAAAAAAAAATAGGAAGATCTAAAAACCTATATAAAATAATATATATTGGGGGGGGGGGGGGGGTACGGATATAGAAATGAATAGACAGATAGAGAAACACAATCTATATAATGAAACTATGACTAGGACAACAGCCATGCGACTATAATTTCCCTGCACTGAAATTAACTGTCACTGTTTTGCTTGTAAAATAGTTTACCTTTTACTCTGGTGTGTTGTGATGTGTGCCTATAGGGGCATAGAAGAAGGGCATATAGAAGGCATACTGCATCTGTGGATGATGTATAGTGTGTGTGTGTGTTTTATATACACGTATCTAACCATCACTCTTTCTGCTCCTTCTGTCTCTCACCTATCCCATGTCTTCATCTATCATGTGTCTACATTATACCCTCTCAACTCTTCTCTGCTTCTCTCTCCCTGTGTTTCCCTCTGCCTCTTGCAATTGTAGCAATCACAAAACCTATTGTCTAAGAAATTCTTACCGATCTGCCGTTTCCTTTCTGTGTCCTTTCCAACAGAAATCGCATTCTTCACAAACGTCTTACCATCGCCTGGGCAAACTATAGTACTTCAATGAAAGTACTGCAATATCATCGAATACCGAAAGAGGGCGCTCCGGTACCCCTTCATATACACTGCACTTTTGGATGGATTTCTCACTTTTTCGAATGTGTGATCAGAATTCGAAGATGTTCAGTTGCTGTCCAACTTTCTTAATAAATAAATAAAAAAAAATCACAGGGGTGAATTATTTTAGTCTGCTATGTGTGCTATTTTTTTCCTTTTTTTTTGTCTTTATTTGTAGGGATAGTAAATATTACATTTTTAAACACTTTCCCTGCATTATCATTAAGCTCTTCTAAAACCAAGATAATTTAGCACAGGTATGCAGAAGAGCCAATGGTATGTATGAATGACAGGAGAATGCAAGCAACAGATTAGCCAGACTTGTAGTGTGTGTTATACATATGGATGGTATACAGTGTGTCAATTGCAATGTGGCTATATAAGAATCACTGTTATATATATGTATATATGTATATATATATATATATATATATATATATATATATATATATATATATATATATATATATATATATATATGTGTGTGTGTGTGTGTGTGTATATATATAACGAGGCTGT